>CM076572.1:1367540725-1367855577 GCA_034641835.2 Pinus albicaulis | reverse complement strand
TCCACCTCGATTTAACACTGAAACTTTGATGTTATTTTTATATTTACCCACAACCTCCATAATTTTTGTTAAGAAATAAAATCGCGAATTAAACCAGAGTTTGCTCGCAGGGAGATCTTAAAAAACCTCATCAAACCTGAGTTTCAGATCCAAATTAAAAGGTGTATCAAAATTAATATCCATAATTAACAAACCCAACACATAGAGAGCATGCTCATTGAAAAATTAACCTGAGTCATCGTCAACAATTCTCTCAGAATATTGCAAAACCATAACCTAGAATTTTTCAAATTGAACGTGAATTTTCACTGTCCTTGAGACATCATAAACTCACCAGAATTTCGTTGGTAGTCCCCCGAACTCTATATTAACACCCTCTGAAAACTCTGCTCTTGGCTGCAGGTACAGACATGGGAATTCCAACTTGAGTGAGGACCACAACGCCAAGAAAATAATGCAAAGCCTTTGAACATGAAAGACAACTGGAAATTGCAGAAGACTAGTTCGATTCGCACAATGTCTACATTGCACAAAGACAATCCACTAAAAGCTATTGAAGCTCTGACTGATTAGAAATGTTCTTATCGACAATCCCTTAATAAATTGTCTACCAACACTCTTAAATCCAAATTTACATCACCAAAGCTCAAAGAAAGTAGTCATTAACTCTCATATGTACCCAAAATATCAACCCAGTTAATTGTACATGTCAAGATTACGTCCACCCTCAAAACCCGTAGTCGAAGATGCGATAGTGAGCTAGCTTAACCCAAAAATTTATAGCAAAAACATAATATTAACTATATAAAAATGAAAAATTTATACAATACAAACTAACTAATACAACTCAACCAATCATAAATATCACTACACAAGCCGTCACATAATAATTGAAATTTATAAATAACATTAAAAAAAATTATGAGATATATATGGACATTAGTGATGCAATAAGATTACGTCATAGTTGATAACGTTTACCTTGCGTAGAATCTATATATGTACGAAGTTCTAGATTTGGTTTTGGTACGATATCGTTTTGTCTTACGGCAATTTGGTATTTAAATCTCTATAATCTTCTAAATTTATCCTTGGAATCTTCTAATTCACTTGTGTTTCAATTTTTTAAATGTGTCAAAGACCAAGCTTTAATGCCATGAGAGATATTTGGTGTTTGGATACATAGTTGGGTTGCCACCGATTTGTCTTATTCTCTACCGTCTAATATTTTTTTAACACATCCTTCAATCAAATATTTAATGCAACCACTTATATTTGGTAGGATATCAGATCCGAGTTGCACCATTTTCGGCTTTTCAAATACGAACACGTTATTGGTCGCATTAATATTCATTAGAGTTAGAACTTTTACTTGGGTTTGGGTATAGTTTCTAATTTTCTAGTCTAAACGAGTAGTGAAATGGCTTAGAATTTGGCAAAGATTTTATTAGAATCTTGTTCACAGTTTGTTAAACTTTAGTATTTTGAGTCCCTGAAGGGTTTTTGATAGTGCTGAATCCATTTCCACTATCAAAAAACACTCATCTGATTTTTGGAATTTTATTTTATTGGATGTTGGCAAAAAACTACCATCCAAGCTATTCCACATGCTAGATAGACAACTTCGTTTCTAATATTATGGAGTTTAAAAAAAACTATTAAAATTTGAGATTTATGAGGTAGATTAAATTATTTTTTATTATTATTTAATTTGTATAGTTGGGCTGCCACCCTTTTTGGCTGTTCGATTTGTCTTATTCATGCATTTAATATCTACAATCTAATATTTAATGCAATCACTTGAATTTGGTTTTAGGATATCAAAATAATTTTTTTTGATATTTAATTAATAATTTATTGATATTTAATTAATTATTTGTCATGTTAATATTCAATTAAATTAAATTTTTTAAGTTGGGTTTGAGGTTCCAATATTATGGAGTTTAAGAGAAATTAATAGGAATTGAGATTTATGAGGTGGAATAAATTATTTTTTATTTTTAATTAATTTTTATATGAGAAATATTTTTATATTTGATGAGTTTTTTTTTTAATTTATGTTATATTTTGAATTTTTGTTATATGTAGTTTTAGTGTAAATGTTTATTAGTGATTTTTGTTTTGTACACAAGAATAAAGAAGATTTTCAGAATTTCTGGACACTTGATTGTTGTATGATTTCCATTATTTTATTAAATATAATTATTTTATATATTGTTACAATTAATAAGAAACAACAATTAATTGGGAAAAAATAATAATTAAATAATATGAATTAAAAATATTAAAATTTCATAAAAAATGAAATGAAGAATAATTAGTCATTCATAAATAAAGAATAATGATATAAGGGTAATGATATAATGATATAAAATTACCAATAATATATAGAGAAAGGGAGGAACCACCAGACCTTGATTTACACAAATATTGCTAAATAGGGAGAGGAATCACTTTCATTTACACAACTATTGCTAGTTGAGCTATGTAGGAATAAAATTGTAAATGTCTAAATTTATTAGTGGTTACTACCAACCAAAATGTATGCTAATCTTTGTTCCTAAGCAAACTAATACCTTGCATGCCAAAGCAAGACTATAAAATTGGATTTTCCTATTGACCACTATTAATTTAGCATTGACCAATGTAAATTATAATTTTTTACTCAAATTTTGCGATCATTTCTAACTTAAGTGGTAGGAAATGAGCTTCATTTTAGCACTTGTTAATTTAATAAGGATTTAAAATAACTTGAGTGGTAGGAATTCAGCTTCATTTTAGCACTTGTTAATTTAATAAGGATTTAAAACATAAGAATGTTAATGGTATAGATGAATCTAAATTAATATGAGGAATACATAAATGTTAATGGTATAGATAAATCTAAATTAAAATGAGGAATATATATGTTTCCATATTCTAGGAATTGATTGCATCACAAAGTTCAAAGTTATCATCAGTTCAATATGTCACATGTAGGCATTGAAATTATGCATAGAAAATAACAACATTTTCCCAAACACCTAAATTACATCCAATTGATGATTAGAAAAATAGAATATATGGGAGTGGGATTTGAATGAGACTAGTTGATTATTTAATTAAATCACCACATTTATCTCAAAACACATCATAGATCTATAATAATTCCATACAAAAATTGAAACTTGCACAATGATGAATATCCTCACTTTTACTTTCAATTAATTAATATAAATCAAATTTAAAATTAATAATTTTTAAAATTTTTAATATACAATAATAATATAAAAAATTCTATCTCCCAAAAAAACTATTACCTTCACCACATTTCATTTTAAAAATTCTCTCTCTCTCTCTCTCTCTCTCTCTCTCTCTCTCTCTCTCTCTATATATATATATATATATATATATATATATATATATATATTCTTAGTGCACATCATTTGTAACATTCAACACTTTACTCATAAAAAAGAAAATTACTTTATAAGGTTTTACATCTATGCACACTTAATTACATCTAATGCTTCTAATGCTTCTCAACGGTACACATTTAGTTGCTACTATACACACTTACTTTGCACTAAGGTTTTACATTTATATGACTACCATAATACATATTTATCCAAGGTTAGCTTCCCGTCTCGAGTCTCTCGAGGAGAGCACCTATCAAACTGTTTAATCCGATTTAAATGATCGGTAGTACTTGTACCCTTGGCAATCAAATCTACGCTTAAAAGGTTATCTTACCTGCACGGTATATCTTGTAACAAATATTGCTATTCAATACGAATTTTCGGAAACATCCCTTCTGTGTTGTCAACAACTTTACGGTGGGCAAGTGGAGGTTTCCTCCGCCATCGATCTGACCTACCTGGAATCCAACGGTGGTTTTGTTTTTAGGGTTATGGGTAATGACCTCTCACCCTAACCTATTCCTTATCCTTTCGAGCATTTCGCCCGTCGCTCTGTGGAAGATGTTTACTGGCTCTGCAACAAACCTCTCCAGGGTTCTACCGATGTTAACAGGGCTTCGACCTCCGGTTGCATGGTAAGTCAACATTCGTTGTTTTTTTTCCTTGAGATAACATTTACTGTATTATGAGTTGTTTTTTTTCGCAGTGGTTCTGCACAGGTTCATAGTTACAGTCTCAAGTGTTAATTTGTGAGGTCTAGTCTCGTCCGAGTCTTAAGTCTGAATTGTTTATGTTTAGGGCCAATGTAATGCTTATTAAAGTTTTGTGGATGGATACTCCACTCTTCCTTAGCGCGACTACCAGTGGAATACGAGGTGAAGACCCTCTACTATCTCATTATTCATTTGTTTTTAGGTTTTGTTATTGAATCAATCGGGTTTATTGATATAATCTCACTGGCAACACATGCAGGTTGTCTCTTCGTGTTCTGGCGACGAACCCTTAAAGGTAAGTTTCCTGCATGACTTATAAATTTGATTTCCTTAACCTTTCAGCTTTGAAACTTGGTTGTTCACCCTTATCTTCTTGAATGGTTGTAGGTAAGTTCGTTGGTTGTTACAGTTACAGTTGTACTGTTACAGAACTCGGTTATTGAATCCTCTAACTTCCCCTCGCCGGCTCTGTCAGGTACCATATTTGCTGTAAGGATCTTGGTCACCAAATTATCACGCTTGCAGAATATTTTCGACATTTCTATGGAGTTTATTCCGTCTTTCTAGTTATTTAAAATGTTAATCCTCTTTCTTGTCCAATACCCTCAAATGGGCACCCGAGGTTGTTTATATGTAACAATATATCTTAAATCATCTCCTATGTCAGGATACTCATATTTGAGCATGTTTAATCTAAGCTTCGGCTTCTAAATTATAGTTTTTCCCAAAATCTTGGTTGTATTCTGCTATGGATTTGTTCCGAGGTTTTATTTACCCTCTGTGGAAACATTTCATGATTTTTATGCATGCGATATACTTGTCGTGTCTACAGTTGTCTAGCTTGTACAATATCTTCTTGAAATTCAAGAATGTAAATTGAAGTAGTTCCCTTCAGCATTGATTTACGTTTTCCATTTATTTATCATTGTGACTTTTCAGGGTTTAGGTGCTGACTCTGTTAATTCCAATTTACAAGGATATATACATAAATACAGTAAGTCTCATATGGATATTTTTCATAGTGTATTTTATTTAGCACCAGTAACATAATTTCTATATTTCCTTTTCCTAAATGTATAGTGCTTATATCAAATTAGCAATACTCTACCATTCTAGTGTCGTCAAAGGGAACTTCTGTACTCTTTCGTTTTCAATTCCATAATTAAATATACAGTGCTTTATAATGTTTATCGTTAAATGTTTTGGGTCTTTTATTCTTGTACTCTGTCCATAGAGAATACTATTTACCATTTTAGAAAATAAATTCCATTCTCACACAGTCGTGTTTGTTTAAATTAATGTTAGCATAACTTTACTTCTTGACTATGTCCTTAGTATGAATTTATTATACTCTGGTTATCTACAGAACACATTTATTTTAAGTTTAAGGGTTATGTCCCTACTTTTATTTCCATTGTCTTAAACAAGAAAATGGCTGGACCATTCTGTCCGTGATTACACTAATTGCAGGGAACGATCAACTCGAAGGCTTCTCCTCGAGGGTTTTGAGTTAACGATTTCCTGTCTATCTTTTATCAGAAATAAATTAAGAATCAATACTAGCTGTCCTTTTTGTCAAAGAGAGTATTCACAGAACCTATTATTACAAAATTTAAGTACTGTAATTTTTCTTCAGATTTCACACTTCAAACTGTTAATTCCATTCATAAACCATTAGTACGTCCCATGACATAAAACTTATCTATTTTTCGTTTACGGATTGATGTTGTTCTTCCCTACCTAGAGAGAGGCAATCACGTCTTCGTCTCTCCCCCGTGCTCCAATTCTGAGCTATGCGAGTTGACAAAATTACTAGAAGAGACCTCGGGACATTCCAGTCCAGTATTCTATTCCAATCAATTATCAGAAATTACAGTATTCCACTGGTTACCACTAGCTCGGGCAATTATTCTCTACAAATTTCCTTCGCCAGTTACCGAACATAACCCCTCTTCCTCACTGGGATATGTCTTTATCCTTAGAGGTTGGGGTAACTATTTAAACTAATTCTGTTCAACTAACTCTCAGTTCTTGAATTACTTTTTTTCCCATCAAGTTATTATTCTTTTATGGAAATCACTTCCATAATAATTTATTTAATCATAATTGATTTTTGTTCATAATGTACTATTTTAAAAAAAAACAATAACAATTAATGGCTTAATGTCATAGCAACATAACTTAATCATCAGTTAGCATTTAAGCCAGCTGTTACAGCTCCTCCCCCTTGAAGTGGACATCATCCTCGGTGTTCTCATTCTGCTCCATCAAATAGTTCCGAGTAAGCTTCCCGAACAAAATCTTCATCCTCCGAGGTAGCTTCATCCGGGCCAAAGTGCTTCCACTACACCTTAACCTGGGTGATGGCTCGTTTCTGGAGCATGATTTCTCTCCGATCGATTATACATCGAGGTTTGACCAAAAACTTGTCGTCCGGTTCGACGTGCAATCAATAAACTTGGAATTAATTTCCTCATAAACTTTAGCATTTCCAATCAAGTCTTGTATTCATATCCTACTTGAATACTTTTCCAGTGGATTACGTGCTTTGGGTTGTGTATGTATCATTTTAATAACGATACATGGAAGACATTGTGTACATGTATATGACTGGTCAAGGCCAATCAGTAAGCCTTGGGTCCTACCCTTTCCAATATTTTGAAAGGGCCACAAAACCTGGGATCCAATTTGGCACAAGAGGCCAACCTTAAAGTACTTTTCTTTGGTTTGATCCTTACGTACACATGGTCTCCCACCTCAAACTCACGACAAGTCCTTTTCTTATCTGCGTACACTTTTTGTCTATCCTAGGTTGCCTTCAAATTTTGTCGGATCTTTCTTACTTTTGAATCCATTTCAACTAGCATTGTTGATCCAAGCATCAAATTGGTTTCTGGGCTACTCCAGTTAATAGGAGTTCGACATTGTCGTTCGTACAATGCTTCGAACAGACTCATCTTCAGGGATTCTTGATATCCATTATTGTATGCAAACTCTACTAGGTGCAAATATTCTTTCCAGCTAGTTGGTTGTTGCATTACATACATACGTAACATATCCTCCAAGATCCGATTCAATGGCTATGTTTTCCCATCAGTCTATGGATGGTAAACAGTGCTAAAATTAATTTGAGTTCCCAATCCTGTAAATAACGTTTTCCAGAATGTTGAAGTAAACTTCACGTCCCTTTCAGATATGACAGTATTTGGGATACCATGCAGTCTAAAGATCTCTCGCATGAATATGTCTGTTATTTGCATCGTCTTATAAGTGGACTGTACTAGTATAAAATGTGTTTCTTTTCTTAATCGATCTACCACCACAATTATAGAGTCATTATGCTTCTTTGGTCTTGGTAAAATAGTAATGAAGTCTAAAGATATAACCTCCCACTTCCATTCAGGTACCAGTATAGGCTGCATCAGCCTGGCTAGGTTTTGGTGCTCTACTTTCACTTGCTAGCATTCTAAACACTTGTTTAGATATTCTGCAATGTCTCTTCTCATGCCTAGCCAGAAGTAGTTCTTCCTAATTACTGTTAGCATTTTCTGATACCTGGGATGTCCAGAGAAGTTTCTTCGGTGATGCTCATTTAGAATTAGTTCCTTCAACTCCATTCTATTTGGAACAAAAATCTTGTCCTTGAAAGTTAGCAACCCATCTTTATTAATTCCGTAATCAACAGATTTTCCTTATTTTCTAAACTACTCTGCTTGCTACCACATAAACTGGTATTAAGGATATTTCTCAGCTTATGTTTTTATTTTCTCCAGGAATTTGCATTCAAACTCATTATAGTACAATTCATAAACACCATGAAACTTTCTACTTAACGCATAAAATAATCTATTCTCCTTACCCTTCACATGCTGCATATCAATGTCAAACTTTCTCAGGAAAAAATTCCAGCTTGCCTGGCAAGTATTAAGGTTAGCTTGTTTAAAATAACTAGTTAATCTGCTATGATTAGTTTTGAGTACAAATCTCTTTCCAAGCAAGTAGTGCCTCCATACCTAGAGTGCATGCATTACTGCTGTCAGCTTCAAATCATAAGCTGAGTATTGTTTTTCATGCTCTTTTAGTTTTCGTGATTCATAGGCAACTACCTTACCCTCTTTTGACCAAATCACCCCAAATCCTTCTTTGCATGCATCTGTACAGACTTCAAAATCTTTATTGGGATCAACTACCCTTAACACTAGAGCTATAGTCAATAAAATTTTTAACTTTTCAAAACTATCTTGACATTCCTTCGTCCATTTAAATAATTTTCCCTTCCTTTGTAAGGAAGTAATTGGGAAGGAAATTTTTTAAAATCCTTCAATGAACCACTGATAATAACTGGCCAAACCCATAAAGGATCAAATGTCTACCACATTTTGGGGTATCTTCCATTCCATAACCGTTTTGATTTTCTCTGGGTCAACTATAATTCCTTTAGTAGAAATAACATAACCAAGGTACTATATTTCTTCCTTGAAGAAATCACACTTGCTGAACTTAACGTACAACTCATGCTTCCATAAAATTTCCAACACTATCCGTAAGTTCTCTTTATGCTCTTTTTCATTCTTGGAATAAACTAAAATTTCATGAATAGATATTAACAAAAATTTGTCTAGATAGGGGTGAAATATACCATTCATTAGCCTCATAAATGTTGCTAGTGCATTAGTAAATCCAAATGGTAACACCGCAAACTCATAGTGTATATACCTAGTATGAAAAGAAGTTTTATAAATGTCTCCGTCTTTTATCCGGATTTGATGGTATCTCGACCTTAGATCTATCTTTGAGAATACTGTAGCTCCCTTCACCTGATCAAACAGATCATGAATTCACGGTAAAGGGTATCTATTTTTTACAGTCAATATATTGAGCTGGTGATAATCCATGCACATTCACATGGTTCAGTCTTTCTTCTTCAAAAATAGCACTGGTGCTCCCAAAGGGGATACACTCAGTTAGATGTACCCTTTATCTAATAGTTCTTGTAACTACATCTTTAGTTCGGTCAACCCTGGTACGCTCATTCGGTACGGTGTCCTTGAAATTAGTGATGCTCCATGTATCAACTCTATGGTAAAATCAATGTCCCTTCTAGGTAGTAAACCTCGAATTTCCTCTCGAAATACGTCCATAAATTCTTGCACTATCGGAATTTTTTCCATCATTGGAGCCTTTTCTTAGGAATTAGTAAAGCCCACTTGGATGGCATATAAATGAAATCCTTTCCTCATGCACTTACCCATTTTAGATACTTTAATAGGACGTAGCTATAGAGATTTCTTTATACCTTGAATTTCCTTATAGGTTCCATCTTGGATTTTGTAGTATATAAATTTTTCTTTGCAGTATACTAATGTCCAGTGCTTCTCCAATTAATCCATACCAAGCAGCACATCATAGGATCCTAGAGGTAATATAGGTAATATATTAAGGTCTACAATAAGCTATTGTTCACTAATTTCCAGTGCATAGTTCGAAATATTGGCACAAACTTTTCTCTTTTCTCCTGTGGCTAACTGTACCAGCCATGGATTTTTGAATTTATGACTACAATTTAAAAATCTCTAATAGGTTGGGACTTTCATAGCTTAAACTTGCACTTGGTTCTACCAAAATAGAAACATGTTGAGAGAGTAATTTACCTTCCAATTCTATCATTGTCGGTTGGTAATCTACTTGTCGATCTTCCAAGGTTGCGTTAATTCTGGGTATATTTTTGGCTACATCTCCTACTATTGAGGCTTCTTGTAAGTTGGTAACCACCTCGCTCCTTCCTCACTATGGACAATTTCTATACTAGTGTGCCTCACCACACCCCCAACATTGTAGGGGTGACTTCTGATTTTATGCTTGATTTGGTTTGTTGGAAGCTTCCATGGGTTTATCTTCCACAGGCCATCTTATTCTTTGATGATTCCTTCCAAAATTTTTGCTAACTGAGCTTCTGGAAGCACTTTTGAAATTGCTAGCTCTGTTTTCTTGAAATTAGAACTGTCCTTATGTTCTTTCTTTATCTTCCAGCTTTTACCTTACTCTCCTTTTTCTTTAGCTTGCTGATCGCACATTCTTTCCTTCCAGATTTCCTCATCCATAGTTTTTGGATTCACAAACTCAATTCGCTCCTTCATATGAGTCACAAAAAATACTAAGAATCTGCTATACTTTCTCCTTTTCATCCCTTAAATAAGGAACATAATGGATTAAGGAAGTGAACCTGGTAATGTACTCAGCCATCGCCATTTGTCCCAGTTTTAAGTCATGGAACTCTCTAGATTTTTCGTCACAGAAGCCTTCAGTTAAGTACTTATCCTTAAAATATTGTTGGAACGAATCCCAAGTCACATATTGATCATCTAAACTATGGACATTTTTCACTTCCTCCCACTAGAGTATGGCCTTCTCACTTTAATGATAGATGGCCAATCTGGCTTTAAGTTTGCTGCTATATTCATAAACTTGAAAATACTTGTTCATGTTTATCAGCCATGCGTCAGCAACTTCGTCCTCTACTCCATCAAATGTAGGTGGTTTTTTCTTTCAAAACTCACCTTTAAGCTCTACTTTCTGACTCTTATCTTCTTTCCGATATGACACATTATCTGACTCAGCCTCATTGTAGTTTTTATTTTTATTCTCCATTGTGATTGACTTCTTTCCATTCTATCAGCACTGTGGTCTCTTTCTTGTTGTTCATTTCCTTCTTGCATGCCTTTATCAATGCTGGGATGTTCCATTCCCTGATTTTGTTTGTCCAAGTGGCTTTTTAATATCCTCTCTTGTTTTTGCATCAAACACTCGTTATCACTTCGAACCCGCACCTTTTCTTCGTGCAACTTATGTATTGTATTCAATAGTATGCTAGTTTGGTGTTGTTTTTCCTCTAGCAGTATACTTTTTTGCTAGTGCTGATCCACACTCAGATGTATCCAAATATCAAGATTAATTTCTGGTTGTGATTGGGGTTCCATGGTGTTTTGGGGTGATTTTTTCATTAACCCCCTTCTCATAACATCTCTTGTTATGCTTATTTTCTATGTGCATTAGTATACACATAGCTTAAATCGTTAGATGACCCATTGGGTCCCAGGGTCCTAGCGTGAAAACACTGCTCTAATACCACTTGTAACATTCAACACTTTACTCATAAAAAATAAAAAAATTACTTTATAAGGTCTTACATCTATGCACACTTAATTACATTTAATGCTTCTCAACAATACACATTTAGTTACCACTATACACACTTACTTTTCATTAGATTTACAATACATTAACTTTAATTATTAGAATTAATAATAATCCTACTATACTTAACCAGTGATGCTGTCAGTTCTACATAAAGGTTTTACATTTATATGACTACCATAATAGTCTCGAGTCTCTCGAGGAGAGCACTTGTTAGACTGTTTAATCCGATTTAAATGATCGGCAGTACTTTTACCCTGGAAATCAAATATTTTCTTAAAAGGTTACCTTAACTGCATGGTATATCTTGTAACAAATATGGCTATCCAATACGAATTCTCATAAACACAAATTATGTACTGTCAACAACTTTATGGTGGACAAGTGGAGTTTTCCTCCACTAACGATCTGACCTACCCTGAATGCGACAGTGGTTTGGTTTTAGGGTTACGGGTAATGACCTCCCACCCTAACTACTTCCTTATCCTTTCAAGCATTTTGTCCATCGCTCTGTGGAAGATGTTTACCACCTTTGCAACAAACCCCTCCAGGGTTCCTCTGGCATTAATAAGGCTTCAACCTCCAGTTCCATGGTAAGTCAACATTCGTTGTTGTTTTTCATTGAGATAGCATTTACTGTATTATGAGTTGTTTTTTTCACAATGGTTCTGCACAAGTTCATAGTTACAGTCTCAAGTGTAAATTTGTGAGGTTTAGTCTCATCTGGGTCTTAAGTTTGAATTGTTTCTATTTAGAGCCACTGTAATTCTTATTGAAATTTCTATTGATGGATACTCCACTCTTCCTCAACGCGTTTACCAGTGGTATCTAAGGTAAAGATCCTCTTCTACCTCATTATTCTTCTTTTTTTAAGGTTTTGTTATTAAATCAATTGGGTTTATTGATATAATCTCACTGGAAACACATGTAGGTTGTCCTTCGTGTTCCGCTGATGAACCCTTAAAGGTAAGTTCATTGCTTGACTTATAAACTCGATTTCATTAACCTTTTGGCTTTGAAACTTGGTTTTTCACCCTTATCCTCTTCAATGGTTGCAGGTAAGTTCGTTGGTTCATATAGTGACGGTTGTACTCTTACGAAACGCAGTTTTCGAATCCTCTAACTTCCCCTCTCCGGCTCTATTAGGTACCATATTTTCTGTAAGGATCTTGGTTACCGAATCATCACACTTGCAGAAGATTTTTGGCATTGCTATGGAGTTTATTCCGTATTTTTAGCTATCTAAAATGTTAACACTCGTTCTTGCCCAGTACTGTCAAATGGGAACCCGAGGTCGTTTATATGTAATAACATATCTTAAATCATCTCCTATGTCAGGATATTCATATTTGAGTATGTTTAATATAAGCTTCGGCCTCTAAATTACAATTTTTCCCAAAATATTGGTTGTATACTGTTATGGATTTGTTTTGAGGTTTTCTTTACCCTCCGTGGAAACATTTCATGGTTTTTATGCATTCGATATACTTGTCGTGTCTACGGTTGTCTAGCCTATACAGTATCTTCTTGAAATTCAAGACTGTAAATTGAAGTAGTTCCCTTCAGCATTGACTTACGTTTTCCATTTCTTTGTCGTTGTGACTTTTCGGGGTTTAGGTTCTGACTATGTTAATTCCAATTTACATAAATAAATAAATATATATATATATATATATATATATATATATATATATATAGATATATAGTAAGACTCTCCCAAATGTGGGTGATGAATAGCAGCTTGTCAGTGGAAAGCGTGGATTGCAACAGCCGTCCTAGCCACTTGCCGTCGCTCACATGCAGTACCTCCACCATTAAACACCTGTAGGAGGCCTGTTCGATGCCACACCTCCACTTGCTCAGCATTAATATTGTATGCTTGGAGCTATCAATGAGAATGTCGCATGCCCATTCCCTCGCTCTGGCTTTCAATTTGCTCAAACTGCTAAGCTCTAGCCCTCCCTTTTTCTTGCGCCTTTGTTTAGACTCTCTCTACAATAAGAATGCGCAGTCAGATCTGAGTATCCCCAACATTCCATCATTGCATTCTACCTCTGAGATCAATTTTTATCCTCCTACTGGTCCTCCTTTACTACCCACGATTTTTCCTTCCTTCGGGCCTACTCAAGGTCCATCCTCAACCTCTCAGGTCTCCCACTCGCTTTCGACTATTCACAAGAAGAAAATGTAGTGACATCAAAGTATGAGATACTGGCGGGGTGGAGGTGGCAGAGGAGAAGGTGGAAAAAGTGGCTTGTGGCTGCCCCTCTTGGCTGGGGATGATGAAGCCAACCAGCTTTCCGCCAGCAACGTTGCCAGCTTCATCTTCTGTAGCGAATTGAACAGACCATGGGTAACAATAAAAATCACTATTGCATTCTAAGAGGAGGCTTCTGGTGATGTTGGTCAAGGCTCTGGAGCGAAAAAGAGGCAAAGGAAGTCCACTATCTCGGACAAGCCTCCCTAGGTTGCTCGAAAAGAAATTTCCCTCCCAGTCAAGATCGGCTCTCAGACTTCCAATAGTGACGGTTCGAGCTCTCAAACCTCCAACAATGACAGCTCTGTGCATGAGGAAAAAACCTTTAATAGCCCCAGATCTCCTTCTTCCTCCAATATTTTAGCCCACAATTCCAAAGAAAAGGTGGGCAACCCAGATGAAGGCTACAACTGTCCAATTGTGGAAGAAAATCCACCCCACAGAAACAACTAGTCTCATGAAAGGTTCTTTTCTCTTTTTTTTGGAGTTTTTGGTCTTGGAATCGGTGAATTTTTGGAAATTTTGAATGTACTCTCTATAGCACAGATAGTTCTAGTACTTTTTTGCACATTCAGTTCTGGACCAATATAAGTAAGCTAGTTTCCCATGCTTGGGAAGGAAATTGTTGGGTCGGTTTCCTGGTCATGGGTGGCCTATATTCTGATACAGTAAGTTTCATTTGATTTAGATTCCCTCTAGCGTAGGCTATTTTTTCCACCTTGGAGGTTATTTCTCGCTTTGTACATTATGTTTTTATAAATAGATTAAACCAACATAGAAAAAAAAATATAGTAAGACTCATATGGGTATTTTTCACAGTTTATTTTCTTCAGCACCAGTAACATAAGTTCTATATTTTCTTTTCCTAAATGTATAGTGCTTATATCAAATTAGAAATATTCTACCATTCTAGTGTAGTCAAAGGGAACTTCTGTACTCTTTTGTTTTCAATTCCACAATTAAATATGTAGTGCTTTACATTGTTTATCGTTACATAGTTTGGGTCTGTTCTTCTTGTACTCTATCTACAGAGAATATTATTTACCATTTTAGAAAATAAATTCCATTCTCACACAATTCTGTTTGTTTAAATTAATGTTAGCATAACTTTACTTCTTTACTATATCCCTAGTATAAGTTTATAATACTCTGGTTATCTACAGAACATCTTTCTTTTAATTTTAAGGGTTTTTTCCCTACTTTTATTTATGTTGCCTTAAACAAGAAAATGTTTGGAACATTTTTTCTGCGATTACACTAATTTCAGGGAACGATCAACTTGGAGACTTCTCCTTGAGGTTTGTGATTTAACGGTTTCATGTCTATATTTTATTAGAAATTAATTAAGAATCAATACTAGCTATCCTTTTTGTCAAAGAGAGAGAATTCACAGAATCCTATTATCAAACTATTTAAGTACTGTAAATTTTTATCAGATTCCACACTTAAAGCTGTTAATTCCATTCATAAACCATTAGTACATCCCATGGAAGAAAAATTATATGTTTTTCGTTTACTGATTGATGTTGTTCCTCCCTACCTTGAGAGAGGGAATCACGTCCTCATATCTCCCCCGTGCTCTAAGTCTAAGCTATTCAAGTTTCAAAAATTACTGGAATCGACCTTGGGAGATTTTGGTCCAGTCTTCTATTCCAATCAATTATCCTAAATCAGAGTATTCCACTGGTTACCATCAGCTCGGGAAATTATTCTCTACAAATTTCCTTCTCCAATTATTGAACAGAACCCCTCTTCCTCACTAGGATATGCCTTTATCCTCAGAGGTTGGGGTAATTGTTTAAACTGATTCTGTTCAACTAACTCTCAATTCTTGAATTACTTTTTACCATCAACCTATTATTCTCTTATGGAAATCACTTCCATAATAATTTATTTAATTAGAATTAATTTCTGTTCATAATGTACTATTTCAAAAAAGAAAATAACAATTAATGTCTTAATGTCTTAACAACATAACTTAATCATCAGTTAGCGTTTAAGCTAGCTATTATAGTTGTTTTTTCTTTGAAGATAAGCATGTACTTAAAGACATGTTTATGCAAATATTATTATTATTTTTGACAAATTGAACACTTACATGTAATGTTTTGATCCTCTCCTTTCCCCTGAGGTATAATCCCTTATTAATGTTATATTCAAGTTATCTTATTAAACCCACATAATATTACCAGAAGATATATTTACAATCTTATAAAATTAAAATTACTTATAAAATTTTTGCATAAATAATTATATGAAATTTATATTATACCTACTATTGTGTTTAGTTTTTTTTTCAATTTCTATTAATTTTCTTTGACTAAAAAATTGCATTTGTTTTGCCAATATTTAATATTAAAAATTTAATTTTAATATTTTTTTTAATAATATTTAAATCTGTTTATTTAGAATAGGATTGATTGCACTATTATTCCATTATTACATTTTATACTCAATTAATTTTAAATATTATTAAATACCCATCATTAACGAATGCATGATTTACCTCTTGTCGAAATCATTAATTCTCATCTCAGTTTGGGAGACCTCTAATTAAACGTTATAGGTTTAAAATATAAGTTATGTTCACAGTAAATAATGAGGTTGTAAAGTGTTTCTATTTGAAAACAAGTCCCCTCAACTGCCACTTGTATCATTGTGTACCATTGATTTTGATGTTAGACGATTGAAATAATATCTACCTTACGATTGAATATGGTTATTAATCAATTACAGAAATAATATAAATAAAGAAAACCATTTTAATTCCTACAAACAACTGTAGTCAGGTCTGTTTTCTTTGACATTTTGTAACTTGGTTTTGTAGAAAAAATCTCCAATGGAGAAGGAGAATTGGATTCAATTTTGGTTGCCAAATTCTGATACTATTCGTCTAGTAGTTTAAACCCAATTTAAAATTTGGTTTTTGTGAGTTATGCTTAAGTAGGAAGTGTCTTCCTTGATGTTGATGGATTTGTAGCATGAGAGAGCCATACAAAGGTTGGAGTCGTTATCATCATCTTCTTTGATCGACTAGCATGAGACAGCCATAGAATAGTGGTAAGCTTGAAATTTTGTCTTGTTTGCTCATGCATTACTTGCAATTGTTTTTTTGTGTATTACGTGAAATTCTTGCAATTAATTTCTTGTGTATTACCTGCAATTTTTCTTTACTCAGTTGAATTAAATTTTCTATTTCAATTTCTGGATTCCCATTGAATATTTGTTGAACACTATAGCTTCGCAATATTTTTATTTATTTATTTATTTTTTGTTTCCATGTAAGAGGCACCCTGCAGTAGGCTCCCGAAAATAAAATCAACATATGATATTAAATGATCTAGATTTATGCGGAAACATAATAGAATAAACATATAACCATAAATACAAAGATGCAGTGTAAATAACATTTCATTTCATTAATATCAAAGAACTGAAATTTTCTTACAAACAGAATGGAAATAAACTAGCTAGGGCATTGGTAGCTTATCTCTGGGTGAAAATGTGAAGATGGGTAACACTTTTGTGACAATTTGGGGCAGAATTTTTTTTTCCTCTATAGTTTGGCCGAACTCTTGTCATAGTTCGGCCAAATAATTCAGGAGTTCGGCTGAACTATTGAATTTAGTTTGGGCGAACTTCATTTGTTGTTTACATTGACGGCATACTAATGGAAATGGCAAACAAATTTTTCACCTGAGTTTGGAAAACTGGAAAACAAAGTTCGGTCGAACTATAAGTTCGACCGAGCTAATATTTTATAAATATATATCCTGTAACCTGTTCCGGGTTTCTATTCACATTTTTCGCGCACTCAGTTATGTCTAGCATTCTTGCATGCTCATTTCTAACATTTGTCATGCGCTCATTTCTGTCGAGCATTCTCGTGCACTCATTTCTGTTGAGCATTATCACACGCTCATTTCTACCGATCATTCTCACGCACTCATTTCTGTCCATCATTCTCATGCGCTCAGTTCTGTCCCGGGTGAATTAAGCTGAAGGAGGTAAGATATACCAAATTTTAAATTTTTGTAATTTTTTTGTTGTTATTTTTTTTAATTTGGTTTCAATCTGATTTTTTTGTTGCAAAGGTCTTCCACAATGTCTTCAGGGATTTTTTTCTTCAATTTCTTCAGGGATCATTGTCTTCAACGTCCTCTGCTGTGAATTTCCAAGTACGTTTAACATTCCCCTTGTTATCGTGTAGGGAATTTATGCAGAAGAGAAATCAGTTATGAATGACAGAGGCCCTGTCTCTACTTTTTTTGGCTCTGTCTCTGCTTTTTTGGCTCTCTACTTTTTTTGGTTCTCTACCTTATGTACAATGATTCATTCCATATTATTCATAGATCAAATTTCATTTAAATAAAATATTTATCTAATGTACAATGACTCATTCCATATTCATTTTTAGATTCAGGAGAAGCTGATTTATCATAATGTACAATGACTCATTCCATATTCATTTTTAGATTCAGGAGGAGCTTTTGAGAATTTTATGATAATTCCAATAAAGAATGAGCTATAATCATATTCAACATCTATTAATTAGATATGAAAATTTATAATACTACTGTGTACATTTGAGAATATTTTGGAACATGTTTATATAAATTATATATACATATGTCCTTTTTTTGGCTCTATCTCTTCTTTTTTTGGCTCTCTGCCTTATATACAATGATTCATTCCATATTATTCATAGATCAAATTTCATTTAAATACAAGATTTATCATAATGTACAATGACTCATTCCATATTCATTTTTAGATTCAGGAGGAGCTTTTGAGAATGTTATGATAATGCCAATAAAGAATGAGATAGAATCATATTCAACATCTATTAATTAGATAAGAAAATTTATAATACTACTGTGTACATTTGAGAATATTTTGGAACATGTTTGTTGTGTGAGGAAGTGGTACTTTATGATGATATGTTTAGTGATTGAAGGAAGTAGAATATTTTATTTTTGAAATTATTATTACACTTGCATTGAAACACTTAATAGATATGTAGGTTCACTAAAATTTACCTTAATACCTTGTAGAGCCCATTTCATCCAAAACACTGAAAAATAAGTAACTACTATGTATTCCACTTCTACTCTAGATAGAGAAAGTAATGACTCTTTCTTGATTTTAACCATTAAACCAAAGACTCTTCCTAAGTAGAATTATACATTTTCCACTTGTACTTTTCATGTCGTCCACACAAGCCTAGTTGAATCTCTATATGTTGTCAATGTAAATTTCTCACCTTTTGGGCACTATAGTCCATTGTTTGTAGTCTCTTTCAAGTATCTTAATATCTATTTGTTGGTAATAGATGACTTTCTCACCTTTTCGGTACTGTAGTCCATTTTTTGTAGTCTCTTTCAAGTATCTTCATATCTGTTTGTTAGTGTTTGTTGGTAATAGATGACTCTGTTTAGTTGTTGATTGAAATATTCCAACTAATATAAATTCCAAAATTATATCTAGTCTTTAAACCTTGTTACGTATATCAAGCTTCCTATCATATATATGTAAAGGTTATGATCAACAGATCACCTCATTCATCATCCATCATCTGCAAACAACTTGCATACAATTGATATGGAGATTCACTTAGGTCATTCATCATCAATCATCTACACATAACTTAAATTCCGAAATTATATCTAGTCTAAACCTTGTTATGTATATCAAGCTTCTTATCATATAGATGTAAAGGTTATTATAAACCTCACCTCATTCATCATCCATCATCTACACATAACTTCCATCCAATTGATATGGATATTCACTTAGGTTATTCATCATCCATCATCTGCACATAACTTGAATTCCAAAATTATATCTAGTCTAAACCTTGGTATGTATGTCAAGCTTCCTATCATATATATGTAAAGGTTATGATCAACATCACCT
This sequence comes from Pinus albicaulis, assembly GCA_034641835.2. Lineage (NCBI taxonomy): Eukaryota > Viridiplantae > Streptophyta > Pinopsida > Pinales > Pinaceae > Pinus > Pinus albicaulis. The sequence continues at coordinate 1,367,836,099 of CM076572.1, read as the reverse complement.
CACTCATCATCCATCATCTACGCATAACTTTCATCCAATTGAAATGTATATTCACTTAGGTCATTCATCATCCATCATTTGCACATAACTTGCATCTTATGTGCATCCAATTGATATTCAACATGTATATAGTATTTAGAAGAGAAAAGTAATTTGATAAAAAACATAGGTTTTAACCAATTATATATCTTTTCAGTTTCATATCGATGGTCTCAAACAATGAGAGAGAAAAAACCTTTTATATTCAACATGTAAAACACAAATTAGCCATAAAAGTTTCCCATTGAAACTAAAAGTGATTTGATAAAAAACATATAGGTTTTAACCTAATCTAGTAAATTCCCCTACATTCAATCTTTAGAATAGATCTAATTACAATTTTTTCATTTTCATATCCATGGTAGTTCTATAGGCAGAGTCTGTAAAGGGCCAGGTAGCCTCTGGATCTCATCTTTTATGAAAGGTGACCTATCTAGTAAATGCCCCTACAGTCAATCTCTGGAATAAATCTAAATTCCCCTATAATAAATACCCCTATAGTCAACATGTATATAGTATTTAGAAACAAAAAATATTTTGACACAAAACATAGGTTTTAACCAGGTATATAGTTTTTCATTTTCCTATCCATGGTCTCAAACAATGAGGGAGAAAAAACCTTTTATATTCAATATAAACAAAAATTACCATATCTCTAATAGATCTAAATAGAAGTCATTTTCATATTCACTTCGCCTCAAACAATGAGAGAGAAAAAAACCTTTTATATTCAACATGTAAAACACAAATTAGCCATAAAAGTTTCCCATTGAAACCATAAGTGATTTGATACAAAACATAGGTTTTCACCTAAGAGTAAATGCCCCTCCAAGTCAATCAATCTCTCCAATAGTTTTAAATAAAAATACTTTTCACTTTCATATCCATGGTCTCAAACAATGAGATAAAAAACCTTTTATATTCAATGTATGTAAGACAAAAATTAGCCATATCTCTAGAATAGATCTAAATAGAAGTTTTTCATTTTCATATCCATGGTCTCAAACAATGAGAGAGAAAAAAGCCTTTTATATTCAATATCTAAAACAAAAATTAGCCATAAAATTTTCCCATTGAAACCATAGGTGATTTGATACAAAATATAGGTTTTAGCCTAAGAGTAAATGCCCCTATAGTCAATCTCTGGAATAGTTTTAAATAGAATTTTTTCATTTTCATATCTATGGTCTCAAATAATGAGAGAAAAAACCTTTTATATTCAATGTATGTAAAACAAAAATTAGAGATATCTCTAGAATAAATCTAAATAGAAGTTTTTTATTTTCATATCCATGGTCTCAAACAATGAGAGAGAAAAAAACCTTCTATATTCAACATGTAAAACACTTGACTTATCCATAAAAGTTTCCCATTGAAACCATAAGTGATTTGATACAAAAAATAGCTTTTAACATAAGAGTAAATGCCCCTACAAGTCATTAAACATTTAAAACACTTGAATTAGCCATAAAAGTCTCCCATTGAAACCATAAGTGATTTGATACAAAACATAGGTTTTAACCTAAGAGTAAATGCCCCTACAAGTCAGTCAATCTCTTGAATAATTTTAAATATAGAAGTTTTTCATTTTCATATCCATGGACTCAAACAATGAGAGAAAAAACCTTTTATATTCAATGTATGTAAAACACAAATTAGCCATAGCTCTAGAATAGATCTAAATAGAAGATTTTCATTTTCATATCCATGGTCTCAAACAATGGGAGAGAAAAAAAACCTTTTATATTCAACATGTATATAACATATTTAGAAACAAAAATTAATTTAATAGAAAACATAGGTTTTAACCAATTATATAGTCTTTCATTTTCATATCCATGTTCTCAAACAATGAGAGAGAAAAGACATTTTATATTCAACATGTATATAACTTATGTAGAAATGAAAAGTAATTTAATACAAAACATAGGTTTTAACCAATTATATAGTCTTTCATTTTCATATCCATGGTCTCAAACAATGAGAGAGAAAAAACCTCTTATATTCAACATGTAAAACACAAATTAACCATAAAAGTTTCCCATTGAAACCAAAAGTGATTTGATACAAAACATAGGTTCTAACCTAATGTTGTAAATGCCCCTACATTCAATTTCTAGAATAGATCTAATTAGAAGTTTTTAATTGTGATATCCATGGTAGTTCTATAGGTAGTCTATAAAGGGCCAGGTAGCCTCTGGATCTCATCTTTTATGAAATGTGGCATATCTAGTAAATGCCCCTACAGTCAATCTCTAGAATAGATCTAAATTCCCCTACAATCAACATGTATATAGTATTTAGAAACAAAAAGTAATTTGATACAAAACATAGCTTTCAACCAATTTTATATAGTTTTTCATTTTCATATCCATGGTCTCAAACAATGAGAGAGAAAAAACCTTCTATATTCAACATGTAAAACACAAATTAGCCATAAAAGTTTTCCATTGAAACCATAAGTGATCTCATAGAAAACATGGGTTTTAACCTAAGAGTAAATGCCCATACAAGTCAATCAATCTCTCGAATAGTTTTAAATATATAAGTTTTTCATTTTCATATCCATTGTCTCAAACAATTAGAGAAAAAACCTTTTATATTCAATGTATGTAAAACACAAATTTTCCATACATCTAGAATAGATCTAAATAGAAGTTTTTCATTTTGACATCCATGGTCTCAGACAATGAGAGAGAAAAAAACTTTCTATATTCAAGATGTAAAACACAAATTAGCCATAAAATTTTCCAATTGAAACCATAAGTGATTTGCTACAAAACATAGGTTTTAACCTAAGAGTAAATGTCCCTACAAGTCAATCAATCTCTCGAATAGTTTTAAATATAGAATTTTTTCATTTTCATATCCATGGTCTCAAACAATGAGAGAAAAAACCTTTTATATTCAATGTATGTAAAACACAAATTAGCCATAACTCTAGAATAGATCTAAATAGAAGTTTTTCATTTTCATATCCATGGTCTCAAACAATGAGAGAGAAAAAAACCTTTTATATTCAACATGTAAATCACAAATTGGCCATAAAATTTTCCCATTGAAACCATAAGTGATTTGATACAAAACATAGGTTTTAACCTAAGAGTAAATGCCCCTACAAGTCAATCAATCTCTTGAATAGTTTTAAATATAGAATTTTTTCATTTTCATATCCATGGTCTCAAACAATGAGAGAAAAAACCTTTTATATTCAAGGTATGTAAAATAAAAGTTAGCCATATCTCTAGAATAGATCTAAATAGAAGTTTTTCATTTTCATATCCATGGTCTCAAACAATGAGAGAGAAAAAAAACTTTTATATTCAAGATTTAAAACACTTTAATTAGCCATAAAAGTTTCCCATTGAAACCATAAGTGATTTGATACAAAACATAGGTTTTAACTTAAGAGTAAATGCCCCTACAAGTCAATCGATCTCTCAAATAGTTTTAAATATCTAGAAGTTTTTCATTTTCATATCCATGGTCTCAAACAATGAGAGAAAAAACCTTTTTGTATTCAATGTATGTAAAACACAAATTAGCCATACCTTTAGAATAGATCTAAATAGAAATTTTTCTTTTTCATATCCATGGTCTCAAACAACGACGGAGAAAAAACTTTCATTTTCAACATGTAAAACACTTAAATTATCCATAAAAGTTTCCCATTGAAACCATAAGTGATTAGATACAAAACATAGGTTTTAACCTAAGAGTAAATGCCCCTACAAGTCAATCAATCTCTTGAATAGTTTTAAATATATTTTTTTCATTTTCATATCCATGGACTCAAACAACGAGAGAAAAAACCTTTTATATTTAATGTATGTAAAACACAAATGAGCCATATCTTTAGAATAGCTCTGAATAGAAGTTTTTCATTTTCATATCCATGGTCGCAAACAATGAGAGAGAAAAAAACCTTTTATATTCAACATGTAAAACACTTGAATTAGCCATAAAAGTTTCCCATTGAAACTATAAGTGATTTGATACAAAACATAGGTTTTAAGATAGGTTTTAGCCTAAGATTCAATGTATGTAAAACAAAAATTAGCGATAGCTCTAGAATAGATCCAAATAGAAGTTTTTCATTTTCATATCCATCGTCTCGAACAATGAGAGAGAGAAAAACCTTTTATATTCAACATGCATATAGCTTATTTAGAAACAAAAAGTAATTTAATACAAAAAATAGGTTTTAACCAATTATATATTTTTGCATTTTCACATCTATGGTCTCAAACAATCAGAGGGAAAAAAACTTTTATATTCAACATGTAAAACACAAATTAACCATAAAAGTTTCCTATTAAAACAATAAGTGATTTGATGCAAAACATATAGGTTTTAAAACCTAATCCAGTAAATGCCCCTACATTCAGTCTTTAGAATAGATCTAATTAGAAGTTTTTCATTTTCATATCCATGGTAGTTCTATAGGCAGAGTCTGTAAAGGGCCAGGTAGCCTCTGGATCTCATCTTTTATGAAAGGTGACATATCTAGTAAATGCCCCTACAGTCAATCTTTGTAATAGATCTAAATGCCCCTATAGTCAACATGTATATAGTATTTAGAAACAAAAATTAATTTTATACAAAACATAGTTTTTAATCAAGTATATAGTTTTTCATTTTCATATCCATGGTCTCAAACAATGAGAGAGAAAAAAAAAATTTATATTCAACATGTAAATCACAAATTAGCCATAAAAGTTTCCCATTGAAACCAAAAGTGATTTGATACAAAAAATATAGGTTTTAACCTAAGAGTAAATGCCCCTAAATTCAATCTCTAGAATAGATCTAATGAGAAGTTTTCCGTTTTCATATCCATGGTAGTTCTATAAGCAGAGTCTGTAAAGGGCTAGGTAGCTTGTGGATCTCATCTTTTATGAAAGGTGACGTATCTAGAAAATGCCCCTACAGTCAATCTCTGTAATATATCTAAATATAATTTTTCATTTATCCCATGCATTTGTAATAAATGTCAATTTAATATATATAATTTTATTGAATTTGTTTTTTTGGGGGATAAGAAAACCATTAAATATGGTTGAAAAATGGAAATTATGAATAGAATTTTCTTTCTATCCCAATCCAGGGAATGTAGTGATTACATATGTGCTTTCCAATATTGCGACTAGCAAAGTCGTCCAAAGGAAAATGAATATATCGGGAAGAACAACAAACAAAGAGGCATATTATATTGGATTGATAGAAGGCTTGGGAACAATGATGGAGTATGGATCAAATGGAATTGTAGTTTTCACCAATTTTGAACTTGTGTGCAACCAAATGAATGGCGTATACCAAGTTAAGAAGGAGAGGCTAAAATAATTGCATGGAATAGCAAACAATATTGTTAGCCAATTTCAATTTTTTGTATAAGGAATTGTACAAATGTGAATAAGATGTATGCTGATTTATTGTGTGGGGAAATGAAAATTTAGGATTCATCTATCAAATATGAATTAATAGATGAATTAGTATTATATGGGGAAATGCCAATGCCAATGGAAGATTCATCTCTGAAAGATGAATTGGTTTTGAGACACTCTTCTTCAAAAATTCAAGATTCATCTCTCAAAGATGAATTAGTTTTGAGATGCTCTTCTTCAAAAATTCAAGATTCATCTCTCAAAGATGAATTAGTCTTGAGACACTCTCCTTCAAAATTTATCGATCAACATTGTACCATATCTTGGATATGTGTGTGTTGTGTACTTATAAATGTGTATTTTTTAATGACCATGTGCTTTTTTCAATTATATACCAAGTGTGATTCCACGACACCATGTAAAGCACAACTTGGTGAACTTCACAATTTTATGAAATTAAAATGCGAGGACTTCAACAAATTTTCGTTTAAATGGAGTTTCACTTCTTTTTTAATGATAATGTGTTTTTTTCAATTTTATACCAAGTGTGCTCCCACCATGTAAAACCAAATTTGTTGAGCTTATCATTTTTATAACCCTTATTTTTTTCTTAAATTGAGTTTCACACATCAATTAGTGCTTTGAAAGTTGTGTTTTACATAATCTGTTTACACTGAATTAAACATTAATTTTCTGAACTTTATTTTGAATTTAATTTAAATTATTTATTTAAAAAATTAATTGTAAATGTGCACCGTAGATATATTTATCATGGTGGATGAATGATGAATATCAACAGAATCCCATATCTCTACGAGAGGAGAGGATCAGGGATCGGGATCAAGACTTGTTCATGGTAAAATTAAATACTATCTTAAATCTCCATACATGTGTGTACATATGGAATTGATTTTTTATCAAATTTTTGAGTTAAATTAGTTGTTAATAAGTTTCATTTTTTATTTTTTAGGAGCTAATAAGAAGAGAAGGGTCTCTACTCCAGCCATGGATGCCCATGTTTCACCCATTTGTGGTATGGTTTTAACACAATTTAATCAATAAATATGTACACATGTATTTATATGTATGCATGTATTTTTCAATTGATTATAAATTTGTATTTGTTTATGAAGATTTTTTCTCCTCTCGAGAGGTTGGTGGTGGTTCAAATCCCCTTAGAGGGCCATTAATAAGTGGTAGCAGGTTGCATGAAGGTGGTGATATTTATTCTTCTGGAGGCCAATAAACGGCTAGTGGTGCTGGTTCTTAGCAGGGTCATTCTGGTTTTGAACAATTTTAGGGTGGAGAAGATGCTAGCCAACCACATCAAGGTTGCCATCAATTTCAATAATTTTTTCATTGAATTTGTACAAATTTTTTTACATGTGTTTTTTCTAATACAAAAAATTATATATATATATATATATATATATTGACGTAGAGGCTAAAAATGTTCCAAATATTGGTCAAAATAGACATAGAGTGGAACGCTACATTCAAGAATAAGGTTGTCTACCCACCACAACTTATGTGGCCGACATTTCTGATATACCATGGGAAAGAAACATGGCGCAATGTACCTTATAAAGGTGTCAACAACTTCATGAAAAATTGTAGAGAGATCTCATGGATTTGACTCTACTTGTTGAGAGTCGACAAAGCCTCGAAATAGTTACACATTCATTGGGAGAAATAGTAAATGTGTACAAAACTCTTGGGCCAATGACTGATACATTTGTAGAAGTCATGAGAAAGAAAAAGGAAACAGTAATGGGTCTAGATAAATGGGAGGATATAAAACAAAGAGTTACAAAAGATATGGCTAACTCAATGTTTAATTTCAAGGAATGGCCAAAAAGAAAAATGCTGAAGGTGAAATATTTCAAGCACCCTGATATAGCTCACTATTTGTATGATAGGCACCTTGCAGCCTATGGAAGGCTCCCATGGAACAACGAGGTTCTTGTTTATTTTGCACAATTGTTTTACGCATAATTTTTTTTTAAAATGAAACCCAATTACAATGACCTTTTGTCAAAAAAATTTGGTCCTCGGAAATTTCGATTGTGTGACCGTAAGGGTGCTAAGAGAGATGTGGAGTTGCGTCGCCCTGAGCCGCCATTGGTGAGTTGACCTTTTCGGGTCGAAAATCTGCGGTCAAAGATGGATGCGACTTCTCAAATAAGTCGAGAAGAAAGGGATGTCATGATAGACAATGTTTACAGCGGATTGGGTGGAGTCGATGTTTGTCTAAATCGACAAAGAGCACGTGAAAATGCACATGCCAATTTTTTTTATTGTACAGATGAAGAGATTGAAAACATGAATGTTGAAATATCTGAATATATGCAAATAATTGTCGCAATGGCTGGCAAGACCTAATTATTCATGAGGAAGAGGGGACGAGAATTGTGTGTGTTAATGACCTTAGGGTTAGTATGTACATGTATACATTTATTTGTATGTACATTAATCTAACAAAAATGTATCATTATATGTTAAAACACCATTTGCAGTTGTCACACATGATGAATGACGAAAATTTTAATATCACGTTCGGGGCCTCTGGTTCAAATAATGAAGATGGGTCTCACCATAAAGATATGTTGACAAATGTTAGTGTTTTTAAAGTGATATTTTTAAAATAAATAATTGTGCACACATGTACATGTACATATATAATAATAAAATGTTTTAACAGATTCCGATTCCGTCCGATGTTTTTGGGATGGCGGTACCTTCTTCTTCCTTGGGAGATGTACCTTCTACTTCCTTAGGAGATGTGCCACATCCACAACAAGTATGGACAATTTTTCACTTTTAAAATTTATGTTTAAGTTATATATATATTCCACCTCAAAAAGTTCCATTAAAAATTGAGATATATATATCTATATCTTGAGTTATTTTAAATTTTTTAAATTTTAGGTTTTTGGAGATTTTATTTTGGAGCCTCTCTTAGGAGATGTCCCAAATTCACCTGCAGAGGTATTCAATTTTTCACTTTTAAATATATATATGTTTTTTTAAAAGTTATAATTTATAAATTGAAGTTTATTTAAGTTTTATTATAAATTGAGATCTTGATCTTGAGTTATTTTATACTTTTAAAATTTTGAATTTTAGGTTTCTATAGAAGATTTCTTTAATCCACGGACTCTAGCGACAGAGATAGGAACATCCACACCATTTCAACCATTTGAACAAGTTGTCTAACTTTTTTTTTAATATTATTGAAAATAATTTTATATATGTACACATGTGCATTTTCATCTGAAATTTTTTAATATATATATATATTTAACTGTACATGTATATTGTACAGTTTACTATTGGAGATGTTCCCATGGGGGAAGTTGTAGCAGGCGAACAAATGGAGAGGGAACCTCATGAGGTATTGCATGATTTTTTTTTATATTTTGTTTTTTACGTGAAGTTCTTTATATTCTCACTCATTTTAAAACATCAAATTTTAATGTTTGTATGTGCATTGTGTACAGGTTCCCCATGCTTCGCAAGATAGTGCGTGGATTGAGACTCTGCTGATTTGTAGATTTGATTTCAATATTTCTAGTCTTAAATTTACTTTTTTATATATTATCTAGATGCACAGTCATATATATATATATATATATATATATATATATATATATATAACTTGATACTTGATACTTGTGAGATCTACAATTTTTGGGCATATTTTATTACAGTGTTAATATAATTTGTTTTGTTCCAAAAAGTTAAATTTTGGATGGTTTTAGTACTTTTGGCATGTGAATGTGAAATAATGTTGTTATATAATTTGTTTGGTTTTTAAAACTTTTAAGTTTTGGATAGTTGAACTACTAGTAATGTTGTCATCTATAAATTAATGTTTTGCTTCTGAACTACATTTGGCATGTTATGTAATGATGTGTTATAATTTGTTTTGTTTTTAAAATTTAAGTTTTGGATGCTTGAAGTACATTTGGCATGTGAAATAATGTTGTGATCTATAATTTTTTGTTAAATTAAAAGTTAAGTTTTGGATGGTTTCAATCTACATTTGGCATGTGATATAATGTTAAATGTTTTTATTGGATAGTTGAACTATAATTGGCATGGCATGTGAAGTAATGTTGTGATATAATAAAAAAAAATTTAAAACTCAAGTTTTGGATGGTTTCAATCTACATTTGGCATGTGATATAATGTTAAATGTTTAATGTTTTTATTGGATAGTTGAACTACAATTGGCATGGCATGTGAATTAATGTTGTGATATAATCAAAAAGTTTTTAAAACTCAAGTTTTGGATGGTTGAAGTACATTTGGCATGTGAAGTAATGTTGTGATCTATAATTTTTTGTTAAATTAAAGGTTAAGTTTTGGATGGTTTCAATCTAAATTTGGCATGTGATATAATGTTAAATGTTTTTATTGGATAGTTGAACTATAATTGGCATGGCATGTGAAGTAATGTTGCACGATATATAATCAAAAAGTTTTTAAAACTTAAGTTTTGGATGGTTTCAATCTACATTTGGCACATGTGATATAATATTAAATGTTTTTATTAGATAGTTGAACTACAATTGGATGGCATGTCAAGTAATGTTGTGATATAATAAAAAAAAAATTAAAACCCAAGTTTTGGATGGTTGAAGTACATTAATCATGTGAAGTAATGTTGTGATATAATCAAAAAGTTTTTAAAACTAAGTTTTGGATACCATTTCAATCTACATTTGGCATGTGATATAATGTTAAATGGTTAATGTTTTTATTGGATAGTTGAACTACAATTGGCATGACATGTGAAGTAATTTGTTTTGATATAATCAAAAAGTTTTTAAAATTCAAGTTTTGGATGGTTGAAGTACATTTGGTAAGTTTTTAAATTTTTTTTCACTCAAACAATAGTATGTAGTATGTAAAGATCAAAAACAATCTTAAGATTACTTTTAAGTACGATCAAGTGTTCTTGAAACATTTTCCCACATGATGATACCTTCATTGACCTATGAACTAAAGTAGTTCATAGGCTATATGTTCTGCGTCTTTCCCATATAAATCCCTTTAATTTTGATTGGAAATATAAGAAGTAGATATATGTTTGTTGAATTGGGGTCAATGTCATTAATGCACTCAACTAGGTAGCCTTGTTGATTTATAAATTGGTAAATTGATGACATTCAGTTAATTGCATTCTAGAACATATATATTAAATAAGTGGAACATTTTTCATCAATGCACATGGGAAAACTACTTGAACAATTAATTTCATTCTAGAACATATATATCTATATCCAATACGTACACAACATTTTTCATCAATGCACATAGAATATATATTCGAGCATTGGACAGACAAATTTTGTAGTAGATTTTCAATCAAGAATACAGATGTGGGTCAAATCCCACCAAAAGTCAAAGAAGTGCTCCAAGTCTCTTGTTTGAAAGGAATCTTCGTACAAAATTATACTGTGGATGATTTATTTACATTGCAGATAATTTTACCAAAAAATCCCATAAGAAAAACTGGGTGTGCATTGAGTTCGTGTATATATCCAGTACATGCAACATTTTTCATCAATGCACATAGAAAAACTACTTTCAGTTAATTGCATTCTAGAACATATATATTGAGTACGTGAAACATTTTTCATCAATGCACATAGTAAAACTACTTGAATAGTTAATTGCATTCTATAACACACACACACACACACACACACACACACACACACACACACACACATATATCCAATACATGCAACATTTTTCATCAATGCATGTATAGAAAAGCTACTTTCAGTTGATGCTAGAGTGTGCATGTACCAAAAAAATTTGTACATGTGCAAACACTTGCACATATAACATAACAAGGCAGCTCAATTTTTAATTGAGTACCTAAAGTCTAGAAATATATATATGCGCATTTTCATTTGAAATTTTTTAATATCTATATATATATATATATATATATATATATATATATATATATTGTACAATTTACTGTGGAAGATGTTCCTGTGGAGGAAGTTTTAATGGACGAGCAACAAAACACAATGGAGAGGGAACCTCATGAGGTATTGCATGATTTTTTTTTTCATTTTGTTTTTTTACATGAAGTTCTATATTCTCATTCAATTTTAAAACATTAAATTTTAATGTTTGTACACAATGTGTACAGGTTCCCCATGCTTCACAGGATAGCTTGAGGATCGTGACTTTGTTGGGAGAGACACTACATCCATCTATATTTGATGGATGATGCACACGTGTGCAACATTATATTTGATAGATCTAGTCTTAAATTTACTTTTTTATATATAGTCTTATCCAGATGCAGTCATATATTTACTTTTCTATATAACTTGATACTTGTAACACTATACATTGAACTATATATATATACTTTTATTGTTCATGTGAGATACAAATTTTGGACATATTTTACTGTTTGGATATATATAGTTTTAAACTACATTTACACTTCTTAGTAATGATATATATAATGTTTTGTTTTTAAAACTCAAGTTCTCATTTTATTTTTTAAACCATGTACATACATGTGTATATTTTGGATCTAGTTGAACTACATTTGGCATGTAATCACAGGTTGTGATATAAAGTTTTGTTTTTAAAATTCAAGTTGTCATTTTATTTGTTATTATATAAAATGAATCTCTAAATGGAAATTTTAAATTACATTTTCACAATGTGTATATTTTGGATGGTTGAACTACATTTGGCATGTGATTGTGATATAATGTTTTGTTTTTAAAATTCAAGTTGTCATTTTATAAAATTGTTAAAAATATAAAATGAATCTCTCTAGTTGGAAATATCAAATTACAAACCATATTTTGAATATTTGAACTACATTTGGCATGTGATCACATGTTGTGATATAATTTTTTGTTTTTAAAACTAAAGTTTTGTATAGTTGACTACATTTGGCATGCGAAGTAATGTTGTGATATAATGTTTTGTTTTTAAAACTCATGTTTTGGATGGTTGAACTACATTTGGTATGTGATTGTGATATACTGTTTTGTTTTTATTGGATAGTTGAACTACATTTGGCATGTGAAGTAATGTTGTGATATAATGTTTTTTTTTTTAAACTCAATTCTTGGATTTTGAACTACATTTGGCATGAGATTGTGATATAATGTTTTGTTTTATTGAATAGTTGAACTAAATTTGGCATGTGATTGTGATATAATGTTTTGTTTTTATTGGATAGTTGAACTACATTTGGCATGTGAGGTAATGTTGTGATATAATTAGTTTTTTTTTTAAACTCAAGTTTTGGATGGTTGAACTACATTTGGCATGTGATTGCGATATAATATTTTGTTTTTAAAACTCAAGTTTTGGATCTATTGAACTACATTTGGCATGTGATTGTGATATAATGTTTTTTTTTTTTTTTTTTTAAATTTATTTATTATAGTTGAACTACATTTGGCATGCATTCAGTAAAGTTGTGATATAATGTTTTGTTTTTAAAACAAAATTTTTGGATGGTTGAACTACATTTGGCATGTGATTGTGATATAATTTTTTGTTTTTAAAATTCAAGTTGTGATTTTACAAGAAAAAAAAATTCACATGAATATAGGTACATACAAATGATTTAAGTACATGTTTGAATATATGTTAAAAGAATTGAAGTACAATACATATTGATGCATATATATATCTAAAAAAAAATCATAAGATTCCAGGTCTTCTTAGATGTGTCAAACAATCATAAAATTTTAAAATTGCATTGTAGAACATATATATCCAGTACGTACAACATTTTTCATCAATGCACATAGAAAAGCTACTTTCAGTTAATAGTAAAATGGAAATTACAAAAAATGTACCGCACATTTTGCATTCAAGAATGAATATTATAATTTAATTATAATAAACACGCATGTCTAAAAAAAAATCGTGCAACTTCAAATTTGAATTATATCAACTATGCTAGATACACAGATATGTACATTTTGCAATAATGACATTATGACAAATTGTAAAAGAGAATATATGAAATTGTTTAGGCCAGATAATACAGACATGTGTATAAATTACTTGTGTGCATGTACAAAAAAAATCTACATGTGCATTTTTAGTTGAGTTTTGGAAGTTATAAAACATGAATCCAAAGAGAAGAAATTGTTGGGCAGTTCAATCAAAACAATTCCAATGGAATGCCATCTTCAATGATTCATTCATGATTGGTTTTTGACATTTTCCATTTCTTAATTTTCTTTGATTGAACTTCTATCAACTTTATGCGTGTCGCACACACAAAGTGACTATATTGACAACTTATGAAATTAGGTTCATAGTCTTCAAAGTAAACAAAATCCCCACTTTGATTAGTTTTTCTGAAAAAATAACCTTTCAGTATAATAGGCCCTTTTTCATATGTAAATCCGTGATCATTATATTTCTAATAATTTCATCTTTTGTTCAATGCAACGCATCAAATAATACTTCACATTTTCATCATTGATAGTAGGTGCAATTACAGCAAAAACATCTACTGCACAATAAAAAAACCATATATATTTAAATTTAGATCATAATTAACATGAAAAATTAACTTTAAAATTAACATACATGTACTTGATTTTATTATCTATTTCTAGATCTCTATCATTTGAAAGCAATTGAAAAGTTACCTTTTCTAACAAGAACATAAACTCGATCACCATCAGATGATATTGTAGTCTCCTCTGATTTCATTTCTTCAAACATTGCAACGAACATTTTCCCCTTTGTATTTAGCTCTGTATGTTGCCAATCTTTTACATACATTTTGTTTTCACAAACATCATTTGATTTTGTATTGTCTATGCAAACATGACAAAAATAAGAATATTTTATTTTATCCAATGCAAACACATTTATGGACAACTTTGTTTTAATTGAATGCAATTTTCGAGTCCCTTTTATTGTTTCAATGTCATTTCCAATCTATCTATCTAAATCTTCGACCCAAATATGCCAAAAAAACCTATATGGAAAATTAAAAGAAGAATATAAATATGATATCAAAATACCATCAAAGATAACCATTGTGATAAATGTACACTTTTTAAAATTAGAAATCCAATAAAAATTAAATTTAATGTACCTTCACTCCCCTTGATCGGTTAGTCTCATGGCTTAGTGCAGTGATGCACCATTTAACAACTTCTTTAGCTGAGACAAGCTAGTTTGTAGAGGGGTCCATTTGATATCTTCAAAGTGTTAGTTTTATGCATGCCCTTGCACCACCATGTTCTCCTTTTCCATGACTAGTCTCAAAGAAATTCCAACAATGTTTAATGTAGGTTTTTATATGAAGACGACACAACCAAAATAATTATCGTGAAGATTTGAATTGACCTGCACATCCATCTCACCATATCCAATGTTCATTGAATTTTATTCCACGACTTTTCAACGAGTCATAAATCTTTCCAAAAGAGTGTTGTGCAAAATATGTATCATGTGTACGATCGTCACTGATAAAAAAGTGATATTATTTAATAACATGTCGATTTTCATTGGTTCTTTCTATATGATCAACATTTTGTTCAACATGTCTATATAGAATATGGACGAGCATGGAGACTTGGTTAGAATGATAGTATTCACTCTAAATTTATTTTTTGGGAACAAATGTGTAGTTTTTTGCAAGATCAATTACAGAAAAAATGGCCCCTGGTGGAAAAAATTCACGGGAATTTTTGAATTGCAAGTCCTGCCATCGAGCTCTATGGGAATGCTTGGAGAATTTATAAATTTTTTTCTCAAACTTTCTCAAAAAATATATCACAAAAATTTCTTCTTCTTATAAACAATTCTTTTAGCACTTGAACCTTGAATCGATGTATGGATATATTCATATCTCTTCCATTTCACTTTCATGTTGGAGAATGATTGATCATTTATATTAGTACGATTTTTTTTTGAAATTTAGTCAATTTCCACAATGATCACAATTTTTACCACCAACACATTTATTTTGGTAAAATAATTCATGGCTTTCTCTTCCACATAGAATTTGAGATATGAAATCATGGATAGTGGAAGGAAGAGGTGAATATTTCCAAAATGTTCTACCAAAATTAAGGAATGTGTCATAATATAATTGAAATTCCACATGATAATGGCAACAACAAGTGTCACGTACGGTGATAGGTTTTACATACCATGGTTTTTGTTGCACAAAAGCACTAATTGAGACATCAATTGATTCCCATCTTTGAACTTGTTGAAAAACTCTATCTGAGTGGTGTTCAAGAAATTTTTTGGATGATCTTCGTACTAATTTCGTGCTATTATTCTTCGCATCGCATCCCTTTCTTTTGGAGAAACACGTGAATTTTTCATCCAATATTCATATGTTATTTTTTTAACATTTTCTCCAAGTCTATCTTTGTATATTTGCCTACAAATAGCTGTCCAAAAAGCGAGCTCATCATTTACATCTATTTGCAACAGAAATTTCTGATGTTTGTGCAAAGTTTTTAATGAGGTTCCTAATGCTCGTGCCATAGATTTTACCAAGCGATTCTCTTTAGTACTTGATGAAACCACTTCCATATGTATTGATCTATGTGCATCTGAAACATTTTTCTGTCTAGATCTTCTAATTGAAAGTATATCACTATTTATATTTTGTATCACATTTTCCTTAATTTTTTTATCTTTTGTTGATTTTCGAATACCCAATAAATTCGTAGTTTCTTTTAGTTTCCTTAATGTTAGGAGACCTTTCAACAACTGGGCTTGAACTGCCACATTTTATTTTATGAAGTACGAATAAAAAATGAGATTAACATGATATCGTATAACATGGTCAGAGTTTTTATCTCCATATGTGTGAGTGTCAAAATTTTCTAACATCTCATCATCGATATTGATTTCATCTATACATATTCAAATTAATAGTACATAATAAGTTTACATATTCAATAAATAACTAAATTAATAAATATGTATAATTTCAATAGTAGTATGTGTTCAACATATATATATATATATATATATATATATATATATATATATATATATATATGCAGACTTGGTGATTTAATTTCTTCAGTTGAATTTCTTTCAACATTTTCACCATCTTCAATCATTGGTTCAATATCTCTTTCACTTTCTATTTCAAAATTGTGTATCTCATCTGCTATCACTCTAGTGATTCTTTAAGTTGTGAGATTTTGATTTATAGTTTAAGAACACTAGAGGTAACCACATACCCACTTTTAAACTCTAGGATATAATTGTCCTAGGATTCAGAGAGGGCTCTCTCTTTAACATTTAACTTTGTTTTGATTTATAAAATATTAGGCTAGTTATGATTGTGAAATTTGGTTTTGGTTTGATTTTGTTTGGTGGGAAAAATCATTTAATGAGATGGATAGTGGGAAATCTATTTTTCCATTGGGCTAAGGGGTCAAAATTCAAGCAGACAGAACTAGGATCAAGGTCAAAAAGTAAAATGTTTTCAAGGCAAGATAGATAATTCTTTGAAGATCTTGGAAGGCTGTTTGGTGAAGTGGTTTGATCGGGATAAAGAGAAATGAAGGATTATTTGATCTGGATAGGGAAGGAGTAGTAGACAGAGGTCATTCGAAAGAGGGAGCAATTAAGGGTTCCCTACTCTGGAAATCAGCCGAAAACATAGAAATGATAAACAATAAAGACAAGTTGCTTTTAACAAATCTTGAAATAATACTCCTGAATTATCATTCAAATTTGGAACACATATATGGATGCATGAAACAAAGAAGATAAACAATGAAAAGTAGAAAATACTTCACTTCAATGGCTCATCACATGAATCCTGAAATATGATGCTAATTGATTCGATCCAGTCTGCTACTCGAATTTGCAACAAAAAAGCCTTCTAGTACAACAAAAATGACTATAGAAATCTTCAGCAATTTATTCCGCAATAATACTTCAAAAGATGAAGTATATATACAAAAATGTTTACAAAATATCCTAGAATGCTTCTAGGGATTATCATAGGAAAATAAAAATATATTTACAACAAAATAGTAAGAGCTGCTTAACAAATCAGGAAGTTGTCCTATTGATCCAAATAAAATAGTAAATTGCTTGTGGATTAGGTGCAACTGGGTGCCTTGGTGTCCTCTCTACTAGCTTATATATTTAAAATATGTTTTGAAATATAATCTTCTTTATCTCCTACTCTTTCACTCTGATACTCTTTAACCTCTGTAAAAACTGCCTTACTGCTGTAATAAATTATGTTTTGACTGTGAAAAAATCAGCCAACTGTTTTATCCTTTTATTTGCAATTTGAATTTTACAGTAAGTCAGTGAGTGATTTCCAAGCTTCATCATTTGGAATTTGTATCTTTTTCCGCTTCCTGAAATTTTTATCTATCTCAGTATATCTAGCAAATGTTGGTTTTATGACAAATAAATGTCTTATCTCATGCTGCAGATAAAAAAAGTCTTCAAAACTTCTATGCAAAACTTTTCTAGTGGGGATTCCTTGTCCTTATGTATTGTTCACTTGATCTTTTGCATATTTTCTGATTTTCTTATTGTAATCCTCATGTGGCATAAGTTTATCATTTATGACCAGAATATTAGGCAAAATTCTTTACCTCAAATTTTCAAATTTAACCATAAAATTGGTTGTGGCTATGTTCATGTTGGCACATTTCTCTTCAAGTTGTTTCATCAGATTGTTTTTTGTGATGAATTTCTTTATTTCAAGGATTGTCTCAATCCTATCAGTGATCTCAATTTCTTCTAACTCCTGTTTGTTTTTACTATTGAGAAACTTGATCAATTCTATGGTTTGCTCATGTCTGTTACCTAGCTCATCTTTGGTTTTCTGAATTTCTGCTTGTGCTGCCTTCAGTAAATCTCTCTGTTCAAAGATTACCTAAATTGAGAGCCACACATCATTGATGGCTTCAATGATTTTGTTCCATAACTAGTATTTCACATATGACATTGGTTCCTTTAAGGTTAAATCCTTTTTTAGTTTTTTCAGTTCTTAATTTAACATATTAGCCCTTTTCTCATGAGTTTTGGCATTGATTTGAGCTAACTTCTTTGTATCTTGAAGATTTTCTATCACTTTCTTCAATCTGTTAATCTCATTTGTTTGAAGTGAAATTTCTTCCATGGCTTTTACTAGTTTACTAGCCTCATATGAATGTTGAACTGTTGTAGTAGATGATTCTATAGCTGAAGTTGTAGATGATGCCACTGGCACTGCAGTAGCTAGTGGTACTTTGGGTGCCAAATCTTCTGCCAGAGTTCAAGGCACAACTATAATAACCATGGGAATTACTGTAGAGGCTTCTTGTGCTTTTGTAGTTTCCCTTTCATGGAAAAGTTTATCCATTTGAATTTCCATTTCTTTGATCTGTCCTGTTAATTGAAAAATTAAGTTCATTACGTCATCCTTCTGAGTCTGTTCTTGTACAATTTATTTTTCTTGAAGATGTTCAGTTGGTGGAAGCTTGAGTTGTTTCCTTAATGCTACAATATCAACATTATTTTTCTTCACCAACTCTTCTGCAGTTTTGACATTTGCAGGATCATATCCAACTTGAATGACCAAATTTTCTAAATATTTAATCCTAATATCATTAGCATATGAAGAGGCTTTGTCCACTTTCTTTTGATCTCTCATGTTTATGATTGTATTCTGAAGTTTTTGGACACTCATAGCCTTGGTTGTAATGGTAGAATATAACTTCTCTGAACTTTGTCTATGGAATTCTATTTGATCTAGTGCATGAATATTTTCTATTGGCACTTCTAGCTCAACCTTCTTGTAGTCTGCAAATTTCTTTGGAGTGTTCACTATAGGTTGTAACACTGACATACTCAACTTTTTATTTGAATAGTCAAAGGCTGATAAAAGTCTTTTTTGAACACCTGGTGTTTGTTTCAAATATTGAGAGTAAATCTCATTTTTTATCTCTTCATTATTTATCTTAATTTGCTTGTATTTTTATTTGATATCAAGATATTTTTCCTCTATTGTCTATGATGAGGATGCCTCCAAATTCTGTCATTCCTCTACCACCTGTGTATTTGAATTATCATGATTTACTTCATTCAAATTATTTGTAACTTGCTCATTTGTAATTACTATAGAAACATCTGTATTTTTCACTGGGACATCTATGTCTTCTACCTCAAAAGTTACTTTCTCTTTACCAACTGGATTTATCTTAGGCTTTTTATTATATCTTAATTTGAATCTAGTCTTAGTGGTTGTCTCTACAATCTAAGTACCTTATTCTCTGACTCTTTTGGTGGCTTTCTCTACTTGATTTGAAGTTTGTAAGATGTGACTAGTATCACCATGCTTAACTGCATCTATCAAAGTGTTTTCTATCCATTCAGTTTGATTGACATACTTTTCAATCTCTAGTTTTTTCTCATGAATGTAAGGTGTTAGTTTGCACTTAACCCTCATTTTGATTAATATTCCTTGTGGATCATAGTTCCATGAGAAAGTTTCTTCAAATCTGTACTCAAGTAACTATTTGGCTACTTCTGTCTCTACATCTATGTGATTACAAATAAAAGGTCCCACCTGATTCTTCAACTTAAATTGTGTTTTCTTCTTAGCTACTAGGAAGTTGATAGAATCAGAATTTAATATTTTTCTAATGTATTCCAAGGCAAAAAACCTCATTGGTACATATTTAGGTAGTTTGTAGGGTAGAATATTAGACCCAAAAACTCTTATTTCTGTGTGTTTTTCATATAAATACCAATCTCCCATTATAATCTGCTTTGATAGTTGTAGAACCTTCTTAATTTCATCATTGATCCTTGGATGTTCAATATTTTTCAACATGTTTACCAATGGATGAACAAAGAAGTCTGAAAAATATGTATAAGTAAACTTTGTGGACTCTTTTCTAATCAAATATTTTCAAAAAATGACTAAAAGTGGATTATCTTCTATGTCAAGCTTCTGGAGGGTTATAGGAAACTTGTCTAGCTGAAAATACAAGAACATATGGAAGAGAAAATATGTGTATCTAAACACTCCTTCAGTTGGAAATTTAACAAGCTAATCATGGATATTATTAGCAATGTATTCACCATAATTAAAGATGAGAGAATGAGGTTGTCCTGGTGCAAAAGTAGATAGGGAACATAGGATTGATTCATTTGTATGCTCATCTGTAAAGTATCCTACGGTGAATGACAACATGGAAATGACATGCCTTGAACATTCTTTAAATTTTGAAGTAGAATATGAAGGGTTGATTTGAGGAATTTCAACATGTAAATGCATGAATACTTGGAAGATCTGAAATCTTTTAGGAAAATCAAGGACAATGTAAAACTTTGTAAGTGCTTCTATTGACAAAGGAACTGCTTTAGGATTAGGTCTGAGTTTTAACATCTGGTTTATGGACTCAGCAGTAATTGTAAACAAAACTTCTTTGTTTGCATTTACTATTTCTCTTTGTTCAGGTACATAATAGTTTTGACACAACATAATAACCTCTGGGCATGGATGAGTGACTGGAACAACATATTTGGGCAAGTTTGATTCCCAAATTTGAACTTATTCCACCTGATCTAAGGAATTTTCAAAGCTCCATTTGTGAAGGTCTAACAGATTGAATTCTACTATTGGATCTGCTATTTTTTAATCCACATCCGCTAAGGGGGTGTGCTCAATTTCTACAACAGGAGGCTGTAGAGGATTCACCATGATTGCAATCTTGGAGGACATAGCTGGAGTGGATTTTGGAATTTTTAGGCTTTATGGATTAATGAAACTCTATTTTTAGGATTTCTTGATTCTGCTGTAAGATTAAATGGTTTACAGAAGTATTTATTGTTTTTGACAAAGGTTTTTGGATGAAAATGGGTAGAAGTTGATCTTTCCTTGGTTTTCAACCTTCAATTTTAACTTCAAACTGTATGTGAGACTCTCACCGATTTATAAAATAAGAAATAGGGGTTATTTTACTTTTCAGTGGATAATTGGGCTAAAAATTGTTTCAAATTGGGTGCAGAGGGTCAAGGTTACATGTAGAGGATTTTTGGGTAATTTAGGATTCTTTTAAGTCTGCAAAAGCTAAAATCAACTCGAGTTTTACCTTTAAAACTGAATGCAGTATTAAAACAGGGTTTTATCATATTTTTGACAAGGTTTTAGCTCTTTCTTGGGGAACTATAAGCTTTCTTGGATAAATTAAGCTCTTACTAGTTTCAATTCCTTTAGTAATTTCTTTTTAGAATGATAACATGTTCGCTTTTTATAGGAAAATACCTGTTTGCGCATGTAAAAGTCTTTGGAAACAGGTTTTGAGGCATTTTGACTGGTCTCTGGTAGCTTTTCAGGTCTCTGGAAGCAATCCGAGATTTTTCAACAATCTTGACAGCAAAATGTAGGTGTTTTTCAGGCTCTGGGTATAAAACAATGTACAAAATCCATTCTTTTCAGTCGGGAAGACAAATATAGTGAAATAATGCAGGAAAAATGGCTTAATGGCGCATTTAGGAGTTTATTAGGTGTTTTAGGTCTAAAAAAACTTGCAATTAATGGAAGTCACATCGGACGAAATGGTGGTTTTTAGGCTTAAAAGGTGAAAACCACAAATGGTTATCACATAGGAAAAAGGTGGTAAGTGGTATTAGTTGGATCGGATGCGATCCAATAGAGCTCGGCCACGTGGAAGAGAGAGAAATAAGTGAAACATGCCATTTCGCATGGATTCATATGGGTTATTTTCACGCAATTAAAAATGTGATATGGCGAGGTGATCATCGGATCTGGGGGATTTGATGCGAATGGTTGCAATTTGATGTGAAGTTGCTCTGCAGTCAGAGGTGGGGTCCAGGTTTTGTTAATGCGGTTGGATAAGTTTAAACCTTATAAATATATATTTATAACGTGAAAAATTTATGTTATTTGATTGGGCGGGGGGTAAATTTATATGGTTTAAATTAAAACATTAACAAATGTTTCAATAACATTGGCGTAGGAATGATTTATTTGATTGGTAGCTTATATAATATATGGTAAATAAAACGTTTTTATGTGTTTTAAAACCATAGGGCGAGGGGTTATAATATAGATATGTTAAAACCTATGGGAAAAGGGCGGGGGTTTATTTTGAACATGTGGGATAAATAAACATAGGTTTAAACTTAAAATAAGTGGGTTTTGGGGGTATTAATATATAAAGAAATTAATATATACGGGAAGGGTTGTTTTATAAGGATTTAGTACTTTAGGTTAGAATTTAGTATGAAATGGAGATGTAATGTATGAAACAAATTTAAATATGTAGTTTTAAACTAAGTAAAGTGTAAAATAGGTCATTAAAGCATAGTTTGTCCCATGTTGATTCTTTACACATGAACTTGGGATAAAATGTATTTTGTAGGTTTTGAATGTTTTTTGAATGAAAATGAAAAGGAGGGTTTTTACTTTTACTAAGAAAAAAGGTGTTTTACTTAGGAAAAGAGATCATAGTTTTGGAAAAGGGTGAATATGCTAATGAAATGGGTTTTATGTAGGAAATCCAAAATTTTTAACCAATCAGTTATCAAGCCTTGGGTTCGGTCCCAACAGAAGTTAGAGAAATTCTCTGAGCCTCTTTAACTTAAGGTTTAGAATACTGGATGATTGTGGGAGAGGGGAAATTAGTAATTTTTTCCCGATGATGCTTTATTACATGCTTTGCACAATTTCTTTCTACCTACGCATCTTTATTTCTAACATTTTTTACTTCATTTGCATGGGTGCATTTAATCTTGCAACCCTAAATCCATTTCTCTTTCAAAGCATAAAAATATCTAATTCTAACCTTATTTCATCCGAGGGCTTAGATTAAACTGTTGAGATCCTATTTATTCTCTAACTACCTACTGATTTGTCAAGTTTAAATGTTTGACATATATTTATTCTCTATCTAAAACATGAAATTCAAAGCATGAAAAGTTAAGATTAAGCTATTTAACTGATCATGGATTATGGCATTTATTGAAAATCTGCACATAATCATTATTCTTGCGGTAAAAATAAATAATAGTGGCATTTTGACTTGCTCACTTTCATGTCTTATTCTTATCTCTTTTTTCTTTTGGGGTTTATTTTTTATTCTTTTTTGATATTTTCTTTTTCTAATTCATTTGATATTTATTTTAGGACTTTTACCCTCTTTTATTTTTTATTATTTTCAAAATATGGGAAAACAAATTGCAGAAAGCAAGGTATGTACATATTTACAAGACTATCAAAGTCAATTCAAAAATTATGAACCCGATTATTATAGGACCCTGACAGTGGCTCCACATGGGGATGACATTTCCTGGTGAAATGTCAAGAACTTTAAGACTAGTAGCCTTTGAGTTTTGACTATGATGACCCTGTAAGTATATTTTGATATCTACAATTATTCATAATTATGATATTTTACCTCTCAAATCATAGGGACTTCTCTCTGGGCTTCAACTTTGTAAGGGAAACATCCAATCCAATATAAAATCTTCAATTTATATGTACACTGATCAAAGTAAATGAAACTAACTATTTTTTATCTCAGAGAAGTAGTAGTGCTTCAGTATTCTGCCATTTAACAGTCCATCTAGTACATTTGATCCATCCATTTCTTTCAGAAAGAAAGCGTTGTTACCTTTGTAACCATAAATAACATAAGGTCCTTTCCATAGAAAATCAAATTTTCCATGTTTACCTTTCTCTTCTCTCCTTGAATCCAATTTTAACACTTTGTGTCCAATGTAGAATTCATCTTCTTTACTCTTTCTATTAAAAATTTCATCTTATCCTAGGTAACTTGAGACTTAAAATAAATTTCTTCTCTTCTTTGTTGCAAGTGAATAGTTTGATTAATCCTTCTTTGAATGTAATTTGTTTCAACTTGTAAATCTTCGATAATATTCATTACTGGTACCCCTAAGGAAGATGGAAAAAAAAAATCCATTCCATAAACAAGCTGGTAAGGGGATGTACCAATAGATTTTTTGGTTGTAAGTCTATCTGCCCATAAGGCATTGACTAACTTCTTGTTCCAAGTCTTTTTGTTATCTTCTAGTAACATTTTGATGATATTTACAAGGCTTTTATTTGAAGATTCAGCTAGACCATTACCTTGTGGGTAATATGCAGTAGAATGGCCTAGGGTAATATGGTATTTATGACAAAATTCAATCATATTTTTAGATTTGAATGCAGCTGCATTGTCAGTAATTATCTTTTGGGGACATCCAAATCTTGAAATTATGTTGCTTTCTAAAAAGGAGATAATGACAGTATTTGTGGCTTGCCTAGAGGGTATGACTTCAATCCACTTGGTAAAATAGTCAGTGGATGTCAGAATCCACTTGTGTTGGGCTGATGATTGAGGGTGAATTTCACCAATTAAGTCAAGACCCCATTGTCGAAATGGAATTTCTGTTGAGATGGGCTTTAAGGACAGGGCTAACAGCTTTTTCTTACCCTCAAATATTTGACACTTGTGACAGGAGGTCACATACCTTTTAAAATCTACAAACAAAGTAGGCGAGTAAAAACTAGCTCTCAGGATTTTGTCTGCAGTAGTCTTCCAGTAGAGATGTCCTTGGCAATAACCTGCATGAAATTCTTCTAAGATTTTGTCAGCTTCTTCTTTTAACAAAAAAATTAATAAAATTCCACTTTGATCTCTCCAAAAAAGTACATTTTCTAAAATACAAAATCTTACTTCCTTTAGCTTTAAAAATATAGCTTTTGTTCTTGAAAATCCAGGAGGAGCTTGTAAGTTTAGTAATAAAAATATGATATCTGCATACCATGGTGAGTCTAAAAAGGCTTCACTGATCTCTGGAGTCGCCATCTCTTCCTGATCATCTACCTGGGCAATAAAATTTATGTTTGGGGCATGAAAATTTGATTCAACCATGAGTTTGGTTAAACCTTGACCTTTTATCAATTTTGTGGGTTTTATCTCTATGTAATATTCTAAAATTGTGGCAATCCACTTGCCTCTTCTTCCAACAGGACCATCCTGAGTAAGAATGTCTTTTACTACTGCATTTGGGACATAGGCAATGATGTGAGAATAGATAATGTAAACTTTGAAGTCTTTAATGGCCTTTACCAAAGTTAAGGCTTGTTTCTCCATGATATTATACTTCAAAGCGACATCTCCAAGTGTTCTTCTAAAGAAAGCTATGGGATGCTCATAGCCCTGGTCATTTTTCTGCAGTAAAATTGTAGCAATGGTGTGCTCTGAAGCAAATGAAAAAAAGATGAAATCCTTTTTGAAGTCAGGACTTATAAGGACTGGGGTTTTGGTTAAGGCCTGTTTGATGGATTCAAAATATTGTTTGGCCTCAATAGTCCATTTAAGAACTAAATATTTTTTTAGCATATTATTTAGTTCTCTAATTATTTCAGCTAAATTGGATATAAATCTCCTTAAAAAGTTAATTTTTCCTAGAAAGGCTTGTAACTCTTTTATGTTTCTTGGAGGACTAATGTTAAGAATTGCTTCTATTCTTGCAGGGTCTATTCTAATACCTTCCTTAGATATTATGTGTCCTAGTAACTTACCTTCTTCTAATCCAAATAAGGTTTTCTTAGGGTTTAAAGAAATGCCAAACTTTGTGCATTTAGTAAAGACTTGTCTAAGATGATCCAAGTGTTCATAACCAGTCTTATAAAATATAGTAATGTCATCTAAGTAAATCACTAAGAATTCATGGATTTCCTTTGCAAAGGCTATATCCACAGCTCTTTGAAAGGTTTCCCCTGCATTCATTAAACCAAAAGGCATTTTTAAGTACATAAAAGTGCCCCAAGGAGTTGTGAAAAGCTGTTTTGGCTTGATCCTCTCGTTGGAATAAAATTTGGTTGTATCCTGAAAATCCATCTAAAAGTGAAATCCTAGAAGAACCTACTGCCCTTTGTAAAATGTGATCCATATTTGGTAAAGGATAATTATCTTTTAAGGACAATTTTTTTAGATTCCTAAAATCAACACATAATATAATCTCTCCCGTTTTTTTTCTGGTCGGAACTAGGTTAGAAACCCAATCGGAATATCTGATTGGTGCAATTATCTGTGCATCGTAGATTCTTTTTACTTCTTTTTCAATCAAGGGCATCAAAACAGGGTTGATCCTCCTTAAATTTTGTTTAAAAGGCTTTTGATCTTCTTTTATAGGGATTTTATGCTGAATTATGTTGCTTTCATAGGATTTTAGGTCCTCATAACTCCAAGTCAAAAAATCTTGAAATTCCTTAAAAAAAGCAATATATTTTTCTTTTTCTTGTTGAGGTAAGGCTTTGGAAAGTTTGATCATTTTGGGTTTTAATTATGTGCCAATGTTGTATTCCTCAATATCAGATCTAAGTGGCTCCATTTTGGGTTTTCTAGCAACATCATTTGAGTCAAATAAATCTTCTAAAGGAGTTAAACCTTTTGGTAAGAAATTATCTTTGAAATTTAATATATCAGATTCATCATCAATTATCTCATCGATTTCTACTCTCTCTAAGTTATCTATATCTGATTGACTAAATTTAGTAGGTCTAGCAAACTTTTATTTATTTAAATCTACATTATTCAAATCAATTTCACTATCTAAATCTTGATCTATGGTACAATCAGTGTCTATTTTACAATTATGAAATTCACCTTCATTATTTAAAAAGTGGTAAATTTGTTTATCTTGTGAGAAAATTTGCCAATATTTGAGGTTGTCTAGAATTATTGGTCTGTGTTTTACTTCTGCAATATACATATGATTAGGCTGAAAAGGTAAATTACAAGTACTAGAAAAAGTTGCTAAGGAGTGTGCTTGTAAGTTTTGCTTTCTTGGTATTGCAGAAAAATTACGTTCCAACAAATCATCAATCAAATCTAATACAATATCTGTATATTGACCTAATCTAGGATTGTAAACAAAATACTCTCCATTAATCTTCTTTACAATCAACTCTGAATCTCCCATTATTGTTATTCTTTTACCTCCTAAGTTTCTGATCATTTGGAGTCCTAAAATGAGTGCTTCATACTCAGCCATATTGTTGGCACATTTGAAATTCAGCTTGAAAGCATGGCCTTCTGCATGATTTTTCTCTATGTTAGTTATCCATACTCCTGCTTTGACTCCTAACTTGTTTACTAATCCATCAAAATCTAAATTCCATAAAGATTCATGAAATATATTATCATTATTTTGTGTTTTCTTTTTCTCTTTTAGTTCTGTTTTGATTTCATTATCAGTTTCAGAGTTACATAGGATGAATGAATCTAGGTTAGTAGGTGTAGTGTAAATTGGGTAATTTATTGATCTTTCTGCACTACTTACCATATGTTTCATCAATGTTTCCCTATATAATTTCTTTGGTTGAAAAAAAACAAATATATTAGCATAAGACATGTCCAATTGTAGAGATCCCTGTAACTTTGCTCCCCATGAGCGAGATAATAACATTCCATACTTGGGTGGGATATCAACTACTACAATGTCCATAAGTATACTCTTACCAGGATATTGAACTAATGTTACACATAAATATTTGATTAAACCTAGGCATTTTACTTTGCTTGAATCAAATGAAAACACATCTTTGTAAGGCCTTGTAATGTCTAAGTTCAGGGTTTCCATTATTGCTTTGGGCATTAGATCATGTGAAGCACCTGAATCTAACATTTTGTTGTGTAAGATTTGGTCATGAATAGTTAAACTGATGTAGAATGGAGGAACTGATCCATCTTGATGCTTTCCATTTACATCAGGGCCAAAAGTCAACTCTGGTTGATCATCATTCAAGTTTATACAGTCTTATCCATCATTCATGTTTAATGTTTTAGTTATAGTTGATTTATACAAAGCATGTTTTACCAATTCTGTCGAAGGAATTGGTAATTTTAACTTTGAAATTTCAATTTGTATATTGAATGAAGGTTGTGATTTACTAATTTGAATTAACTCTTCTTTAGTAACTATAGTTTGAGTTGGTTTATCTTGTTTTTCTACAGTTATGTTTTCATTTTCTGTTTGAGTTTCTTGTGTTTTACTGCTCCTAGTTTTCTTTTCAGGAATGGTTTGTGAAGCAGTAGATGTTTTTTTCAGATTTTGAATTGTCAGAAGTTGTTTTTGCAGTGGTAGCTTTTGGTTCTGTTGATTTAGGATCAGCATTGGGTGTTTTAGGATTCAAGTTTGTTGTTTTAGAAGAGTTAGGTGCTTTTGCAGCAGTAGATTTTTGTGAATCTTTTGTAGCTTGAGCAACTTCATTTGTTATATCAAAAATCTTAGGGCTTGGTGAAATTTTAGGACTAGAAACTTTTTGGGAAGAACTAGAGTTTTGCTTATTTTCCCTAGGGAGAATTTGCAGAAATTTTATTGTTTGGGCTTCTACTGTTTTCTTATTTTCAATTTGTGCAATTTTCTTAGTACAAGGTTCAATTTATTTCTTACTCCTAAGGTTATATTGCTTATGTACTTTGTTTATGGAAAAATCATAACCTTATTTATAATCGAATGATTCACCTGAATCTAATTGAAGTTGTTGGAGTTCAAATAACTCTTGATCTTCCTGTGTGAGAAAGATAGTGTTATTATCGTCTATTCCCATTAGATTTATGGTATCCTCATCATCATCATTTTTTTGAGAAATTTTAGCATAGTTCTCCTGAAATGGGGGTCTTATTGTTTGATCTGGGGCTGATTTTTTTTTTTTCCTGAATTTGTATTTTTCCTAAAATTGGGATTCCTGATTTGCTGTTGATTATCCCATTGAGGTCTCCTTTCTATGTTGTCTAATCTATCCATCATTCTCTCTAAAGTCTTAGGTAGCTAATCTATTTTTGTGTCTGAACTAGAAGTTTCTTTTTCATGGTTACTCTCCTCTCATTCCTTAATCTGGCCTTTTTAGCTAAAATGTTTACTTCTACACCTACAACATTTGTTTGCATTCTTTCTAAAGTTTTTTCATTTCTCTCTCTTAACTGATATGCCATGTCGGTGTCAAATCCATTTGGGAATTTAAGTAACACAGATTCAGGAGTGGGTTTGAGATTTGCAGGAATTGAATTGTAAACACTGTTATATCTAATGCAGTAGTCTTGTACTAATTCATTAGGAGCTCTCTTCATAGCATCAAATTCAGACAATATTTGAAGTGTATTTTTATTCTTTTCCCATTTATTTAAAAATAATCTATGAAAAACTGCTAAATTAGCTACACTACCAACAAAAAGACCTTTAAAGCATCTCTTAACTTCCCCTGTTAATGTTTGTGCAAAGATCCTCATTTGTAAATCAAAATCATCTATTTCATGGAGTTCAAAGTAAACTATCATTTTATTAATATGCTGCTGGGTTGTGTAATGAGTAGTAGCATAAAATTGTGGTATCTTACTTTGGTAATCCTGAGGCATATCATGTAGTTGTGGTGGAAGAAAAAGGGAAGCATACCTAACAGTCATAGCTTGAATTCTAGCTTGGCTAGGAGGTAAAGTAGAAGTGCTTGGGGCTGAAATGGAAGCAATAGCTAGTGAAACCGGATTATAAGATGATGAACTAGAAAAAGTGGTGGATGAACTAAAGGCTAAAGTTGAGGTGCTAGGAAATGAAACTGGAATATATAAGGAACTAGTAAGAAATGAGAATGATGTATTTGTAATAGTAGAAGGTAAACTAGTGGATGAAATGGATGTGGGAGATGAAGGAAATAATATTCTAGGTTGTAAGGGTAATCTAGAGATAAATGGATATGTAGATTGGATGGTAGTTGAAATTATAGATGATGTAGTGGTATCTAAATGAGGTATATAAGGCTTAGATGTATATGGTAACAATTGAGCTAATTCAATAGCTTCATCAATTTCCTTTAGAATAGTAGCATTAATCTCTTCAAGTTTATCCTAATTTTTAAGTTTCTTTAATTCAAAATCTGCTACAATATTTTCCTGTTTTGCCTCCAAAAATGAAATAAAAACAGGGTCTAAAACAACAATACTTAGATTACTTTCAGATTTTTTTTTGAATAAAGAATGTTGAAATTTCAAATCAAACTCTATATCTTGTAAAATTACTAACTCTTGTGGTAATGAATTGGCTCTAATTAAAGGAAATTTAACATCTAAATCTTCTATCTGTTTATTCTTTTTCCCAATTATGTCCGGATTTTCTACTATAACAGTGGGTTTAGGATCCGGGTTAGACCTGGTATATTAAATTTTTCTAGAAGCCAGAATTATAGTTTTTGATACTCACAACTTATAAAATAGCCTTGAAGGAAAAATGATAATAAAAATGATTTCCTTTAAGATCTATTTCAAAACTGAGGATTGGTTAATTCCCCAGTATGTTATCACTCTAGTAATTCTCTAAGTTGTGAGATTTTGATTATAGTTTAAGAACACTAGAGGTAACCACAGACCAACTTTTAAACTCTAGGATCTAGCCTTCCTAGGGTTCAGAGAGGGCTCTCTCTTTAATATTTAACTTTGTTTTGATTTATAAAATATTAGGCTAGTTATGATTGTGCAATTTGGTTTTGGTTTGATTTGGTTTGGTCGGAGAAAAAAACTTAATGAGATGGATAGTGGGAAATATGTTTGTCCATTGGGCTAAGGGGTCAAAATTCAAGCAGACAAAACCAGGATCAAGGTCAAAAAGTCAAATGTTTTCAGGGCAAGATAGATAAGTCTTTGAAGATCTTGGAAGGTTGTTTGGTGAAGTGGTTTGATTAGGATAAAGAACAATGAAGGATTCTTTGATCCGGATAGGGAAGGAGTAGACAAAGGTCATTCAAAAGAGGGAGCAACTAAGGGTTCCCTACTCCGGAATTTAGCAAAAAACATAGAAATGATAAAAAGTAAAGACATGGTACTTTTAAAAAATCCTGAAATAATACTCCTGAATTATCATTCAAATTTGGAACACATATATGGATGCATGAAACAAAAAAGATAAACAATGAAAAGTAGAAAATACTTCACTTCAATGACTCATCACATGAATCCTGAAATATGATGCTAATTGATTTGATCCAGTCTACTACTCAAATTTGCAACACAAAAGCCTTCAAGTACAAAAAAAATGACTGTAGAAATCTTCAGCAATTTATTCCACAATAATACTTCAAAAGATGAAGTATATATACAAAAATGTTTACAAAATATCCTAGAATGCTTCTAGGAATTATCTATGGAAAATAAAAATATCTTTGCAAAAAAATAGTGACAGCTGCCTAACAAACCAACAAGCTGTCCTATTTATCCAAATAAAGTAGTAAACTCTTTGTTGATTAGGTGCAATTGGCTGCCTTGGTGTCCTCTTTGCTGGCATAGATATTTCAAATCTGTTTTGAAACGTAATATTCTTTATCTTATACTCTTTCACTCTGATACTCTTTAACCTCTATAAAGCTTCCTTACTACTATAATAAGTTATGTTTTGACTGTGAAAAAATCAACCAACTGTTTTATCCTTTTATCCACAATTTGAATTTTATAGTAAGTCAGTGAGTGATTTCCAAGCTTCATCATTTGGAATTTGTATCTTTTTCAGCTTCCTGAAATTTTCATTTGCTTCAGTATATCTAGCAAATGTTGGTTTTATGACAAATAAATGTCTTATCTTATGTTGCAAAAAAAAAAGTCTTCAAAACTTCTATGCAAAACTTTTCCAGTGGGGATTCCTTGTCCTTCTGTCTTGTTCACTTGCTATTTTGCATATTCTCTGATTTTCTTATTATAATCCTCCTACGGCATACATTTATCATTTATGACCAAAATATTAGGCAAAATTCTCAAATTTTCGAATTTAACCATAATCTTGGTTATGGCTATGTTCATGTTGGCACATTTCTCTTCAAGTTGTTTCATCAGATTCTTTTTTGTGATGACTTTCTTTATTTCAAGGATTGTCTCAGTCCTATCAGTGATCTCAATTTATTATAACTCCTACTTTTTTTTACTGTTGAGAAACTTGATCAATTCTATGGCTTGCTCAGGTCTGTTACTTAGCTCATCTTTGGTTTTCTGAATTTCTGCTTGTGCCGCCTTCAATAAATCTCTCTGTTAAAATATTACCTGAATTGAGGGCCACACATCATTGATGGCTTCAATGATTTTGTTCCATAACTATTTTTTCACATATGAAATTGTTTCCTTTAAGGTTAAATCCTTTTGTAGTTTTTTTAGTTCTTCATTTAACCTATTAGCCCTTTTCTCATGAGTTTTGGAATTTATTTGATCCAACTTATTTGTATCTTGAAGATTTTATATCACTTTCTTTAGTCTGTTAATCTCATTTGTTTGAAGTGACATTTCTTCCATGGATTTTACTAGTTTACTAGCCTCATCTGAATGTTGAGCTGCTATAGTAGATGATTATGTAGCTGAAGTTATAGATGATGTCACTGGCACTGCAGTAGCCAGTGGTACTTTGGGTGCCAACTCTTATACTAGAGTTGAAGGCACAACTGTAGTAACCATGGGAATTACTGTAGGGGCTTCCTGTACTTTTGTAGTTTCCCTTTCATGGAAAATATTGTCCATTTGAATTTCCATTTCTTTGATCTGTCCTGTTAACTAAAAAATAAAGTTCATCATGTCACCCTTCTGAGTATGTTCTAGTACAATTTCTTTGGCTTGAGGATGTTTAGTTGGTGGAAGTTTGAGTTGTTTCCTTAATGCTGCAATATCAACATTCTTTTTCTTCGCTAACTCTTCTACAAATTTGAAATTTGCAAGATCATATCCAACTTGAATGACCAACTCTTCTAAAGATTTAATCCTAATATCTTTAGCATATGAAGAGGCCTTGTCCACTTTCATTTGATCTCTCATGTTTATGATTGTATTCTGAAGCTTTTGGACACTCAGCCTTGGTTGTAATGGTAGAATATAACATCTTTGAACTTTGCCTATGAAATTCTATTTGAGCTAGTGCATGAATTTATTCTGTTGGCACTTCTAGATCAACCTTCTTGTAGTCTAAAACTATCTTTGGAGTCTTCACTGTAGGTTGTAACACTGATATAATCAACTTTTTATTTGAATAGTCAAAGGCTGATAAAAGTATGTTTTTAAAACCTGGTGTTTGTTTCAAATATTGAGAGTAAATCTCATTTTTGATCTCTTCATTCTTTATCTTAATCTGCTTGTATTTTTCTCTGATATCAAGATCTTTTTCCTCTGTTTTCTGTGAGGAGGATGCCTCCAAATTCTATTGTTTCTTTACCACCTGTGTATTTGAATTATCAGGATTTACTTCATTCAAATTCTATGTAACTGTCTCATTTGTAATAAATGTAGCAGCATCTGTATTTGTCACTGGGACATCTGTGTCTTCGACCTCAATAGTTACTTTCTCTTTACCAACTAGATTTATCTTAGGCTTTTTATTGTATCTTAATTTAAACCTAGTCTCAGTGGTTGTCTCTGCAATGTAAGTACCTTCTTCTCTGACTCTTTTGGTGGCTTTCTCTGCTTGATTTGCAGTCTATAAGGTGTGACTAGTATCACCCTTCTTCACTGCATCTATCAAAGTGTTTTCTATCCATTCAGTTTGATTGACATACTTTTCAATCTCTGGTTTTTTTCTCATGAATGTAAGGTGTTAGTTTGCACTTAACCCTCATTTTTCTTAATATGCCTTGTGGATCATAGTTCCATGAGAAATTTTCTTCAAATCTGTACTCAAGTAACTATTTGGCTACTTCTGTCTCTACATCTATGTGATTACAAATAAATGGTCCCACCTGATTCTTCAACTTAAATTGTGTTTTGTTCTTAGCTGCTAGGAAGTTGAAGAATAAGAATTTAATATTTTCCTGATGTATTCCAAGGCAAAAACCCTCATTGGTACATATTTAGGTAGTTTGTAGGATAGAATATTAGACCCAAAAACTCTAATTTTTGTGTGTTTTTCATATAAATACCAATCTCCAGTTCTATTCTGCTCTGATAGTTGTAGAACCTTATTCATTTCATCATTGATCCTTGGCTGTTCAATATTTCTCAACATGTTTATCAATGGATGAACAAAGAAGTCTGAAAACTTTGTATAAGTAAACTCTGTGGACTCTTTTATGATAAAAAATTTTCAAAAAATGACTGAAAGTGGATTTTATTCTATGTCAAGCTTCTGGGGGTTTATAGGAAACTTGTCTACTTGAAAATACAAGAACATATGGAAGAGAAAATATGTGTATCTAAACACTCCTTCAGTTGGCAATTTAACAAGCTGATCATGGATATTATCAACAATGTATTCACCATAATTAAAGATGACAGAAGGAGGCTGTCTTGGTGCAAAATTAGATAGGAAACATAGGATTGATTCATCTGTATGCGCATCTGTAAAGTATCCTAGGATGAATGAAAACATGGAAATGACATGCATTGAACATTCTTGAAATTTTGAAGTAGAATATGGAGGGTTGATTTGAGGAATTTCAACATGTAAAGGCATGAATACTTGGAAGATATGAAATATTTTGGGAAAATCAAAGCCAATGTACAACTTTGTAAGTGCTTCTATTGACAAAGGAAGTTCTTTAGGATCAGGTTTGAGTTTTAACATTTGGTTTATGGACTCAATAGTAATTGTAAACATATCTTCTTTGTTTGCATTTACTATTGCTCTTTGTTTAGGTACATAATAGTTTTGACACAAATTAATAACCTCTGGGCATGGATTAGTGACTGGAACAACATATTTGGGCAAGTTTGATTCCCAAATTAGAACTTATTCCATCTGATCTAAGGACTTTTCAAAGCTCCAGTTGTGAAGATCTAACAGATTGAATTCTACTATTGGATGTACTATTTTGTAATCCACATTTGTTAAAGGGATATGCTCAATGTCTACAACAAGTGGTTGTAGAGGATTCACAATGATGGCAGCCTTGGAAGACATAGTTGGAGTGGATTTTTGGATTTTTAGGCTTTTAGGATTACTGAAACTCTGTTTTTTTAGTCTTTCTGGTTTCTTCTGTAAGATTAAATGGTTTACAGAAGTATTCTTGATTTTGACAAAGGTTCTTGGATGAAAATAAGAAGAATCTGGTTCTTTCCTTGTATTTATCTTTCAATTTCAATCTTCAAAATGTATTTCAGACTCTCATTGGTTATGAAACAAGAAAAAGGGGTTTCTTATGCTTTTCAGTGGATAATTGGGCTAAAAAATGATTGGCATTAAGCGTAAAGGGTCAGGTTACCTGCAGAGGATTTCTGGGCTTGATTGGAGTTTTATATAGTTTGCAAAAACTAAATAAACTCATTGTTTTCCTTTAAAACTGAACATAGTATTAAAACAAGGTTTTAATCAAATTTTGACAGGTTTTAGGCTCTTTTTGGGAAATGTAGAGGCTTTCTTAGACAAATTAAGCTCTAACTGGTTTCAATTCCTTTAGTGATGTCCTTTCAAATATGATAACAGGTTTGATTTTCTCAAAAAATACCTGTTTACGCAGGTCTAAATTTTTGGAAATAGGTTCTGAGGTGTTTTGACAATTCTCTGGTCATTTCTTTTCAGGTCTCTTCAGTAGTCTTGACAACAAAATGCAGGCATTTTTCACTGGTTCTGGGTATAACACAAAGCACAGGCTTTTTTCTCTTTAATCGGGAGGATAAATACAGTGAGATAGCATAGAAAAAGGGATTAATGGTGCATTTCGAAATTTATTAGGCATTTTTAGGTTTAAAACACTTGTAATTAATGACGATCGCATCGAGTGAAATAGTGGTTTTCGGGCTTTGAAGGCGAAAAACCACAGGCGTTTATCGCAATGGATTTGAGTGGTAAAAGATTTTAGCTGGATCGGATGCGATCCAATAGAGCTGGGCCACGTGGAGGAGAGAGGAAAGGGCGAAACAACCCATTTTGCATGGAAAGGAAAGTGTTATGCTCGCGCAACTAAAAATGTGATATGACCAGATGATTGTTGTAACTAGGAAGACCAATGCGAATGGTTGAGATTAGTCCTTGGAGCTGCACAGCTTTCAGAGGTGGGGTCTGGGGTTTGTTAATGCAGTGGGATAATTTTTAAACCTTATAAATATACATTTATAACGTTCAAAATTTTATGTTATTTGATTAGCGGAGGGGGTTAATGTTATATGTTTTCAACTAAAACATTAACAAATGTTTCGATAATATTTGCGCAGGTATGTATTATATGGTAAATAAACCTTTTAACAATTGTTTAAAGACCATAGGGGCGGGGTATTATCATATTGATATGATTAAACCTATGGGAAAAAAAGGGCGGGTTTATTATTAACACATGGGATAAATAAACATAGGTTTAAACTTTAAATAGTGGGTCTAGGGGATATTTATATATATAATGGATTTAATAATATATACGGGAGGGATATAATATATAGATTTAATACTTTAGGTTAGAGGCTAATATGAAATGGAAAATGTAATGAATGAGATGGATAAAATACATAGATTTAAACTTAAGTAAAGTGTAAATAGGTCATTTAACATAATTTGTCCCATTTTTTATTATTTACACATAAACTTAGGATAAATGTATCTTATAGGTTTTTTGAGTGTTTTTGAATGAAAATGAAATTAATTAAGTAGGGTTTTTTTACTTTTACTAAGCAAAAAATGCATTTTACTTAGGAAAAGGGATCATAGTTTTGGAAATGGGTGATTATGCTAATGAAATGGGTTTTATGTAGGGAATTCAATATTTTTAACCAATCAGTTATCAAGCCTTGGGTTCGATCCCAACAGAAGTCAGAGAAATTCTTTGAGCCTCTTTAACTGAAGGTTTAGAATATTGGATCATTGTGGGGGAGGGGAAATTAGTAATTTTTGTCCGTTGATGCTTTATTACATGCCCTGCACAACTGCTTTCTACCTACCCATCATTATTCTAACATTTTTTACTTCATTTTCATGGGTGCATTTAAGCTTGCAACCCTAAATCCATTTTTGTTTCAAAGCATAAAAACTATCTAAGTCTAACCTTATTTCATCCGATGGCTCAGATTGAACTGTTGAGCTCCTCATTTATTCTCTAACTATCTACTGATTTTTCAAGTTTATACTGTTTTACATATCTTTATTCTCTATCTAAAACATGAAATTCAAAGCATGAAAAGTTAAGATTAAAGTGTTTAACTAATCATGGATTATGGCATTTATTGACAATATTCACATAATAATTGTTCTTGCAGTAAAAGTAAGTAGTAGTGGCATTTTGACTTGCTCACTTTCATGTCTTATTTTATCTCTTTTTGCTTTTGGGGTCTATTTTTTCTAAGTCCTTTGATATTTCTTTTAGGACTTTTACCCTCTTTTCATTTTTTTATTATTTTTTCAAATATGGGAAAACAACTTGCAAAAAGCAAGGTATGTACATATTTACAAGACTATCAAATTCACTTCAAAAATTATGAACCCTATTATTATAGGACCCTAACACAACATATAGAAAAACTCTCCAATAACCTACAACAGTAACATATCTTATCAACACAACATGAGCAGCTCTCTAACCTCCTATAGCAGCAGCATCTCCAACCAAAACAATATGCCAATCTCAAACCAACATCACATGACGATCCATCTCCAAGTCAGCAACCACAACATCAACTCCACTAGGTTTAGTTATAAGGATGTTGACATCAATTCCAACTAACAATATCATCACCAAACACTCATCACACATCACACATGCATCTAACTAAGATCACCATGAGAATATTGACATTGATGCCAACACTAAAATGTTAACAGACTCCCCCATTGGCATTTATTTCAACCTCAATACAACATGTGAGGTTGTCTCCACAATCCAAAATATCTTCCCCTTTGACATCAATGGAAAAGGGTCATACAAACACTAAAGAACAATGCTAATAATATGCAGGAAGAGAAAAAGAATCCCTTGTCATACAAAACATCATGTTAATGCAACCCATAGAAGTATCTTCTGTAAGATAAGCATGTAGAACAAGGAAACATGCTACCAAAATATCTCTTCCAATGTCATGCCATATTTTAACATGCTCCCCCTAAGCATGTAATGACGCTGCAATCAACACTATGTCTGTTGCAATGAGTCTCCTTGCCAAGTGAAAGACACTACTCAATGGATCATGACTTTAATCGACTTTGGACATGATATAAAATACATTATAACTCATCATAATGCTTCATAGAGCAAGTACATAGTTGTGACAATTACTTAGCAATGACATGTGACTCCTCTACACCTATCAACAACCATGACTCTATGGACCCAAATTTACATCATGCAGACAATTAAATGGATCTACATCAATGATATACAACATAGAACATGACTTGGACTCCATTTACCCATACATAGTGTTAGGTCCCTATATTACTAGTATAGTTCCTTATTGTTGTTAGTGTAACCCCCTTATTTTTATTGTTGTACCCCTGTAACCCCCATATTGTTATTATTTTTCCCTTACATTATTATTGTTAGGTCGGCTAAGATTACATTGTGGCCCCATGGACTCCTATATATAGAAAGGAGGTTTTGGTCATTTGTATCATTCAATAATTGTTCAATTATGTAATGTATTATAGGTTTCCCCCTCGAAGTGGCTTATTTCTAAGGCGTTGATATCTTTTCTTCTATTTTTGGAGCTGGTTTCATAACATTTGGAATCAGAGCTTCGGATTCTAGGGTTTCGCTGCTCCAAACTGGTCATCGTGGAATTTTTGCTACAATTTTTTTTCTACGAAGTTTTAGAGGCTGAATTTTTTACAGATCGAATCCAAAATCATGAGGAATATGGTATACAAATTTCAGATATTGGTTTGCAACATTTTCAGAGATATGATCTGTGGAAGTTAGGTTTTTTTCAGGCTCCCGAATTTCACCTAAATAGGTCATTGTGGAATTTTCACAATAAATTTTTGTCTTTGAAGGTTAAGAAACTAAAATGTTTACAAAGAGAATCCGAAATCCTCAAGAAATTCCTGTAAAAATTTCAGATCTTGGTTCGCAATATTTGCGGAGATATGATCTGTGGAAGTTAGGGTTTGTTCAGGCTCCCGAATTTCATCTCAAAGAGGTGACCTTGGGAAAATCGTCATAACTCTCTCTTTGAGTATTGGATTGGAATTCTATAATAAGTGGCCACAAGTACACAGACTGTAGTTTTCTGTGTTTCAATTTCAGAGCCAAAGGAATAAATAGTGAGATGTGGCATGACGTACAAGTGTTCTCTACTGAACCAGTCCATAATTAAGTCACTGTGAGAGATTTGGCATAAATTTGTCTTGAATTATCCAAATGAGGTCAGACCTATGAAATTCAAAAGAAGATTCAGAGGGATGCTACAAGATTAAATTTTAGATATTGAAGATCTGCAACTACAGATATAATTCAGTTCCAATATCAAGCTCCTAAAAATCAAGAAAAAGGAGTGTATTTGTTTTCAAATTGCATAAGTCTTGTTTGAAAAAAAAGTTTTAAGTGATTCCAAGGGCCTATTAAACATAGTATTGGGTTCTAAAATTCCCCCTAAAAATAATTCAACACCCATTAATCCCTTGGAATACTCTACTATGACTCATGAAGATGAAGAATTGCAACATGATCTGTCAAAATTACAAGAGAAAGTGCACCAAATTTTGCTCTCGCAAAGAGCAACAAAAAATGAAATGGAAATTTTGAAGAAAGGTATGGAAGCAAAGATGGATGGTTTGAAGAAATGCATGGAAGCTAAGATGGATGGCATGGAAGCTACCATGGAAGCTAAGATGGATGACATGGAAGAAAAAATGAAAGCCAACATGTAAAACATGAAGAATGATCTAAAAGCAGACATGGATGGTTTAACAAAGTTGATACAGGAAATGTTTCCTAATGCTGAAAAGATAGTAGAGGAAACTCATGATGAGAACAAAATAAATGTTAGTCATGATTTCATCAACTCTAATGTTGGATTGAAGAATCACCATATTCCAAAGATTGATATGAGAAATTTTTATGGCAAGTATCCCGTAACATGGATACTATAGATGAAGCAATATTGTGATCTCAATAATGTGCAAAACACACAAAAGTTACGCATTGCAACTTTACATTTAGAAAAAAATACATTTGTATGGTATTGATGGCTTTGCTCCCATAAAAAAATGTCACTTGGTCAATTTTTATGGAGGAAATGATAGCACATTATGAGGATACAAAGAGCAACACCTTCTTTAGCCAATTGATAAATCTCAAACAAAAGGGTTCAGTGGTGGAGCACATTGAGGACTTCCAAAAATTGAATATAAGGGTAACTGGTATTCCGGAGGAATACAGGATTGATGTCTTCATAGGGACTTTAAAGGATAACATCCAACATGAAGTTTTTGTTTGGGAACCTGATTCATTGGAGAAGGCATTCAAGTTGGCGAGAAAAATTGAATCTAAAATTATGGCGACAAGGAATCCTACCACTCACATCTATAAATATGGAATTGTTTCTATTCCTATACTTCCACAACCTACAAGGTTGACACCACAGCAATTGGAAGAAAAAAGAGCAAAATGGCTTTGCTACAGTTTTGATAGCAAATACACTAAGGGTCATAAGTGTGCTGAGAAGAAATTATTTTACATAGATTGTGAAGAGGAGGAAGAAAATGAACAAGAAACTTCAAAAGAAGAGGATATACACCAGGAACCAACCCTAGAAGAAGAATAAATGAGTCTGACCATATCGTGTAATGCATTGGTAGGAATTACCACTCCTCAAACTTTCAGGATAGAAGGGCATATAAAGAAGAAAAAGGTAATATTGTTGATTGATTCAGGTAGTACTCATAATTTTATTCATTGTAAGGTAGCCAAGGAATTGAATTGTTTCCTATACCCAGCACCAGAATGTCAAGTGATGGTTGCAAATGGAGGAACTATAAATTGCTCTGGAAAATGCCATAATATCAAGCTATCCATAGGGAAATATGTATTGAATATTCCAATGCTTTCCATTCCAATGGGAGGTGCTGATGTTGTACTAGAAGTACAATGGTTACAATATTTGGGGACGGTAGCTTTTAATTTTCAAGAACTTTTCTTGAAATTTGTTTCGAAAGGAAAGGAAATCGAATTACGGGGTATCGCAGGGAAGCCAGGGAAGATAATAAGCTATAATTTCATGACAAATCTTCTGAAGAAATAACAACGAGTCGTAATTGCACAATTATGCTCACTAGAAGTTCCAACATGAAAATAATCTATTTCTCTAGATGTCCAAAAATTCTTGGACAATCATTCCAAGGTGTTTGAAACTCCCAAAGGAGTTCCACCTATTCGTGATCATGATCATGCTAATCATTTAATTCTAGGAACTGTTCCTCCAAACATCATGCCTTATAGATATCCTTATGTCCAAAAGAGCGAAATTGAACATATGATTGTAGAAATGTTAGAGGCTGGTATAATTCAACCTAGTCAAAGATCTTTCTCTGCTCCAGTAGTATTGGTGCACAAGAAGGATGGATCATGGCACATGTGTCCAGACTATAGGGATTTCAATAAGCTCACTATTAAATATTAATTTCCCATTCCTATGATTGATGAATTATTGGATGAATTACATGGAGAAATTTATTTTACTAAGTTGGATCTCCATTCAGGATATCATCAAATTAGAATGAAGATTGAAGATATTCCGAAAACAACATTTCGAACTCATGAGGGTCATTATGAATTTTTGGTCATGCCTTTTGGCCTTACTAATGTACCTTCTACATTTCAAGGGTTGATGAATTCCATTTTCAAACCCTTCCTTAGAAAATTTGTGCTAGTATTTTTTGATGATATACTAATCTACAGCAGGTCTTGGAAGGATCATGTTGAACATGTTGACAGGGTGCTCAAACTATTGCAGGAGAAACAATTATATGCAAAAACATCCAAATGTTTCTTTAGAGTACAAGAGGTGGAATATCTGGGTCATATTGTATCTCACGAGGGTGTTAAGGTAGACCCTAACAAAATTAAATCCATTAAGGAATAGAAAGTCCCCACAACCATAAAGCATTTGCGCAGATTTCTTGGGTTAATATGGTATTATCACAAGTTTTTTAAGAATTATGGGAGAATAGCAGCACCTCTAACAACATTATTGAAGAAAGATGCATTTTCATGGACTCCTGAAGCAAATAAGGCCTTTGAACATTAAAGAGGCAATGTGCCTAGGACCAGTCTTAGCTATGCCAGAATTCACAAAAACCTTTATTGTGGAATGTGATGCCTTAGGAAATGGAATTTGTGGTGTTTTAATGCAAGAAGGAAGACCCATTGCTTTTTAAAGTTGTCCAATAAAAGGAAAGTATTTAAAAAAGGCTATTTATGAGAAGGAAATGTTGGAAATGCTACATTCACTAAATAAATGGCGACCTTACCTAATGGGAAGACACTTCAAGGTAAAAATTGATCATGACAGTCTTAAACACTTTTTGGAACAAAGACTATCTTTAGAAGAGCAGCAAAAATGGGTCACAAAGATTTTGGGTTATGACTTTGAAATCATCTACAAAAAAGGGAAGCTAAATGTTGTTGCAGATGCACTCTCAAGAAAGGATGAAGAGGTGGAAGCATTGCTTTGTGCCATTTCTATTATCCAGACAGATTGGATAACCGAAGCAATGGATGAATGAAAGAAGGACGAAGAAGTGTGGACACTCATTCAAAAGTTGTGGCAACATCCTAGTACATCTGATACATTTAGTTGGAAAAATGATTCCTTATGGTACAAAGGCCGCTTATATATTTGCAAGAATTCCCAACTAAAACAAAAGATTCTTTTGGAATTGCACACTTCTCCTTTAGGAGGACACTCGGGAATTTTAAAAAATTACCACGGGGTGAAGAAATAATTTTTTTGGGATGGCCTTAAATCTAATATTCAAAATTTTATGGCAGAATGTTTGGTTTTCCAACAAAATAAAGTTGAGACAATTAATACCTCGAATCTTATACAACCTTTATCCGTTCCAAGTCAATGTTGGGAGGAGATTTCAATGGACTTTATCACAGTTTTACCTAAGTCCAAAGGAAAGAGTGTCATCATGGTGGTAGTTGATAGACTTACCAAGTATGCACACTTTTGTGCATTATCTCATCCATTTAAAGCAAGTACAGTTGCTATTGCATTTATGGAAACAATTCAAAAGATACATGGAAACCCAAAGATTATTGTAAGTGAAAAAGATCCCATTTTTACAGGAAATTTTTGGACGGAATTATTTTCTTGTTTGGGTACTCAACTAGCTCATAACTCATCTTATCATCCTCAATCCGATGGTCAAACTAAGATAGTGAATAAATGTTTGGAAGGATATATTTTTTTTTTGTATCTGATAAGCAAGCACAATGGGTCAAGTGATTACCTCTTGTTGAATGGTGGTATAACACTTCATTCCCTACTGCGGCAAAAATGACCCCAATTATGGCACTTTATGGATATCATCCATCGTCCATCATATCTTCTTTAAGGGAAATTTCTAGGGTTCAAGCAGTGGAAGATCACATCGAGCATCAACAAGAAGTTCTCCAACTCTTAAAGGATAACCTAAATTTGGCACAAAATCGAATGAAACAACAAGCAGATCAACATCACAGCGAGAGAAGTTTTGATGTAGGATACTAGGTATTTTTATAGCTACAACCATATAAAAAAATTTACATCAAGCAAGCTAAGAAGGATAATAAATTATCGCCAAAGTACTATGGTCCTTACAAGGTGTTGCAAAATATTGGTACTATGGCATACAAATTGGAACTTCCTGCTTCTTCATGAGTGCATCCATTTTTCCATGTTTCATGATTAAAGAAGGTTATAGGGGACAAACTTCCAGTTCAAACAATATTTCGAGAACTTTATGAAGGAATGAAAAAACCATATTTGAACCTCGAAGATCACGGAAACAAGAAATCGACAAACTATGAAATCGATCAATTTCGCAGTATCTCATCAAATGGAAGAAC
The DNA here is from genome assembly GCA_034641835.2 of Pinus albicaulis. Classification (NCBI taxonomy): domain Eukaryota; kingdom Viridiplantae; phylum Streptophyta; class Pinopsida; order Pinales; family Pinaceae; genus Pinus; species Pinus albicaulis. The sequence goes on along the minus strand of CM076572.1, from coordinate 1,367,791,693 downwards.
TTACCCACTAAAGATTCTACATGGGAGGATGAAACTTTTATACGAAGCACCCTGTGAGCTACTCAATCATTGAGGAAAACACCTTTTTTAAGGAGAGGAGCATGTTAGGTCCCTATATTAGGAGGATAGTCCCTTATTGTTGTTAGTATAACCCCCTTATTGTTATTCGTGTACCCCCCGTAACCCCCATATTGTTATTATCGTGCCCTTACATTATTATTGTTAGGGTCGGCTAGGACTAAATTGTGGCCCCATGGACTCCTATATATAGAAAGGAATTTTTGGTCATTTGTATCATCCAATAATTGTTCATTTATGTAATGTATTGGAGGTTTCCCCCTCGAAGTGGCTTATTTCTAAGGCATTGATCTTTTTTTTATTCTATTTTTGGAGTTGGTTTCATAACACATAAGTAAATGAAAATACGTGCTAGACACCATGGGTCCCTCCATGATCAATGCACCCAAAAGATGATACAATCTTAGTACATGGATTTTACATCTACACATCAATGTGCTCTCAAAAAAATACATGCCCAAAACATGAAATAACATGAGTACATGGAATCAATAAGCATCAACATATGCTCCATATGGCGTAAGCAATATAATGCAATACATAACATGAGTATCAAATAAAGAGCCTTCACGAGCTATGACACAAACTCTCCAAATGTATCAGCAACATAATATCATCAAATACATATCCTCATCATGAGCGGCAACAATCTCTCCAATGCATAAGAAACCATAAGAATCAACATGATCACTTAACCATATGAATATCCAATACATCACAAGCAAGCATCATGCCCTCTTTCCATGAAATTTAAACATATAATTCATCCACATAATATATCAGTAACATGCATGATTCATCTAGAAGTAGAAACATAAGCAATAAATTGCATAAACTCTAGATGATCCAAATAGAAAAAAATGTGAGAGCACTAATAAAAACCATCCCGCATAAACAATGTCAACATTTTTCAAATTTATTAGGAAGCACATATACTCCCCCCGAATTTTTTGATCCTCCATCACACCTTAACCATGTGCATGATACAACCATATAGTTGCCATACCTCCAATAATATCACAAGAAACTCAACATGCAACTACTCCAAACCACTCGGTAACAATATAGCTGAAATATAACCAATGAATGTTGCAACATAAAGGATGATATACATATATTTTCCACTCATATACAAAGAAAGACAATAGTTACAAAAATTAATGAGTGAAAATAAATAAACATAAAGAATCAAGCCTTGAAAAACATATCTCCCTGAGCATGATATGCCTCATATGAAGAAATCCGTTGATATGAAGTTGCATAAAGGAACCGAATCAAGTTGATAACACTCCCCTAAGACCATGCAAGCCTCATGCATATTGTTGCACCAAGTAGATCTAACATGCAAGAATGGACTACAGTAAGGACTTATTTCATCTAAACTAAATCCAATGAGGAATATTACTCTCTTGATCTCTTCATACTCCTCTCTTCCCTTCAACACATACACATTATCCGGGGTATTGATTCCTCTAGATATCACTTGCTTTGATCCTTCCTTGTGGAAGATGAAAACTTTGTAATTTAAGATCACTTATTTTCCTCCATGAACCATTTTCCTCACACTCAATATATTATTCTTTATACCTTCAACAAGCCAAACATCTTCTCGCATTTTTTCCTCTTCTCACCAAGATTGGCTTTACCACTTCCCAACACTCTAGTGGCTTCACTACCTTCAAACACAACAAGGCCACTCCTTGGCTTTTATTGAGAAAATGAAATTTTCTCATATCTCCTCGACATATGGTGTGTGCATATGCTATCTATATACCACATGTCATCCTCATCACGAGAACAAAGTGCAATACCACATCTTCCTAGTTGCTTCTCTTTATTCCATGTGTTCCTAAGATGCGCATTCTACCTTGACTATTTATTTTGAACAAATGGCCTCATAGGTCTAGGAATCTTACAAGCCTTGGCCATGTCCCCAAAATTATGGCACACATAACAATATATATGCCCAAGATATGTAGCAAAAGGATATAATCTCTTCGCTTCTCATACTTTGACCCCCATCTTCTAACGCTAGATTTGAAATCAATGGCTTTATGCCCAAACATGTTAAAATCAAAAAAAATGACCATTGAAAGAACTTGTATACCTAAATGTAGGTCCTTCTCTTGGATGATCATATTGTTGCATGGATTAGTGCATTCTCATTTTACAATCACCGTGCCACATGACCAAAATTGTGACAATTGAAGCACTCAATCTCATCCATCAAGGGAGAAAAAGAGTTTTGACTTCTCCTTTTGAGAAAAATGCTACCTCCAACCATAGGAGAAAATGGTCTTCTAAATGTGAAATTTACTTTTTGGTTTCTATCTTCTTCGCTACTTGTGAATCATGTTCTTTGTTGCGTGTTTCTCTAATTCTACTTTCGCATTATTTCCGGATGCAAACTTGTCTCACCCTTTTGAAAATTCTCTGCCATTTTTTGTCACCGATATGGTGCTCTGCACTTTCTCCAACCAGTTGGTTCTTTTCCTCAAGCTTATTTCTTAATTTTTTAAATCACATCTTCAAGTGCTTCAACATAATCCTTTATATCTTTTTGCTTGCTACAACTAACTTCCTCTAATATTTTTTTATTCTTCCAATTGTTTTCTCAAAGTATTAATTTATTCCTTGATATTTTCCCCACTTTCACAAATGATTCTCCAATTTTTTTCTTGTGCTCCTTGCATGCATTTGTTAGTCTACCAATTTCACTAGAAAATTCTTCAAGAACAAACCATGGCAGCATTCATATTGAGCCTTAAGAAGCATATAATTGTGATCATCATCTCTATCATTAAACAAATCTAAATCATTGTCATTACCTCTATCCGAAATATAACTCAAGAGTATATCCTTACGACTTATACCTTCGAGATTTTTTGTTATTTTTCACAACTATTTCATGTGGATCTTCCTTCTTATTTTTGTTTCTCTCTCTCAATCTCTCGTATCACTATTGTTGTTGCTAACCCCATATAGGATATGAAATCTATCCTAAATTTCCCTTACAGATTTTAAATCTCCAATTTTTCTCTAAATATGCACTATGGAGAATTTTGAAAATAATTTTCCTTTCTTGAGAATTTTTCTTTTGTATTTCAAATACAAGAAGATCTCCATCATTTCCTTCTACAAACCAAACTCCAAATGTTAGAACCATAAAGCAATAATTTATTTTTCACATTTTCTTTCCATGCTTTGAAATTTGCGTAATAGATGAGAAGAAAACTTATTTAGAGAGCTCACTTTGAAAACAAAAAATGAAATTTTTTGTGATAATATCCAAGACCCACTCTCCAAAGTAATCAAGTTACACCCGAGAGTCCCGCTCCGATACCAATTGTTGGAAACTAGATCACTACCGAGAGGGGAGGGGTGAATTAGTAGTGTGTCACTTTTAAATCTTTTTCGACAATTACTTAATCTCTTATTCCTAGCAAAAAAATGAATCACAAACCATAGATCGTAGCAATAAAAATAAATATATAACCATAAAAAAACAATCACACAATGGACAGAATATGTTTGGTGGAAAAAACCTCTCCGTGTAAAAAAACACTCGTTGTTGCTACACCGCTCAAATTCTATTATGTCAAGAAAATTATTTACATATAGTTATACATATGGCTACTATCAAATGGAGAATGTCTCTCAAGTGGATCTACGGACTACCATCTATCGAAGACCACCACGAACAATGATCCTCACCCAAGCTTACTCTAAACTATCAATGACTCTACAGTACTCCAATCTATTGGAAGATACCACGACCAACAAGACTTGCCCCGAGCTTCTACCGAACTATCCAACCACCATTGGATTTGAGAAATCCGCTTGCTTATATTGATTTTTCCCGAGTCCTCCAACTCTTATCCTCTATGTGGCTCTCATTTCAAAATGTTTCATACTTGAACCGAGAAGTGATCAACATGAGAACCGTAGCAACACAAACAGATCAAAGCTCAAATAATATGATGAATACAATAGGATAAAACAATCTCCAAACACACCAATAGCTACCACAAAAAACTCTCCAATCACTTCTATGATCCACAAAGCGATCATCACACACTCTGCATAAATATTATGTATGAAATATACTTTAGCTCACTCATGCTACAAGTTGCAATCTACTTTAGAAATTCTACACTAGAAAACACATGCAACTTGCAGACTCTTTTCCACACGTGACACTCTCACAACACAACTCAACAATCAATCCAACTCACAATGAGCCTCCTCCAATATGTATATGAACTCAAGTTCTCAACTCAATAATTACTCAAAACTACTAAGCATCACAACTCTTGTTTATATGCTTGATTGGATCCCGATTCAACTCATTGACTCAATCAACCACTAACTCCATTAGCCTTCTTAATATTTTCAACTTTAGTTAGATTTTGGAGGCCCCACATACTTTTTATACCATAAACCGAAATTTATGATCAAGGATGTCGCCAAAACACAAAGAAATTAGCTCAAAAATGCTATGAATACAGTAGCAAATCTCGTGAAAATGCATAGTCGCTCCCTTAGCATTGTCTTGCATGCAACTTTATCCTCTTGGAGCTATAACCGCTCCCTTGAGCCTTCCTCGCTAGCGATAGGAGCCTAAAACTCGTCCCTTGACCCATCATGCATGCGACTAGGGCTAAAACTCGTTGAAAACATAATTTTTTTCAATCCAAAACCTTTGCCACCTATTGGACCATCTTCATCAACCTCTTAACACTCCTCCAAGCCATTGACATAAGTCTCCAACTAATGAATAGGCAAGGAATAATTCATTGACATGTAAGGTCTATTATTCCAACCTTAGAACCAAGACCAACACCTCTAGCTCCTCAAGCATGAAACCCATAATATATCTATCACCTCCATCATCCGTAACATTATCTTTGTCCTATGTAGAAAAATCTCCAAGTCTCACAACATCAACAACATGTCATACAATTCCCCCCCCAACATTGGTGGTATCACCTCCAACACAAGCAACATATAACCTGAACACATGAAGCAACATATTCAATGTCTCCAAGACAATTAAAGACATACGCAAGATCTAGAGCAAAGCTTTCCAACAACTTGTAGAAGCAACATCTTTGATCAACACAACATGAGTAGCTCTCCAACATCCCGTAGTAGAAGCATCTCCAACCAACACAACATTCCAACCTCAAACCAACATCACATGATGATCAATCTCCAAGTTAGAAACCACAACATCATATCCACTAGGTCTAGTCATAAGTATGTTGACATCATTGCCAACTAAAAAAAGAACATAAACCAAGCATCCATCACCAAACAATCATCATACATCACACACGCATCTAACCCAAAGAGCACCAAGAGCTTGTTGACATCAATGCCAATAGTTGGCTATGGAAAAACTTCCAAGGCATACGGGATCTATATTCCAGTAGCAGAATATTATTGTGAGATGGGATGTGAATTTCCAAGAGGAGAAATCCTTCAGAGATCTCACGAATTGCCAAGAATTAATCATAGGTAGATAGCAGAAGCTCCAATGGATGAACGAAGATCTTAGGCTTAGGGCACTAGTATGAGTACAATAACTAGTATAGGTGCAAAGGATAATTCACAAGTAGGTGGAGCAGCAACAACAATATGAGGAGCATGAGGCTCCATCCACCACTAATAGAAGAATAAATAGAGAGGTGCTTCAGACATTGAGAGATGCGTAGGAGTTTGTGGGAGTTCCTAGATCGAGCACCAAGGATAGGATAATTCTATAAATGTATTTAGGGTATAAGGAATTAATGAGTGAGCTCATTCATAATGAACCTTCTAGTTATCGTGAGATCGCACAACATCAAGTGTGGCAGGATGCGATAGGCGGGTACAGAGTACAACCCCATCATGCTAAATGATGTGTTGTAGGTTATACCTAGACCATTGGATAGAGCAAGTGGTTGGTTCCCTTGGATCTACAAGATCAAACATGTTGCAAATGGTAGTGTGGAAAAGTACAAGGATAGGTTCGTGGCCAAGGGTTTTTCTCGTGAAGGAGGGCACGAACTATCAAGATACTTTCACTTCAATGGCTAGATACGCTTTTGTCAAGGTCGTGATCTCTCTAGCAGCACAAATGGGATGGAAAATTCACCAGATGGATGTCAAGACGAATTTTATAAATGAAGTAATAGAAGAGGAGGTGTATGTCAAATGACCAAAAGAATTTGAGACACATGGGAGGGATACCCATGTATACGGATTGAAGTTAGCATTATACTGACTCAAGCATTAGTGATCAAGTGCTCAAAATTATGCTAAAAAAATTAAAGTTATTGGAATGGTGTGGAACCTAAACCACCATGTAGATCTCGTCATTCTAAATCTGGCACAACTGCGTTCCACGTAAAACTAACATCGTATGTTCCCAAAAACGTGTTCCGTCCACTTTGTCAAACACGTAAATTTTTTTTTAATGTGGGATAACCCAAATCAACAAGCTCGTACAGCCGACCGGGAATGCCTACATGGAAGGGTGACTATACAAGTTGACATGGTCAATGGTTTTCTCTAGCATGTGGTATTGTGCCAAGTGGCATGTTTTTATTGGTTGGATATAGTAGGATTTGATTGGCTAATAAGGTGACTCAATCACAAGCCGCCATGTGGTGTGGCTAGGGGCCACCACGTGGAATCTTGAGGGCCACCAAAATCTATGTGGAAGGCCGAGTAGAGAGCGCCGTGGGTCAAACCCGCAACCTCCGCCAAACCACGAACAAGTCTTATCAATCCACCACCGCGTTATTTCTTATAATACTCGTGGTTTGAATTTGGTTTTATGTTCATGTGAAATGCGTAAGGGGTTAGGGGTCGGGGTCTGGCCTTAGCCCTAGTCACCACCGAAGGCGGGACCATGGGCAGGAGGCTAGTCCAACAGAGCCCATAACCATAACCGTGATAATAGATTTTTTTCCATGTGTTCACCATCGAGACCGTCTGAATTTGTTGGCCTACTAACCGCATCCACTCACCGTGACATTATATGCCAACCAATTGCGACATGTGCCCACATTTAATGCCAAGTCCGACGGTTAGCCCAACCGCACATATTTTTATATAAAAAAAATGTTTTATAAACCATAATGGATATGGTTTAAAATACAACTTCTAGCGTTATTGGGAAAATTGGCGCGATGACAATTTTTTTCCCGGTTTTTGGGCAACTCGGTGCTTATTTAGCTGATTCTAGGTGGGTTTATAGGATGATGCGTATTTTGGGGAAAAATGTCGAGCGAATAGTGCGAGAACTTAGGCAAGTCATAACTAGGTCAATTTTTGGACAAATTTGATGCAAAAAAGAGGTTACACGTAGACATTTTTGGGCATTCTAGAGTCTGATGGAACATGTTTCGCAGCTATTTGAACATTGTAAACACATGTAATCACACTTGTTAGCATAATAGAAGAGGGTCAAGTCATTGGAATCTGGGACCAAGGAGACGCCGCCCGGAGGGGTGAACTCCTTCATCATGTGCTATTGTGTTACGTTTTTTTGGTGATGTTCATGTTTGTTAGATTTTTTTTGTTCGGTGTTTTGTTTATTTTAATTTTCTCATGAAATTCCACTAAAAAAATCATGTTAAACTGCAATTAACTTCATCATCCTCAAGCATTTTCTTTAAATTCTAAATTGGATCTTAGAATAAAAAACACTAATATTCTCATTCAAATCAAGTTGGTATCGTAGCACTAGCTTTACTTGTGCAAGGAAAAGATTTAATTTGTTTTGCAAGTGTTTAAATGCTTACAAGGTTGAACCTCAAGAGAGGAGAAGGCAAGCTTGTGGGTGGAGGTTCTCTAGATGGAATAAGGAGAAGGAGGGCACAATTGCCACAATTTCTACCACAAGATTCACCTGTAGTTGTGGTAGAAGCTTCAATAAGCATGTCTCATGAAGGAGGAAATGATAACATGTCAAAGGATGAGAAGGATTTTAGGAAGGCTTTCTTTGACATTGCAGATATGGTGATGGTCCTCTATGAAGAGAGGAACACAAGGTTTCAAGGTGAAACCTCTAGGCCTCCAAGAGGATAGGGTTTTATAGGAGGATGAGGTAATGGAAATGGTGATAATTCACCATCTACTCCACCATCATCCTCACCACCATCTTCACCTTCATCTTCATCCTCTTCCACTACCACAACCCTCTTACTCATACTCATCAACCTACCTCAAAAAGGAATTATTAAAAAAACACCCGTTAAAACTTGATATTAAATTTGAGTTGCATATGTATAATGGTGAAGTAATGCAGAGAAGCTTAAAAAATTGGGTCTCGTCAGTTGGAGTTATATGCGGAAATTCAAAACCTTTGAGATGATGATACAAAGATTCAGCCAGCTTCCCTTGAGACCGGAAGGTGAAGCACTAGTATGATGGGAAGCCAAGACACAAGATGAGATTAAAAAATCATGGTAATATCTCACTCTCTTGGTCTCATTTCATTGTTACAATTAAAATACAATTTTACCCTCTAGCATATATTCAGAAATCCATCATGAATTGGTAGAACTTTATACAACTTAAAGGTCAAATTGTGCAAGATTACACCCAAGAATTTAGAAAGAGAGCTCTTATGTTAGGTTTTGATTTGCATTCACAAGACACATTGTTGAAGTATATAGGTGGTTTACACAGCTACCTAAGACATACTATCCTTATGTTCAATCCCACTAGTCTAGATGAGGTTTGTGTGCAAGCCACTCACCTGTGAGGCAAGAGAGAAAAAATATTCCAGAAGAGGGTAAAAAGAAGCATTTAAGGGTGGAGAGAAAGAAAAAGGGTTTCAAAGGAAAGGAAAAGAAAAATGCATTTGTTAAAAATGAAGGAGATAAAATGACATGCAAACATTGTTCCAAAGAGGGTCATGATGAAGACCACGTTGGAAGCTTCATCCAGAGATGAGGCCCAAGAAATTCAACAACAAGGGAAAACAAAAAAAAATCTGCAACCACTCAATAGGATTTGGGATCCGACTCAGGTGATTAAACTAAAATTACAACCATGGGTATGAACGTAAAATAATCCATTGTTAGAACTAGTTCATCAAATTGTCACACTAGCGCTCCAAATGAAGAAACAAGGATTGAATTATTTCATGTGAGGTTTATTTCAAAACATAAAAAAATAGAAATAATATTTGATAGTGGGTCTCAAGCCAATTTTATACCCGAATACTTAGTCAAGAAAATTAATCTTGAAACCACTCCTCATCAAAAAACCATATCCATTGGGTTGGATATGCAAGAACACAAATTTGAAGGTTACAAGAAAGTGTATCCTTCGATTTGAAATCACAACAAACTTTATTAACAAAGGTTAATTAGATGTTGTACCGCTTGATATTTAGGAATTTTTTTGGGTAGTCCTTACCTCTATGATAGAAAATCCATCTTCTATTTCCATGAAAGCAAGTAACACTTTTTCAAAAATGGTGTGGATTATATTGTGAGATCTCATCGCGAAAGAAACTAAACCTTTCATTAGTTAATGCGGGGCAAATGAAAATACTAGTGAATTCAAGCAAGAATATTGTGATTCTTTTGATTAAACCAAAGAATGATGTTTATTTTGGAGAATTTAAAGGTTGTGATATAAATTTGAAATCTGATTTTCCATGAAGTGGTTAATCAAAATAATGATATATTTCAGAGCCAAAGGGGTTACCTCCCTAAGAGGGGAATCCAACAAGAAATACAATTGCGACAAGATTGTCCTCTTCCTAACATTGGCATGTATAGGATATCGGTGATGGAGAGTGTTGAAATCAAAAATCAAATTCAAGATTTGTTGGACAAAGGGATCATCTCACCAAGTACTTCGCCATGTGGGTCACCTATTGTGTTCGTGCTAAAGAGGGATGGAACATGCGCGCATGTGTGTAGATTTTCATGCATTGAACAAGATTATGGTAAAGAATTGTTATCCACTTCCTAGAATAAATTATTTACTTGATCAATTGAAAGATGAAAATTATTTTACTAAGTTGGACTTAAGGAGTGGCTACCATCAAATTAGATTGTTGAAGGTGACATTTGGAAGACAACATTCAAAATAAAGCAAAGGTTTTTTTGAATGACTTGTTATTCCTTTTGGTTTTATGCAATGCTACTACTACCTTCATGCGTGTGATGAATGATGTTTTAAGGCCATTTATTTGTGATTTTTTTCATCGCCTACTTAGATGATATCTTAATTTTCAGAGTAAATCACTTGATGAACATGTCATGCATTTAAGAAAATTACTTTATGTCTTAAGGAAAGAACAGTTGTTTTTTGATGTCAAAGTGTGAGTTTGGTAAAATTTCTTTGGTATATTTGGGGGCATATACGGTTGGAGGAGGTGAGTTGAGGATAGACTCTCTAATGTTGAGGTCATTGTGAATTGGCTAATGCCCAAGACAAGCCACTCAAAGTAAGAATTTGTTAGGGAGCATCCCAATATTGGAGGAATTTTATTTCTAACTTATCTTCTATCACAAGTTCCTTTCGCATGCATTGACTAGTGTGGAAAAGTTCTTCCATGGGGAGGCAAGCAGAAAAAATCATTTGATGCTTTGAAAGAGAAGATCGGGCTCAGACCAAGACTTTCATTACCGTACTTGGAGACAACCCTTTGAGATTCAAACTGACACAAGCGAATATGCCATGGGCACAAATTCTTATGCAACATGGTAAGCCAATTTCATTTCATTCAAAAACTTTCAATGATGCAGTTGATTAACTTTCGTACTTCTGACAAGAAGCTTTATGTGTTGGTTCAAAGTGTGAAAAGTGGAAACACTACTTGATGGGAAAGGAAACCACTCATACACATCGATCACCAACCATTGCGATACTTGCAATCACAAACTAAGTTGCAACAATCAAGGAAATTTCGATGGATGGGTTTCCTACAACAATTCCACTTGTTCATGACGCATAAGAAAAGTATATACTACAAGGTTGTTGATATGATTTCTAGGCCTATCGTTAGTGAAACTACTTTACTCAAACATAATTTCGTTTTGCATGAAATTTATGTCGAGAAATATGCATTTGATAATGAATTTCAAGATGTTTATGCAAGCTTGATTCAAGGCAAACAAGGAAAGGAATTGGATTACCATGTACATAATAACTTGTTGCATCATTTGGGTAAGCTTTGTATTCCATAGGGGGAGAGAGTGAATGTCATAAGGGGAAGCACACACTTCTCTTATTGTTGGACATTTCAAAGTATAACAAAAATAGTGGCACATATTCGAGAGGTATTGTTATTGGCCTCGTATGCTTGAAAGTGTGTCACGTTTCATTAAAGGTTGTTCATTATGTGCGCTGAGTAAGCCTAGCAATAGGAAGTTAGGATTATACACACCACTTCATGTACCTTCACGTCCATGGGAGAGTGTTTCTATGGATTTTGTAGGAGGTCTTCCATTGCAAAAAGAGATCATGATTATTTGTATGTAGTTGTGGATAGGTTAGCAAGATGTGTATATTAATGCCATACAAAAATCAAATCACGCTTAAAAAAACAACTGAATTATTCTTTCAACATGTTTGGGTTCATTTTGGTTTTTCCCACATCCATTGTTACTAATCAAGATTCTTGATTTGTTGGGAATTTTTTGGTCAAGTTTGTGGGACTTGATGTGTACCAAGTTGAAGAAGAGTACGACCTTTCATCCACAAATAGATGGTCACTCCGAGGTTTTCAATCAAACAATCATACATCTTCTTCGAGGATATATGCCGCAAGAATCCTAAGTTGTGGGATGAAAACTTGCACTACATTAAGCATGCTTACAACCATGCAAAACACTCCTCTACACAAACATCTCCATTTGAGGCATGTCTTGGATACTTCGCATAGATCGCCATTGGATTTCATTTTTGGGAAGTATGTTACTATTGATGGCCATAGTGACATAGACAGGCTGAAGAAGTTCAAAGAACAAATCCAATTGATACATCAAACAGTTCAAGATCAACTTGAAAAAGAGCCAAGGCAAGTACAAGAGCAAGGCACGACAAGCATTGTGTAGATCACAAGTTCCAAGTTGGTGACTAAGTTTGGCTTCACATCGGAGAAAATAGAGGGTTCAAGGGGAAGGTAAAAAGCCGTAAACCAATCTATTATGGTCCTTTCAAAATTTTGGAAAAGATTTTTGAAAATGCCTTCAAGTTAGATTTTCCTCTCATACATGCAAATTTACTCTATTGTTAATGTTGATAACTTGAGGTTGCATGAGCCTCCATTGATTGAAGATCAAGGAGAACGAGTTCATATTCCTTCTATTGAAGATGTTTCTCTTGAATACCTTGATGAGCTTCAACAAGACACAATTCTTGATATAACAATAGGGACATAAAAATGAGAGAGTGTATACTACCTTAGTGTGGGGCTCAAAGGAAAAAAATCCTTCTAAGGCCAAATGGATCAAGATTGGAAAGGTGAGGGAACCAGTACCCTCATCTAATGAACAATTGAAAGTGATATTTTGGGGTCCAAAAGCTTCTAGTGGGGGAGGAGTGATCGCGTGCTCAAAAAATTAAAGTTGTTGGAACGCGTAGTGGAACCCTATATGACCGCGTAGATCTCGTCATTCGAACTGCGCAACTCATTTCGTAGAAAACCGACACCGTATGCTCCATGAAACATGTTATGTCGACTTTTTCAAACAAGAAAATTTTTAAAAAAAAATGCGTGACAACCCAATCAACAGCTTTCGTACAATTGAATGGGGAATGCATATGTGGCAAGGTGACTTTACAAGTTGACTTGGTCAATGGTTTCTCCGGAAAATGGTATTGTGCCAAGTGGCACATTTTTTTATTGAGTTGGATATATCATGTTTTGATTGGTTAATAGGGAGACCAATCACGTGAACTACCACGTGGCATGGCCGAGGGGCTGCCATGTGTCGGCACTCGAGGGCTACTAACATTTATGTGGGAGGTCGAGCAAAGGAACTAGGGGTCGAACCTATGACCTCAGCCCAAACCATGAACAAGTCTTACCAATACAAGACCGCATTTTTTTCTTATAATACTATGGTTTGAATTTGGTTTTATGTTCATATGAAATTCACAATGCGGGGGTCTAGCACCAACCCCTCGGTCACCGCCGAAGGCGAGACCATGGGCGGGAGGCTAGCAACCCCCAATGGTCCATAACTATAACCGTGATAATAGATGTCGACATGTGTTCACTACCGAGGGTTTTCGGCATGCTATCGGCTCCACTCATCGTGCCATTATATGCCAACCAACCGTAAAATGTGCCCACATTCAATGCCAATTCCTGGTTAGCCCAACCGCGTGGATTTTTATATCTAAAAAAATGTTTTATAGCCATAATGGATATGGTTTAAAATCCGACTTATAAATGTTATTGGGAAAATTGGCGTGACAACAATTTCGCCCTATTTTTTTGGGCAAATTGGCACTTAGTTAGCCGGATTCCGTGCATTTGTAGGATGATGCCAGATTTTGGGGAAAATGTGGAGCAAATAGTGCAAGAACTTGGGGAAGTCATAACTAAGTCGGCTTTTTGGCCAAATTCGATGCGTAAAAGAGGCTATCATGGGAATTTTTGGGCATTCTAGAGCTGATGGAATGGGTTTTAGAGCACGTTTGAGCATTGTAAACACATGTAATCACACTTTTGAGCATAATAGAAGAGGGCCAAGCCATTGGAATCCGTACCAAGGAGACGTAGCCTAGGAATGGTGAACTCCTTCATCATGTGCTATTGTGTTACTGTTTGTGGTGATGTTCATGTCTATTATATGTTGTTGTTCAAAGTGTTTTTCTTATGTTAATGAAAATCACATAAAAACTCATGTTAAACTTGCAATTAACCTCATCATTCTCAAGCACTTTCTTTAAATCTCGAATTTGATCTTAGCACAACAAACACTAATATTTTCATTCGCATCAATTAGGGGAATTTTGAGGTATAAAATGGGTCTCCTAAGAAAAATGTACAACCAAAATAAACTTTAAAAGAACCCATAAGATTAAAGATGATGATGTCAACCATGAGGGATGATTCACCACTTTTGGAGTAAAAAAGTAAAGATATTAAAAAAATAATAAAATAATAAAACTACTTTTTCAACTCATATTTTCAACTTAGCTTCATAAGGTTTTACTCAAATTTCAAGTGGGAGTACTCATTGGATGCAAAATTTAACTCTTCATCCAAGGAGTACCCATGTTGCACACTTATGTTGGACTCCTGCTACACGAAAAAATGAGAAATACATGAAAAAACATGATTGTAATGACGTATTTCTCATTTTTCATGTAGCAAGGTCCATCGAAATTATGGAACATGGGTAATAAGAAATACATGAAAAAATGTGATTGCAATCATGTTTTTCATTTATTTCTTATTTTTTTGTGTAGCAGTGGTCCATCGAAAGTATGGAACATGGGTACTCCTTGGATTAGGAAACAAATTATGCATCCAATGAGTGTTGCCACTCGAAATTTGAGTAAACTCATAGGGAGATAAGTTGAAAATATGAGTTGAAAAATTAGTTTTTTCTTTTTTTCCTTCTAAAATTTGATGATGTAATCTAATATTATTTTATTATTTCCAATATTATTTTATAATTTCCCTAGGATGCCCAATTTAGACCTCAAAATTCCTCTAATGCAAACTCCTAGAGCATGGTATGGTCAAATCGACGCTACTTGCGGTAGATGGGCCTCGCAAAGAGTGAGGTGAACTCAAACCTCTACTATTTGATGGTAGGAGGTGAGCCTCTCATTATCATACTATATGTGGATGATTTGTTTTTTATAGGGTCACCAGGGCTTGTATAGAGGAAAAAAAAGAGGGTCTTCCCAACTGATTTTGAATGAAGGATTTGGGGCCGATGCATTATTTTCTAGATCCGCGAGGTATGGCAGCAGTGATGGGGAGATCTTCCTTGGTCAAGTGAGATATGTTATGGATATTCTAAATAAATTTAGGATGTGGGACTATAGAACCTTGTCTACTCTTATGATCACCAATTGGAGTAATATAGATGCATCATAGCAGGAAAACAATAAACCCCGCCTTGTATAGAAAACTTATTGGCTCTCTTATGTATCTAATCAACACAAGGCCAAACATTTGCTTTGCGCTCAATACTCTCGATCAATTAATGGTTGAACCTAAGAGGGTACATTGGATAACAAGTGGATCATGTGTTGTGATATCTACGAGGTACAATCAAGTATGGCTTGAGGTGTACTCATGGTGATGGTGTTAGGTTAATGGGGGTATACGGATGCACACTAGGAAAGTAGTGCGTGGATTGGAAAAGCACTTCAAGGTGTTGCATCACATATTGTTTCAAGATTTTTCTCTTGGTACAATAGGAAGAAAAAAGTTTGTGGCATTGCATCTGGAAAAAGAAAAATACATGGCAAGCCGAGCATGGCTATATGTGAGGTCATATGGATTCAAAAAGTCAGCTAGCGTAACTATTTGGTCAGAGGTTGGATTCGACTAGTATCTACTATGAAAATCAAAGTTGCATCAAGATCTCTAAGAATCTAGTGTTTCATGATAGGTCGAAGCACATCAACATTGTTATCACTGCTGCATCTCTAAGGATGAAAAAAGAAATCCCCAACAGAGGTAACCACCGACCAATATTTTGGCTTAGTATCTAGCCCTACCAAACCGTGAGAGGGCTCTCTCCATAAGGTCAAGGCCAAGAGGGGTCGGATAAATTAGGGTTTTAGGCTAGGTATGAAATGGAGAAGGGTTTGTTTGATTTGATTGTGTTTTTTGGATGGGGATATTAGGTCAAAGAGGCTAGGGTCGGGTGGGAAAATAGGAGGTTACAGTACCCCATTCAATGGGGCAAGGTAGGTAAGAAGGCTAGCACATTAGGGTTCTTGGGATGAAATGATTCATACGAGTTTGGAGCTAGGGAAAGAGCATGAAATATGAATTCTTCCTAAACCGAAAGAAAGACGAACAGATACTATGGAAAAATTTCCCAAAATAGAGCATGTGAGATCAATTATGTTTTTCAACTTGAAAGTGATCATACAATAGAAGTGCAATGAATTATGAAGACAATACATTCAAACATAATGAGACATAAGAAGAAAAAATGCTAGACAACCATACCATAGGTATCCCAAAAGAAATAGCTGCAACACTTTTATTAATCTCACCCCGCCAAAATTATTACAATAGAGTCTTTGATTAATATGCCAACATCCAACCGATTCCAACCTATGAAATGATCAAAAATTTACATGATATTGGCCTCAAACAAACTCCTCCCGGCTCTCAGAGGTCGAATCCGTGAGAGGAGGAACAATTCCACCAAAATTGAGCTGAATACCTAGAGTGTAGGGTGGTCAACCGACTCATCCCTTACTTCTTACAACCGATTCATTACACCTTATCATGAGTTTTTATCTAATGTATTTACCCTGCAGTCAAGAAAAACATGATAATTACATTTACTTCCATCAATTACATAAGTAAAATCATCATTTTCCAAAGTGAAAATCAAAATTGCAAGTAAAAACTGAGAAAAATTAGACATTTCTCAAGGGCGCAAGTGCTGCGCTCTAAGGGCGCGACATCGTTGCCAAGGGTGGTGCCGTTGCCAAGGGTGCAAATAGCCGTGCGGTGCCACTTTTGGAGGCCTTATTAATGTCCAAATTAGGCTCAGATGGCTTGTAGGAAATCCTACCCCGTCTACTTTCCAAATATACCTCTATTTTTCTAAATGGAGTTGATTTTCCCCTATAAAAAGTTATTCTCCCACAAACTTAGTCAAGGCCACGACATCAAGGCGTAAAAGGAGGTAGAACGTTGATTAATCGAGGGTTTTTTTCACCTTTTCACCCTGCCAAAGTTGTCCAAACCAAGCTTAAAAAACATTATTTTTTTTAATGTACTTATCATTGTGCATCCCGTGGTGGTCTTCTTTTGGCCAAAAGTGCCTCAAACAAGGGCGCGAAAGGCTCAAACTGTCATAATATTGTCTAGATTTGTGAAAAAATCACAAAAACTTCAAACTTTGACCCAAAAACTTCTCAAAAATTTGGTAATTTTCTATTGATGATGTGGTTAGGCATGGAGTGATGCTTCAACCAATATGTCGAGCCTCCTTTCCTCTTCTTGCAAGGTCAAAGGCTTAATTTTTGCATTGGCTCTTTTAAGCTTGGCCCTTGAAATTTTGTCTTTTTGGGCAAAGTGTTTCACCTTCTTTCTCAATATAGCATTATCTATGTTTTCCTTCTCCATAAGCTTCTCTAAGTGTTGGTTAGCTCGCTAAGCCATTTCTCCCTGCTCTCATTGACTACCACTACAAATTGTTCATTCAAAGTGAGTTGATTAGCAAGCTCTGCCTCTTTTTTCCTTTTCTAGTGTTAGAGCTCTTTTCAGCACTCTATTCCTATGCCTTCGTCTTGGCACTTGTTCTTCCTCGCTCTCATCTATCACACCATATGTTTCTAGTGTCTCATCAAGCAAGAATTTGGCTTTTTCGCTCTCTCTTTTATATTTGATGAATATGACCTCATCAATGACATGTTTTGTTTTTAGTTGTTGGTTAACCTCGCTCAATAAATTCAATCACAAATTTAGACCTGCGAAGATTAGTTTATAGCTTCCTTAATCTTAGCTTCTTTCTCCTTGATGATTGTACTAGTGATCTCATCATCATCATGCTCATCTAGGTCAACAAGATCAAAATCTTGTTCTATCTCATGGAGGTCCTCCTCCTCATGTATGATCTCTCGCTGAATCTCACTCGTTATATTTTTTTTCCCTTTGTCTAATTGCTTTTTTTCGATGTAGAAGGAAAGGCCCCTTCCACTATGTGTGGAGCAAACACATGCTTGTGACCTCTCTTGTATGTTTTTTTCCGCTTGCTCTATCTCAGCCCTACATTAGCCTTCTTAGGCTCATTGATCTCAACTTTGTTAGGTGACCCATTCTCAATGTGAAATGGAGATGATGGTTGTGAAATGGGTGAAGGAGGTTGATCTAGTGATGATGCATGATTTGTGGGCTGAGATGGAGGAATGGATGTGGAAGGATGAGATGATGACGGTACCTCTTGGGCATGCTAAATAGGTGGAGTAGTGAATATGACATTAGCTATGAATGAATTCTATGAAATGTTCAATTGTTTGAGGTGATGGAGGATTCTGATTTTGATGAGGGAATGGTGAAGGAGATTATTCATTCGTGCTCGATTCTCTATTTTTGACAATATATGCCATCTTTTTCAATGCTCTGAAGAGGTAATAAGGTATGTTGAGCATCCTAACTCTTGTGAAGTGCATGAGTAACCGAGATATGATAAGTGTAAAGTCTTGAGAACCTACCTTCACAAGAAAATTATCTCATGATGATTTTCATCATAGGGGCATATCTCTCCAGAGGTAAGAGAAAGGAAACTTCCCCTTTCTTTCTTTCTTATGCCTAGGTTTGATGTATGGCTCAAAATAATGCTCCTCCAAGTCCTCTTGCTTGAACCATTTTTCCCCCAACATTTGGGGGTTCCAAAGTGGCAGTGATATAATGTCGATGGACAAGTTGAAAGTGACACCAAAGAAGGGTTACCTAGTTTTCATGGAGATTGAGATGAATAGCCCGCTCAACATAGGATTATGTTGGCCCTTTTGTATTGTCTCATGAGTAATTAAAAATATCCCATATGCTTAAAACATGTTACGCCCATGGGAGATTCCATGAGTTCTCTCGTATTTATTGGCTCAATTCTAATTATTTTCCCTCCTTTGTGTGGCCTTCTCTCATCTCCTTTTCTTCTCCCTCACCGTAGCTTATGTTTTTTTCCTTCTTCCATAGTGTCTTAGTGTGAAAAACCCTAAGGAGATGGAATCACAAAGTGAAGAATGATTTTTGGGAAGTGGGAATGGGATGGGGAAATTTAAGGAGATGGGGGAAAGAGATTTATGAAGTGACAGGGGAGTATTAGTGTTATGGGGTTTGGGATAGGGAATTTTATTACGAGGTTAGGGATTTTGGGAGCCTTAGGAAAATGAGTAGCTTAGGTCTTAGGGTTTCAAAGGAAAAGGGCTTAGGGAAATGGGATTATGATATGGGGGATGAGGATAGGGTAATTATGATTTGGGAAGGGAATGAAAGTGCTAGGGGGAGTGAAATTTTAAATGAAATTAGGATTTAGGGAATGATACTAGGGTTTCAAGCTTTAAAATAGACGCCAACTCTTTAAACAAGATAAAACACCAAAAAAATTGCTTGATAAGGGAGAGGGATGGTGAAAATGGTAACTTACTTGATTGTGGAGGTCGTAGAGTACTCGTGGCTGAAAATTTGAAGGTGATAGCATAAGTTTTGGAGCTCTGAGTGTTTTTCATGCAAGGGCACAAAGGCTAGTGCCAAGGGCGTAGCACATAACCCAGAGTGCATCACACAATGCAAGGGCACAGCCTTCAAATGCAGTGGGAGAATGTCAAACACAAGGGCACATCACCTAACTCCGTTTTTGCAAATTTCACCTTCCTTCTTGAATTCTCGTGCTTTTGCCGAGGTTTCTCGATGATGGAAAGAGAAAATGAAGTTTCAATTGATCATATTTGGGTTCAAATACTTTGTGGGATTTGATTTTGATGATTTTTAAGCTCACTTTTTCAATGTTCAATTTCATTTTTTAAAATTTGCAAAATACCCTTTAACTATATTTTTTTTCTTTGCGGATTGATCATACCGGGAGTAGGAACTCTTCATATTTTGGAATTTGATGTTTTTTTGCATATGGAATCGAGTTGGCAAACTTTGGGAAGTTGAGTACTTAATACATATAATGAACATAAAATTACATAAAATAAAATAAATTTACATCTCTCGCTTTTTGAAATAAAATTACATTTCGAAAATGAAACTCACACTTGAAATCAAAATTACGACTTTGGAAACCATCTTTACATGATTTCAAATCCTCTTTAGATGGTAAAGGGGATATTATTTGGATCACTCTCATTCTTTTGTTGGCCTTATGCAATGAAATGGTGTTTTATTTAGACCTTGGAAAAAATGAAAACCTAGAGACCCTAATGAAGACTTTGAGTGACTAGACTTCATGGTGACCTAACCGACATAATGACATGATGAAATGGACTTTCATGACTTAAGTATGCTCAGACAAGACATGAAGGTGGGCCAGCAGTATAAATTTTTGAGGAGGCCCCGATGTTTTTTAGAGTAAGACTACCGTCAGTGGAGTAAATTTTTTTGCATGACCTAATGGAATGATTAAAAAATTTCGAGTGGGACTCCTAAAATGATATGAAAAGAGTATTTTTTTGTCACCGATGGTAGTATGCAAATACTGACACTCAATAGACATGAAATACAATTTCATATGGATTGTGTAAAAACGTGGATTAGTTCGGTTATAGTATGTTTCCACATATCACTGGGTTGCAAATAATCCCGACAAAGGACTTGGATAAAAAAAAGTTTGTTTTTCTTCGTGGATAAGTTGGGAGTAGTGGAGAACACCTTCCTTGCTAAGAGGGAGTGTTATTTTTTTGTAGTTGAATAGGTGTTCTAGTCTCAAATGGTGTTTATGAGACTAAAGAACACAAGAGGATTAATTATCTCCAATACTGAGAAAAATTTTATAAGTGAAATGTCTTAATTAGATTTAATTAACCATTTTAATTATTTTTCCTAAGTCTAACTTAGGAAATAGGTTAATTAGTCGAGATTAATTGAGACAAATCAATTTCTTTTCTCTAGAGACTTCTAGAAAAGCAATTTTTAGAAGTTGATATGATCTTAGCCATCGATTGGAGTTAGATCATGGTTGTTGATTCATCAACAAGAGGTTATAAGAGGAGATCGTTGGGACTTTTTGGAGATCATTCGAACAAGCAGATTTTATTGAGATTTTGGATTGTTGGGGTAGCATCATATGTTCTCTAGCTCCCAAAAAATTTTGGAGGGACTAGAGTACATGAGATCTCCAATACCCGTGAAAAGTGATTTAAGAAATTCCATCATGTTTAAGAGATATTTCATTAATTAATATTTTTATTTAAGGACCCTAGGTCTAACTTAGGACAATTAAAAGATTAAATTTAATTAAATTAAACATGTGATGAAAAATGAATTAAGTTACATGGATCAAGAATATTCTAATCTTAGCATGTTGATTCAATATTAGATCATGGTTGTTGATGTTTCAATGAGAAAATTATAAGAAGAGGGCTTGAGGGGTCACTTGGAGAACCCACATAGTGGTAAAGCACTAAAACTAAACTAGAATTATAGGGCATGGTTTGCTAAGAATTTTAGAAGTGTTTCAAATGCAGTGAGGGGTAGTATTGGAGATGGGTATAGTTTGATCCCAAGCGAAAGAGTACATAAAGCGGGGCAGAGCGGAATCACCGACGAAGTGTAGAGGCAAGTAGTGTGACAACTTCGCCCAAGATCCCAAACGAGGTAGCGTAGAGGCATCGACACGAGGCCCGTAAAGGGGGCAACGCAAGGGAAACATGAGACCAACAAATGGTAGATGCGAGTGCCCAACAAGGGAATTGCGGGGGAAACATAACCCAGCTTTGGGTGACGCGAGCCCTTCCTAAGAAGTGTTGGGGTTTCTTAAGACCGAAAAAGGCTGAAATCATGAAATCCCGTTTCGAGGGTGTGAATCAATCGGGGCTTTTTATGTCTCCGGAATAGAGGTATAGCCGCATATTTTATTTCTTTGTCGTTAACCAGCTTTGGTGCCTAAATATGTTGTACTTAGATTCTTCTTAATAAGAAACACCCTCCGAGCACTAGAAGACTCCGTTTTCCCGCATTGGGTTTTTTACGGAGACGGTTGTCCGTAAAATCCTTGTGTGTCACTTTGTCATTGTGCATGTTATTCATTTTATATTTGTATATGTAAGCTATTAATGTATTTACTTGGATGTTAATGCTAAATATTTCAAATTAATAACTTAATGTAAGTATGAGAAGTAAATCATAAATTTAACAATAGGGTTTTTGTCCTAGCATATTCGAATTTTTCACATGGTGTTAGAGCGATTGAAAGTCTAAAATGAATCTCCAAAGAAGAATGCTAAATAATCCGTGTTGCGAGAAGAACCGGAGAAAGCGGCAAACAATAGATAGCCCGGAGAGGTCAACGCAACAACAAAGGGACGCAAAAGAAACAAATCGATGTAGAGGGTTGACGCAGTCCTCACCGGGATGATGCAAAGACAATGCAAAGCCACCAAGAGGGACGCAAGAGCAACTTTCGTAATGTGAAATCGGTACGCCAGAGGCTACATTGGACTAGTCTCGCTTCACGTAGAGGCCGCCCAAGGCGATGCGTATCCGTGGGTTGATTACTATGCAGAGTGTCGTGATCCGAAGCTAAATTTACTGCACCTTCAATGAAGCCAGCATGGGTTGAAAATTCTGCCGGTGCGTGAATTTAACCTAAGCTAATTTGTCAAAGAGCAGAGGATAAAAGCTTCGTAATATTTCTCATGCCAAAGAGATCCGAGATCGATGATAGGATCGAAGAGAGCTTATTCATTTTGTTTGGCGGACTTCCAAGAGAGGGAGTTAGTTGTCGTAGGGAGCAGAGGGTGCCTTTCTCACAAAGGACCTATTAGCATTGCAACTTTTCAAAGTCTAGTCATCATTCGACTTTTTTCCCCGATCCTCTCTTGTCTCCTAACCTATGGTTGAAGGCTCGGGAGGGTTAAAAATGTGCATTAATTTTTATCATTTTTAAACATCCAAAGGAACTTTGAGCACAATAGTTTGTTTGTGTCATAGAGTTATTAGGGTAAATTTTTCTTTTAATAATTCATTTAACTCGCTTTGAGTAGCTAAGGTCATGGGTTTAGCTTGAGAAGTCTTATTTATTCACAATGATATTTTCTATCCAAGGCTAAGGAAAAAAATGCCGTAGTCATTAATTTTTTTTAGGAATAACACGAGAATAGCTACCTTTCCTAGAAAGGAAGCAATTTTCTTCAGAAAATATGGTTTTACAAGAAACAAAAACACAGACTTACCTTTTACAAAAAAAAGTAGCTATTTCCCGTTGAATTTGTATAAGGAAGTAAAAGAGGCATTACTTAGGTGAAAAGACACTGCCCTTTGAATATTGAAGGTCTCTTAAAAAAAAGAGGTATTTCTCTTCTAAAAGGTGGCTATTTCTAATTGGAGGATTCATTAAAAGGAGTTGACTATCTTATTTGCTAAGGCTAGCCAGATCTAATGCTACTCATTAAAGTGAAATATATTAAGTTTGAGGTATGAGTAGCTATTAGTTAATAATTTTATGGAGTGAAATGTTCGATGGAATGAGTTGTCACCAGAATTTAAATCATTTTGATTTAGTGTCACTCTCTCTCACTATGATTTAGGCCATGCAGAGCTTTGTTTCCATTTAAACTCGTGAAAGCTATAGAAAAGAGTTTCTTATCCTCCAAGAAACAGCTTTGTTACCTTGTGCTAGCAAGCTTAGGGCTTTGTGGAGGGTTTTGTTCCTTGTATTATAGGTGTGCATTAATGGTTAAGTTAGTTTTTACCACGAATGGGTAAGGGTGGTAAGGTGAACCATTCATAACTAGCCAATACTCATTTTGTTGATCACCGTGCAAATTCATGGTTCTAAGCAAGCAGGGTGGTATCGGTTTTAAAGAAAAATTTCGAGAGAAAATTTTGCATTTTCTCGTGCATTTTTTGAGTCATTCGGGGGAGAGCAGGGTCAATTTAGGGTCTCGGACCTTCAGATCACAAGAGACTATCATTGCAAGAGCTACCCAAACATCGGCTACAATCAAGTCCTCGGTACAAGAGGAAATTTATGCTTAAAGCCGATTTAAATACATATCTAAAGCCTAGAGATGAAAATATAGATTGGACCCCTATTGTTCACATTTCTTATTCTCAGCTTGAGTGGAAAGATGTTATTACCATCATGGTACACGTTATATTACCTCGTGAAGGCAAGTTTCCACTATGCATCAATATCAGATGAGGTTTATAGCTCGCATCTCGGGCTCTAAACCTATGAACTTACCATTTTTACTTTATAAATATTTGTTGACAATGTCCCAAAAATGCAGGAGAACCCCAAACTATTCTCTTTACAATATTTATCACAAGTGGTTTAATCAAAAAAAATTTGGTTTATTATCTAAAAGAAGAGAACCACGTGGGAAAATTTTTTTAGCGGATGAAAGTTTCAATTGTATTAACTCAAGTAGAAGGGTAGGAAGGCCTTTAAAGCAAAAGACACAAGAGAAAAGCAAAGTCCAATCCCTACACCTACATTGACCCCTTCACAAACCGGGTTAATCTTCTACACCATCTAGCAAATGCAGACAAGGAACTCGCCTAAGAGAGCTAGAGTTCAAAACACCACTTCTATACCAACCATCACTCCTATACCTACAAAGGTAGCGTCTAGCCAAGGAAGTTTACACTAGAAGACTACCTAAGGAGCCACGGCACTGGGGTATTTCGCAGAAGGAGCATGCAATAAAAACTCAAAGAAAAGGCTACCCTACCTAACAACAATGCAATGTCTAAAGGTAAGGAAGAGGTAACTTCCTCTAAAAGAGTAAACACAGGGAGAAAAATTATTTTGACGAGAAGGATCTTCATGGGAAAGTCAGCCCTAAAACCTTGACACCAAGCCCCGTTCTAGAGACTAGACATGAGAATCAAGAAGACAATGCCACTCCGAAAGACCCAGCAGGAGCCTACACTTGCACAAGTCTTTTCTTCTCTTAAAACATCAGCTAAGGGGAAAAGAAAAGTTGCGTGGGACTACAGCGTAAGAACCAACTATATCCAAGCTTTATTCATATCTCATTTCATTAGCCAAAGGGAAGAAGAAAATCCATAATCCACTCATACTCATCTTTTGAAGAAGATAGCAGATGAAACGTAGTTTGAAGAAGGGTAGTCAAGGTGAGTTATCCATGGAAAAAGGAGGCCTTCATAGATTCCAAATCCATACATTCAAAGTCCTCATACAAGACCAAATAAAAAGCTCAGACTAGCAAGCAAACTCATAGTAACCCTCGCTCTTAGAGATGAGATAATAAACATATATGAAAGTCCAGAAAATGACCAGGAAAGAAGAAGACTTGAAGAAAAATCATGTACAAAGAGAGAAATCCAAACAAGAGGGTCACTAAGGCAGAAGATATTAGGATTTTTGCTTCTATACTAGATATTTGATGATTAAATGTCTAAAACAATGAAAATCAAGAATCATATCATTTTTGGCTTATCTACATAATTTTTCGAAATAGCTACCTTTTCAAGAAAAAGTAGCTATTATTTTCAGATTTTTTATAAGAATGTGAAAAGGTTTCTTTTTGGTTCTTAGTTTCGAAAGAATGAAACTAAGTGGTGATAAAGTGAATGCGAGACTCAATGGTAATGGTTTTTTTCCAAGTTTCATCCAACTCAAGCTATCTTCCCGATATGTCATTTTTAGTCGGTTACTCCTACACTTTTGTGGATAAAGTTCCAAGTGTACTTTTTAGTTGGAAATTGCACTTTTTTGTGGAGGAAGTTTTCGAGGAAAACAAGGAGCACTCGACCCACCTCAACTCGCCCACTTCGAGCTCCATACTATCATTTTTTTTCCTTCATTGTATTTCGGACTACTTTTCTCGTTATGTTTAAGATAAGCTTTACTAGATGTAAAGGATTGTAATAAAGTCTCTAAAAATAGACTTGCACTTTTTTGTGGAGGCTTTAACGAGACACATTTTTGTATATATACCATGTAAAGAAATGAAGAAAGGGTTCATTGGTTGTTCATATTATTGTATATTGTGTTGTATATTTTTGAGTATATAATATATCCGAGATGCACTCTTGAGGACTCACAAAATGTGTGGTGTGTGTATTATTTTCCCTTTTGTTTTTACATATCAGATCTATCTTTCCAGCATTTAATATGAAATTTCTATCTCATTTTTTTTATCATTCTTGTGAACCTCCAAGACATATTGATCTGTTTTTTGTAAGTCTTGTTCCAAGCTTTATTGATTCAATATGAATTGAAGATTGTTCATAAGAATTCCTTGGGGTAGAATTATATATTGTCTAATGTTCATGTAATTCTTTTGATCTAACATGCATGTTAATATGTTTTTGTAAATATTGATCCATCAAGCATTCCCGATTCATAAGGTCATGTTAGATAGAAGCATTCCTTGTAATGGGATTCCCTAAAAATGTAAAGTGAGACTCTTGTAAGTATTTTAAAGCATTATTTCACTATACATTTTAGATCTATAATTTGTGTCACCCTTTCCTCTTAGCAAAGTGGGATTTTGTTTTGCATATCCATTGTTTATTTTCCATTATTCTCAGCCATCAGATACAAACTCAACCTTCCAACCACATCATGCACCAAAGGCCCCCATATGTGTGAGAGATTATTATTTTCTCAAAATACCTTTCAAGTGTGTGTAAGTTCCAACCACTTTCCAAAAACCTAATCCAACTATAAGAAAATCCATTGAGCTTAATATGTGTCCGGTCGTGAATTTGTCACAATCCAAGTGCTAATTCCAACGCTAACATCTTTTGATGTGTCCGTTGGGAGACAAAGATTTTGAACTCAGGCTCTCCCGGTTTTTTCTGCATGAATTCTAGTACTATTTTTTTAAAGGTGAATAAAAACTATTCACTCTTTCTAGTTGTAATTAGTTCACCTAGAGACTCCACAAAGAGGATGAGGGGTTTCAGACCGCCTACCATGAAGAAATCAGATCACCTCCTCGTGATTCCATTTTTTGACCCAGTATCATCATAAAGGATGCAAGAGGGAAATAGAAATCAATCAATATCACATTGAGTGAAAAAGGAGCATTCAAAGTACATTCCAAAAGAAAATGTACCATCATCTATCTTAGAACCTAAAGAAGTTTCAAGCCAAAAGACTATGTTGAAATATTTCAAGTTGAAACTGCCTATAAAAGAAAAAGTAGATGATAAAACAATTTCAGATTCAGCTGAAATTATCTCAATCATCATTTATTAAATAAAACAAGTAGTATTCCAAGAAAGAAGAAAATAAGAGGTTTTAGATGTCGTTGAAGAAAACCAAAAATCAGAAGCCTTTGTAAGCCGATTTAATGGGAATTAGAACAAGTATCGGGAAATTGCAACTTTCCTGCATAGGGCTAATTTAATCAAGAAGATATTAAACAATTCTAAGCTTTCTTCAAACTCATCCCGAATACGTCCTCTCTATTCACAACATGAGATTCTCAATCAAACCCATCTATTGGCTCATCTCTTTCATCATGAGAAGGTAACCTTCCCGAAATTTGACTTTTAATATCTCCGACTTTTTAGCTCAAGAAAATAAAGTTGAAGTTGCCCTAATCCTTCAAGAATCTACATCTGAATCCGATTCTCTATGGAGAGGTTGAAATAAAGTCTTATGTTGTTCATTTCTTTGAAAAATCCATTGTTTTCTACCCAAAGCCCGAAGAACCAACCTAAGAACTTCAATCTTTTGCTATTCAAAAAAAATACAACCCACAGACTATAATTTCTAGTGCTCAAACATCCGAATCAAAGAAGTCTTCCACTATTTGTACCTCAATGTCATGGCTCAACCTCTTCCTACAAGGATGCAAGAAATTATTGCCGCAAAATATGCACGCACCTCGCTCTTCCTCAACCTTTTCATCCTCTTCTCAAGGGGATTATTATCTCAGCCATTTCCAAAATATACCAGGAGGAGAAGAAGAATCCGCCGAAGAACACATAGTTTCCCCGTTAGACTTATGAAGATAACCAAAACATTGAACATGAAGATGTCTCGGGTCAAGAATCTTGTTCAGATCTTAGATGGAGAAGTTTGTAAGTGGTTCAAATTTTTCACCAAATTCAATAACAAGAATAGATGTTGAAGAAGTGTTTGTAAAACAATGGGGTGATCGTAAGGATTACTTGTATTACCTCACAGAGTTTGGAGCTTTAAAGAAGAAGAATGATGACTAATTGGCAGACTTTACAAATAGATTCAATAAATTCTACCAAAAATATTCCAAGAGAAGTTAAAACCTCGTTGAAACCACAACCATTATAACCTTTCCAATTCCTTAGACTCAAATTTTTACTGGTGGCTGAGAGCCGAGAAGACACAAACATTGGTAGGTATGTGGAGATCACATTGAGTGTAGCCCAATCTTATGGCCTCAAATAAATCGTAAAATTGAAGAAGGGAAGGGATAAAAGGATAAATGAAATAAAGAGGAGAATCATATTCTTCCTAAAACTTTCACAAACTCTGAAGAAAATCTTGATCGAATGTCTAATTTGATTAAAGATCTTGCTTCCAAAATGATAAAACTAGAGTTAGAAAATAGGTTTGTTGTTAGGCCCATTCAAAATTAAGAAAATAAAATTAGGGCTCCTTTTAGGAGACCCTTTCGCGCCTCAACAAATTTTGAAAAGTCCCAAGAAGAAATCCTAATGATCAAAATGTTCAAATACGACCGAATAATTTTGAAGAAAATCAGAAAGAACAAGAAGAGGAGGATGAGGATATAAATCTTGTTGGGAAGACATCACAGTCAACTTGTTTGACTTTGCAAGAGTATGAAGATCGGGCCTAAAGATAAATCTATTTTTAGATCATGAAGATGCTCATATTCATGTCCAAAATGAGAAAAAGTAGCCCGAAAATCGATAAGCTATTTTCCTTGGAGATCAAAAAGGGGTTGTCCAACAGCCTCAACAAAAACAAGATTCTGAAAACATGCTAAGCAACAAAAGAAAAAATCTACCGATGTTCCTCCACCTCCCAACCTTGCTCCGATCATTAAAAATCCTACATAAAATAAGGATTTGCTCTCTCACTTCGCTTTCTGTTAGAATTGAATAAAATCAAGATTCTAGTTCCACTCGAATAGTTGAAAAATACAAACTTTACGTAGAGTCATTTAAAAGTCCGAGCATAAATGCATCTCTTGCCGCCGATTGAGCTAATCTAAGGACAACGATTCACCATCTACTTGGACAACCATGTCCAAGATCAAATGATGATGATTTTCCACCTTATCTTTCACTAACATCAGACAACAAATTGGTGCATAATTGCCTATTAGATCTGGGCCTCTCACAATATGATGCCTAAAAAAGTGATGGATGAATTAGACTAGAAATCACTAAATAATACCATGACCTTTACACTTTGATTCTAAAAAGGGTCAATTATTTAGGAGTGATCAAAGGCTTAGTAATTTCTCTTGCCGAAGCCTCCCATGAAAAGTTTAGTGATGGATATAGGTTGCAAACATACCATCTAGACTGAATGCTTCTTCTTCAAATATTGGTCCCAAAAAAGTTAGAAAATTCTCATGGATATGAAATACACTACTATCCCAATCTTGGAGGAGAACGAGATTGTATAGGGAAACACAAATGGCTTATATTATAAGTGATCAGAAAAATCCTCAAACCATCAACATATGTAGAGAGAAGGAGCAGTCATCAATTTTAGTAATCTTGTCACGATGACAACAATTTTCAAATTTTGAAATTATAAAAACTGCATCTAGAAGTCACAGCAGAATTTAAATAGCAGATTAAATTAGATGATTGGTTTCAGAAGAGAGGGATTGAGGGGCTAGTGTAGTTCTTATTTCTCCCACTCCGCAGGTAGTGACTTATCACAAATTAAATCATCATTAATAACACTACTAAGTTGAAGCCTTTATTTGGGAAGAATGAAATGAATATTTGGGAGCCGCACGCTTAATTGTTTTGTGATTCAGAGCAGGTACAAGAGAGAGATAATACTACAAAAATTCAAAATAAAGAAATCTAAGGAATGAAATGGATTTAATTTAATATTTACTTTTTCCGCATTCAATTTGAATTTTGTTTCCTGTGAGAAGAAAATGAAACGGTAGATCTTAATTGCCATTGTTGGGCAAGTTAGCAATTTTAATAAGGATCCTACGATGAGAGTAACATATGATGTTCGCATTAAAAACAAACCTTCCATTCCTCACAATATCAATGTACAAGGTATTTAAGATGATAAATAATCTATAAATTGTATTGTGTAGAGGAATTTGTGTAATCCAATTATATGAGCAAGACATATCTAAAGTCACAATAGCAAGCCATTCAAAAGACTATAGCCGGAAAAGACATTGATGATCTAAAAATAAACTTCATTCATAAAGGCTGTTCCTTTAGAAAGGTTGTTCTCGACACAATTATTTGTTTTTAAAGCCTAGTAGTGAAATAGATGGAGAGAGAGCATTTGACCGCAATATTGGTACAAAAAATAAGCCTAGATATGTTAAAGTTTCTAAATTTCTTCTTCAAGAAACTAGAACTAAATATGCCAATTTGTTGAAGTAATATGTGAATTTTTTGCATGGCCCTACATTGAATCAAGACATATGACTAAAGTATAATGGAACGTAGAATTCCTCTTAAATCAGAAGCAAAGCCTATGGCGCGTAAGATAAGACATACAATCCTATATTGCTCCCTATCATTGAAAAAAATAAATCAGAAAAATGTGGGAAGCCAAAATAATTATTCCCAAGATTTTCCAATTGATAGCTAATATAGTCTCTGGCTCAAAGAAGAACAATAAGAGATTAGAATCTCATGCTGAATTTTCGTAATTTGAACCAGTTTTTGTTAAGAGAACTATCTTTTGCCCAAATGGATCATATTTTGTAGAAGGTTGTCGTCTCAAAGAGGTTTTCAATGATAGATGGTTTTTTCAGGGTACAATCAAATTCATTGATGAACAAGATTAGAGAAAAACAACTTTCACTACACCTTAGGGAATCTTATGTACAATAAGATGCCTTTCGCTTTTAAATGAATGCAAGTGAAACATTTTAGAGGGCAGTTATATTTCATTTGCAGGGGAAAAGGAAATATTTTTAGTCATTTACTTGGATGACATAACAAATTTTCAAAAACTGAATGTGGATAGCCTAAACATTTGTAGCAAGTGTTGATAAGTAGTAATTTGTTTGTTTCAAACCCAAATCAATCATGTTGTGTTGTTCAAGAAGGAAAATTATTGGGGCACATAGTAATAGAAAATGGTATTTTCATTAACCTAGGGAGAGTTGAAGCTATACATAAAATTGGTTTACCCGTAAATAAGAAAATTTATAGTCATTTTTGGGTAAAATTAATTTTCTCGAGGCATTTGATTCCGAATCCCCTTGTGATGAGCTCCATCATTAGACATATTTGGAGCGGTTAATGGTTACCATTTTTCCTTCTTAGATCTCTTTTTCTTGCATTTTTATTATTATTTGGTTTTATGATGTTAGTATATGTGGATTAAGGCTAACATACTTTGAGTGCCTAATATGAGTTGAGTGCGAAAATCATGATTTATTAATCATTTTTATAAAAATTTATCATAAATACTTGGAGGAGACAACAAGGAGAAATTAATGAAGGATTTTTTGCCCTCGCACTCTCAAAGGCAGCCATGATCCCAAATATTCTCTATAAATTCGATACAAGTAGCTAAAGGATCTCCAAGGATTATCTCTAGCACCAATCTAAAAGGTAGCCAAGCACTCAATCATTATTTACTCGTAGCCGAGTGTACTCAATCACTATTTTCTAGGGATTTGTCAGTAGCTACCCCGTAGAATAAACAGAGCAGAGTTTAGAGCTACAGTATTTAGTCACATACTCCTAGTTGAAACTTTGTTGCAAGCTATCGAGATTTTTATTTTACCTGATCAAACTTTCAAAGATGTATGAGGTTATTATTTTATGAAATGAGCGAACTGATTTTTCATTCGATCGATTTGGGTTTCACGAGCTAGGCTCATGGGTTAGGCCCAACTATGACTCACCTCTCTATTGTTACTATATTTTCATTTCTACCATTACTAATTTTGACTCCGTCATTCAATTAGTTATTCTTTTAATAGTTTCCATTGTTATTAATGTATCTAAATGTCAAGGTAGCACCTTCAGAAGTAGTCGAATAGGGAAACTCCAAAAATTTGTGGTCAAGCCTCCCTCTCATCTCTATCAATAAAGTTCGAGTAAGGTAGACCTTCCCAACACTACTACATTTGATGAACCTCGACACCCGTTTCCGACGCTTTGACCAAATGTCGGAATTTTCCCAAATTTTTTCCATCCCGCCCGAAACCGCTGCTTATACCGACGTCTATAGAAAAGTGTCGCAATACCGACATTCTGCCAGTGTCGCAATTACGACAAGTAGAAGGAAGACGTCGCAATTGCGACACCATGGCCCAAAGCGTCGCTATTGAGATGACTCTAAACGTCGCACCGCGACAATGTCTAGGTGTCGCCATTGCGACGCTTGGAGGCAATGTTCAGTAGCGACGCTTTTCCGCCGTTCAAGATAGCTTACGTTTATTTTCGCGCTACATAAAAAATACCAAAATTATATGGGCCCTACATAAAAATTTGAAACTTATATGCGCGCTACATAAAAATGTTTCGTATTTGTCGCAATAGCTACGTTTGATATCACGCGCGCATTCGCTTTCGTTTGCAGAATGCGCATTTGCTCTCGCATTCGTGCCAAATTTCGTAACAAGATTTGCCCTAAGCATTCGCCTTCCTTAGCATTCGCCCCCGCATTCGCCCGCCCCAGGCACGCATTCGCCTCGCCTCTTGCAAAATGGTAAGTTCTTACTGGCAGCCCTTCCTCCTATAGTAGGGTTGACTCTATTTGGGTTTTTTCGTCAATTCCATTGATTTTTGTTAGGTCGTAGGGTTCGTAGATGTCAAGAGTCAAGATTCAATACCTCTATTATCTTCATCACCCAATACAAGATTTAAATTTTTCCCAAAGAAACGCTTATTAATTTGGCAAACCCATTATTTCTCCCCTCGCTTTAAAAACCCTTACATTTAAATGAAAACAAGCATCAGATTTCAACTACAAAAATCTATTAGTGTTCAAATGTACATGTGTGCTACATTAACGTTCCGATATCATGCGCGTACCCGCCCTCCGCTCTTGCATAACACCATTCGCCCGCATTCGCCCCCGCCCCAAGTGCATCGCGCACTCGCCTTCAAGATTCGCCCGAGCTCTTGCACGCACTCGCCCGCACCCGCCCCGAGCTCTGCACGCATTCGCCCCGGATTCGCCCTCGCCTCTGCACGCATTCACCCCGCATTCGCCGTTCCTGCGTAACATCCTTTCCCCGCCGTTCGCCCCGCCCCTCTTGCAAAATGGTAAGTTCTTACCGCAGCCCTTCCTCCTATAGTAGGGTTGACTTATTTGGGTTTTTTTGGTCAAATTTTATTTGATCAGGTTAGCCTATGGTTCTCTCTAGATGTCAAGAATCAAGATTCAATACCCTCTATTATATTCATCACCCAATACAAGATTTAAATTTTTCCTAAAGAAACGCTTTTATTAATTTGGCAAACGCTATTTCTCCTCGCTTTAAAAACCCCGCATTTAAATGAAAAACAAGCATTGCATTTCAACTACAAAAACTATTAGTGTTCAAATGTACATGTGTGCATCACTTGTGTAGGGTATTCCTTTCCACTTTCACATTATCCAAGAATGTGTGCAGTATAGTTCATATTTTTTGTGATTTAGATTGCCTTGGAAAAAGGAAAGGTACTGATTTCCATGGAAAAAAGAAGGTTTTCTATTTTTATAGGTTGTTTAACTTTACGTGGAAAAATTTATGGTATGCCTTTCATATTATGTAGTTTAAATTTGAATTAATGCATTATTCTACATGAAAATATAATTACCTATGTGATGTCCTTCAACAATTAATTAAAATTATAGGCTTTCAATTTCCTAGGACTCTAACTCATATGATGCTAAATTCTAGTTCATTGGTGGATCACTCTTCCATTGATTTCCTTTCCCTCCGGATCTGTCATACTTTAAAAGTCATCATGATACATATGTTATTTCCAGTATCCCAAAAGGTTTATAGTAGAACATATTAGAAGTTTTTTGACACTTCATGATTCTTTTTAGAACTGCAACGTGGCTCATGCTATCGTAGTTATATATCAAGCAAATTGTCCTTAATAACCACACTATGAGGTAGGTCTTACCTACTTGAACTGTTGGGACATAGCATATGAAGTTGTGTGATGAGTCCATATCACAGTCACAGGTGAAAAAGGTGAAGACATGTAATGATAGTTATTATGTTAACATTACTAGAACATTTTCGAAATTATCCATGCTATCAAGATGTCAAAATTCCAGCATTAGGTGTCAATACTCAGAAATAATAGATAACACAATATAAAAATCACAACTTTATTCTTGAAATATGATCGTTACACATTGGTAAATCTAGTTCATGAGTTACTATCACCCAAAGATTGCAAAACAAACTTAAAATATACCAAACTAACATGAGAATCCAACTGCTGGTTTCGACAAAATCATGCCATAACCCGGCATTTTGAAACCCAAATTTGAATCCATCATAAGTAATACAATGCAAACTCGTATGGATTTTCAATGCATGTTTGCATGCTACACGTATTCTCTCAGATATCATTTTTTAAATGGGAACCATTAGTCAAGCCCACTACCCCTTTTTATGTGAAAAATTCTTGTACTCTATTTGAGCTCTTTTTTCTCCACCACTTCCATAAACCAAGCAGCCACACAGTAATCCCGCCCCCACATAGGTCTAGATTCTCGCTCGCGCTCCGGGTCTTGGGACTTCTAGGGGATGTTTCACGCCTCACGTCCTCACCGCCCCTTTTAGTTTATGATTTCGTGTTAAAATTTGTGCCACTTAGCATATTTGAGAATCCAAGTGATTTCCGATC
Source organism: Pinus albicaulis (assembly GCA_034641835.2). Taxonomy (NCBI): domain Eukaryota; kingdom Viridiplantae; phylum Streptophyta; class Pinopsida; order Pinales; family Pinaceae; genus Pinus; species Pinus albicaulis. Next base: position 1,367,756,754 of record CM076572.1, on the reverse strand, counting down.
TCGTATGGTGACATGGTTGATCTTGATATATTTGTGCGTGTTGGATGCGCAGACTAGTGGGGCATTAACTTGAGCATTTATGCTCATTTATCGCATGATGATATCATTTGATATTCATATGTTATGTTTTATGTTTTATGTTTCGTACATAACTTATTTGCATTTAAGTTTTATGTTTCGTACTTGAGTTGTAAACTTCAGCTTTAAACTCTATTTTGAATCTTGATATAATATGTCATATGATATCTTAAACTTTATTTTCATTGTACATTGTTAGTAGTTACATTAATGATTATATAGTTACAAACTTACAAACTTACATGCATGATTGTATGATGTATGTTTTAACTTTAACTTTTAAATTTGTTTCAATTATATGATTCATCATTCATCGATTTGTAATTTTATCATTTATGATTTAATTTTCATGATGCAAGTGTATGATGATCGTATATACATTCCTTGCAAAATATAGTTACATTTTAAATATTAAATTTTATAATTTTTTATGACCCCCGGACACGGCACGTCTCTAAAATTGTAGGAGCGCGACAGCCGCCTCCCCGCGCTCCCTCGTCCCCTCGCTCCACCTCCGTGGACTTGGTGGAACATTGCCATAAACATATGCAAACATATATCATGATCTTGGAATTCCATTACATATGTATGTGCCAATGTTCCATATCTGCCTCATCATTAATTTAAGAAATTTCCATCGACTATCAAATTATGGAGTGGGGAACTTTTTGCCGCAACATTTGGCTCAAAATCGGGGACCATCTTCGTATGAGGTAATGAGAACTATAGATATTTGAAGAAGTATATATGCCTTTTTCCTTCCGCTATGGAGTCATATATAGTCATCCATCACAAAAATTTGTCTTTGTTCATTCCTCACCTTGAAAGTTGCAAAAAATCATGCCCTAATCAAAACGACACTAAATTTGAAAGATAGTAATAAAATGCTAGAAGTGCCCTATTAATACAAAGGGAAAACCTTCCTACCTACCCTAACCGAGATAAATTTTGATTGAATAGGAAACATGATATTTCCTATGGAGTTGATCCAACAACTTGTTAAATGTATGGGACTAAATCATGCATTTGATTTCCAAAACATGCGCATGAAGAGAAAAAGTGCGTAATTAATGGAAAATCCATACATGCCACTTATAAAAACTACACCGAAAGGTCAAAAAATACTTAAGGCCTTAACTTAATTTGAATCCAAAAATGACAAACAGATTTAGTGAAAACACGAGAGTGGTGTGGGTGAACAACATAAATAAAAAGTGAAGATACCTTTCCTTAAGATGCCTTTGTCACCGTTGTATGAAAACATGTTTTCTTTTCCTTTATACATGCAAGTGAATGCATTATAGGCATGGTGTTTTCCAAAATAGGAGAAGCCTACTTAAATATATCATTTGTGGATTGAATGTTTGGGTGTTCTAATGTGCAAAATGACATGTTTCAGGATTCCAATTCAATGCAAGGCATATTTGAAACTCTAACTCCGTTTTCCGTTGTCTTATTAGAAATTATTTCGCTTTCATTTTGTGTTTTCAAGTTAGACATTGTTTTCAAGTTTTTACATTTATAATTTTATTGCAATGTGGGTGACCGACGTAGCAAGCAGGTGAACAACCCCGAGACAAAGATGATCATGAAAGAGGACATTTCTGAAGAACATGTAAAGTGCTGATTGCTCTATCTTTAGGTATTTTGCTATTTACATAATTGAAATAATATTAATTTTGTTCAAATATGCGCACACCTAGCCATGGTACGCCCGATGATTCCCCTTGAGGAAGAGCTTTTTTCATCCCTATCTCCAAACTGTTGTTGTTGCAAAAAAGGCACGAGATGCAACGTCGAATTTAATGCTTTGATAGATGCGCCAAACACCAAAATGTAAGAGAGGGATATAACATCTTATGAGATGCTCTAAATAGATATCGTAATAATAAAAAGTCAAAAGGATATTTTTTTTGTTCGCATGAGATGAATCGTGATAGTTTGATTTTTTAATCTTTACATCGACTCAAACTAACAAAAAGTTCTTTTGTATGTAGCGTTTTCAGCATTTCCGTTGAACCCGGTGTTGGTGGTAGTAGGGACACAAGGGCAAGAGATTGCCCAACAACCCTCTCGCACACCTTCTACTCCTTCTTTTTAGGTGCTAGCCAAGAAACACACCCCCGCCCAGCCGGGACACCTACCAATCACAACGTTGGCAATGATGAGGCCGATATGGCCGCCTACATTATTGCGTTTCCTCGGAGCTACACGTGTCGTTCCACAAGGACCATTAATGGCACGTTGTTGGTGAACGATGAGGGTGTCCCTATAAAGCATGTACAACTCCCAGTAAATTTAATATTTTAACTATTTCATGTACTTTATCTAAAACATATTTATCATGATTTTTATTTTTAAATTAATGATAATATCTTTTTTCTTTTTTTGGTTTTATCTCGTGTAGGAAACAATGAGTTCTACAGATTCGAGAGCCATGCGTTGGTAATTTTTGGCCCAAATCCATACGTACAAACTGTAATTCCCATAATTCCAACCTGAAAAAAGAACTTTAGATTATCTAGCCCTTTTGGGGTCTATGACATTTGGATTTAAAAGCTAAGTGTCAGTAGCCGCAAATATTTGAAATATACCTGTGGACACCTATAGGACGCAATCGCAATTTAACCCTAGATATGAGCTGCCCTTCAGCTGTGAGAGTGAGTGGAGAGCACTCATCCAGACTAAAGATAAAAGTAAAAGGGCAAAGAAAGAAGGAAAAATGCCAACTGACCCGCAAATTACAACTTTAATTCAATAGCTTTAATTTTCTTTATGTCTAAAATAAGTGTGTGCTACGTCATATTCGACTTAAATCTACATGCTAGGTTGCTCGACACTCAAAGGTAACCAAATCTAGGATAGAGAAAGGGCCATCACAAGCTCTACTGTGCAGGCTACTTGAAATTAGCCGCAAGAATTGTAATTAAGTAGCTAAACATCTTATAATTAATTGTATCGCTTTCCAACGTTTTTTGTAATCCCACGTATATGATTAAAAAATACACAATCATATATAATGTAGGGTGATGACTTTGGAACAATAACTACGTAGGAAGATAAAAATATTTCTTTCCGTTTTGGCTATCAAGCCGTAGTTGAACGTCGCGTAAGCTCAAGTGTGTCCCAAGATCTACAATGCCCGATAAGGAAACATTAACCTTTCAATATTTTTGTTTTCGTCCATAAATTTAATGTCTAATAACTTTGTTTAAATCGTGATAACACTATCGACGAGGTAAATAACCCAGCTTTTAGAGCCATGTAGATGATCCTCAGGTAACCCGACTATTGTAGTGGGGACCAGCGACAATGCCGTTTTTATTAGTGAGGGTCGGACGGTACTCACTTCACTTATAATTTTTTCTAATTATACCTCGATGGTTGTCCTTATAACGTTTTTTTGTTTAAATGAAAGAGAATGTTTCCCTTGAGGATCTTACTCACCGTAGAGGAAGACAGGCAACAAAATTCCAACGGCGACAACCGGTGCAATTGTAAATAATCTCATTGTAATTTTTATTTATTAATATTACCGAACTAGTTCAATGATATTTAAAAACCGATAAATTAAAATTTAATATTATCCGTTTTTTGGAGATGATGCCTCAATAATTGATGGTATAACTTCGTACATCGTGACAATGCAACTAGGTCACGGCGATAACTGTGCACTGTGTAAATAATCTCATTAAATTTTTTTTATTAAAATTACCGAACTAGTTCAATGATATTAAACCGACAATTAAAATTTAATATTATCCGTTTTTTGCAGGGCGATGCCCGTCACCGGATGAGCCTGCATATCGTGAATACGCAACTAGGTCAGCAAGGCTGGTTGAAAGGCACGAACAGAGCGCAGCACAATGATATTGATGATGTAATTAGGAGCTTTAAAAATAGGGAAGAAGAAAAAGAAAATTTGACAATGTAAAATATTGTATTATTATAAGACAACGTTACCATACTTGGAACATTTTTTCATAAGTATATAAAAAAACTCATTTATCATACTATTTTTATGTCAAGCATTAATTGCAATGTTTCCTTGCGTACTTTTTGTTGAATTGTTTTTTTACTAGATATTGAATATTTTTTTATGCTCATGAAAGTAAAAAATGAAATATAGATTGCATTGGGAATTGAGAGTGATGTGAGGGCGGGGAGGGGTCATAAGAGCTTCCACCTTCACGTGGTTGGCCCTCGTTTAAAGAGACACCATTTAATCTGGGAGCAACCCCTTGATCCAAATAGAGCAACAAAAAGCCACCGTTGACTTAGCTGCTACTCTTTCAGATCGTGAGGCTCGTTCCAAGTTCATGCAACTCCAATAAATTTTTCTGAAACGAAGAGGAGCTTATTCAAATGCATGTTTTGACATTTTCAACATACGTTCTAACATTATCATAAGAATGCATCTTAGAGTAAAAAATACTACATCAATTAATAGATTTATTGTATAGATAATGATGGATTTTGATTGACTCGGGCAAAGGTGTGCACAAATCCTCGCATCATGAGCAATACAACTTGGTCAACCAGGGTCATGTCCGCTGTGATATTTTGCTTCAGGCGCTTGGACTGTGTTCGTAATGTCACATTTTGTAAGTTCCTTTACGCTCATAATTCAATATTAGCTTGTTCACGATTATTATCTAGGTTTTTTGTATGTGTTTTTTCATCTATTTGATTGTAAGCAACTATGCATGTTTCTGTTGTTCACTATGATTTCTCCCATTACCAATTTCAGGATGAATCCAATTTTATTGTTACATAGGTTACTTTATTGTTACTATGATTTCTCCATTTACGATTTCATAGGTTACATCATGTTGTCAATCTCAGGTTGGTGATGAGCTTTAGTTCTCCGCATTTGGGGCTTTTCCCGATATTTTCTCCCTCATGTCATTCCCGCATCACCTCGTTGTTTGAGCATGCGTTTCTTACCACTTGTACCAATCAAGTACATGTCAATCTCTCGAGTGGTGCTACATTTCACCTATTTTCGTGAGAGTTTAGGGTTTCTCTAATATAGCCGTAAACTGATTGAGTGTCCGTTTGAATATTGTCACATAATACTTATGGTTTGGATTGATGAGCATGTTCTGAATGGTTGGTTGATTCATAAGAACCACTCCATAAATCTCCTTCCTCTAATACGTAAAATAAAAATTTTCGACAGAGACAGAGTTTCAATACTTTGAAAAACAAACTTCTATTCCCTTCAATAACTCACTATTACACTACTTCCTCACCGAGGGATTACAAAATTATGATCGTTACAAAAACGTTAGCATAAAACCAACTCATCGTCTGTTCAAAACAAACATACCGTCTCTAAGACACTGTTGTGTTTTTCCCCTTTCGCACCGCCGTGCATACACACTTAAAGTTACACGCTTTTCACTTTTTACACATCGTTGCGTAATAAAAAATTTACGCATCGTCTATAAAAAAAACTACCAAGCTTGACCTTTTTATTTTTATATGCCGAACATATAAAACATATTATAATAAACCCTCTCTTTTTATAAAATTAAAACTAAATTCTATGGCCCACCTTTCATTTCGCATATGATATATATATATAACATATGTATATATTACACTTATCAAAAACATTAAAGAACCCTTTCCGTCGTACTTCAAAAAGTCTAAATAGAGCTGAATTTCAAACCAAATTCGCGTTCCAAAAATGGGATACTGACACCGCCTAATTTTAACTCCTCGAATTCTCAATCCAATGTGCCCTATAAAAAATTCGGGTCCAGCTTTTCAAGCGTATTCCTTCAATTTCATGCATCCAATATTAATGCTCCACGTGTCCTCCTTGAATTTACAAACCTGCCGGTAAATTTCGTTTGTTTAATTTCGGTTGGTGAATTGCGTTAATGCTGGTCGTTGTGTTTAAATACAATCCCGTACAAAGTAAATATGGTTGCGGGCTGCCACAAAAAACTTGCAGGAATTTTAAATGCCGAATTAAATTTCTGATGGTATGCAGCACCTCCAGTGTGTGTCGTTGTCAGCTGTGATTCGTCCTTTCGTCGTGTTAGCTTGAAGTTAAAATTCAACAGCATGTGGTTTAATAAGAGGTGTAAAGGTAACTTTTTGTCGATGGTACCGGATTAAGATCATCTATTCATTTTTGTAGGGTCTTGTAGTTTGGTTTTTTAGTTTTGGGTTGGTTTCATTGGAGTCTAAGATAGTTTTGAGTGAAAAAATTGCTATCGTGTATTAAAAAAATTTTCGTTCTTTTTGTCAAAATTTATGAGCTCGTTAGAAATACAAAATCGACAATGGTTGTATCTTAAATTTGTGGAAATAATTTGAAATGAAACCTTTTTGTTTAGGTTGTTGCAAAGAAAAAGTAAACCCTATTCAAATTACCAGGGGCATTAACAAGACAATGTTGCCCTTTGTTTCTAACTCAAAATTTTGTCAAAGGAGGTAAACGCTTGCCTTTTTGAGTAGGCCGGTTTTCCTTTGCCGATGGTTTGGTGTATCCAACTGCAATCAGCTTCTTAAGGTATTTTTGGTTGCAAACTCCTTTTCATTTTTCATACGTATATCGTCTTGTGGAATACATTTGATTGTGTGGTCTTGTTAGATCTACAACATTTGTAGTTGTTTATCTTATGGGCTTGAGGTGCACTTTTATTAAGGAAATAGTTGATGCAATATTGTCATTTAATCCTTACCGCAGGGTAGCATGCTGAGAAGTTTTTTGTGAAACATTTGGTATTCAAAATGAAACTTGATCCCATACGCATCATGCTCTTGACTTCAAAAATTTATATTCAAAGTGTGCCAGACAATCTCTTGCAAAATTTCAAATATTTAGGTTGTTTTTAAACTATTATCTTTTTCATGTATTGGATGCTGAAAATGTGAAAAAGAATTTGGTATGAAAAACCAATCATGAATAATTTCCAAGACAACAACCACTTCCAAGACATGATTTGGGGAAGTAGAACAAATGCTTATGAAGCATAGAAAGATATCCTCGATGCATTGTCAATGTTTGGCCAGGGTTATTTTTGGAGAAAATAACTCCTTTATTCCTGTAATAGTGATCTTCAATACAAGTAAATGCCAGAGAAGAGAGATCATCGTGTGACGCAACAAACCGAAATTGGAGCCCCCAAGGAGAGCTGGTGTGTCTTACAATCGCCGTGTCAGCATTTTCCCTTGGTGTACCCCCGTTCTTTTCTCCAAATTTCGAGTCTTAATTGACTTCTTTTTTCGGTTTATTTATCACCCGTAGAATTTGATAAATAAATACTATCCACAATGGTTGACTTGTTCTATATTCCCGACTTTATATTATCTCCAATCCTTATAACCAATGTTTAACTTTCAACACTTTGTATTTATACTCCACGTTTTCTTTTTAAATAAATAACTTGTTTTCGCCTATATTCACGACCTTACCTTACAACAATCACCCGTAATTTATGCCACTATCCGCCAATCATTTAATTAAACAATTTCATTATACTCCGCCCCACCTATATATATCAATAACCAATCAAACACTCGTATCGTACCTCGGCTATCCTCCGCACACCTTAGTTAACCTCCCAAGCAAATTCAACGTGCCACCACCGATAGCCCTTCTCCAAATCAACGACTCTGCAATTTCGCCGAAGCTCTTAACGTCGGATTTAACGTGCGATGGCGTGGGCTAACGAAGAGCTCGGTCACTTCACCACGTGTCGTACCCCTATGGAACGCTCGCGAATAGGAAATACCGCTCTACTCCGCAAAAGCGTGCGATATGGGCAACCCGCTTTGTGATTCTCGGGCCGATGGTTTTGGTAGAGGGCTTGACCACGGTGTATGTTTGGTTCCGCCATCCCGTTTGTTAACTCATGTCCAACTTCTAAGTCAGTTCCGAAAGCACAACAATTTTGTCTCTTTATTAAGCGGGATTTTAATATGTGTATTATCAAAGAAACCAACACAAATTTTATAAGAAAATTGTTCAAAGTCGAGCCCGCCGGACTTCAAACGGCAATAAACCATAATTCAAACTAAATTACATCTAAAATAGCTCATTATTATCGGCTGGGTTCTTTTGTGAATAATTTAATTTCTTATCAAATTCGCCCTAATATTTTACGGTCCGGATTTCCACGCGAGCGCCCCAAACAAAGATCCGCTCCAATCAATTTTGCCGTGTCCTCAATAAAAACTCTGCCCCGCTCCCGCCGCGGGTGCATTCGATGGCGTTTAAGGTGATGGGACATGGATATGGCGATTTCATATCATTCGTATTAACATTTAACGCTGTTCAGACTAAGTTTTCATGATCAAATCTACATTAATTAATTTTTAACACTGCTCAAGACGGACTCCTCCACTTCTCTCAGCGATTCCGCACGCTCCATTCTGATCCGCTCTCGCCCTCATTATTAATGATCAGAGATTCATTATGACGGGCGTCCTTTGATCACAGACGGCCGACATAAAAAATGGCGTTTAGCCATGGTTTTTCGTGACAGTTTCCGTTGTCAGATTACACCGGCTCGGTAACCGTGACGCATAAGGAGAAGTGGCTGCAACTTCGCTTCTCTAGACTTTGCCGCATATTTCCATTTCTCTCGGTTCGTCTCCGTCCGTCTTCCTCGTTAATTGGAATTCCCCGCTTCTTCGTCTCTCGTGGCCCACCGCGCCCGAGACTGCACCCATGCCTCGCATGCATCATAGATGCGTTGCCGCAGAGCACTAGAGGCTGGTCCCCCGCGTCCCCTCCAAAGACTCAACAACAGAGATGACTTCCGGCTACCCGTTGATTATTACTTAGGTCGATATCCAAATACTAGGAGGGCTGGCTCAGCTTGTAGCATCCGGCCACCGTATGGATTCCTCCCGGCTTCCCACCGCTAGTTCACCTTCTCCCACGACGCGCACCGCGCAATTTTCCTTTCGATCCGCACTTCAACCGCCCGCGAATCACAACTTTAGTCACCGTGGTCTTCCGCGAGGAGGCCCAAATGGAGGAATAATGCACTCCTTCCGCGGGTCTAAGCTCAGCCGCGCATTCGGGCCTTCAGGAGGGGAGCCGTGGCACATGTGGAGGTAGCACCTAGCGATCCCGGACTCAAGGATGGTGCCGAATCGTGGAGGAACCGGGCCGGAGGATTAGTTTGGTTAATTTGTTTTTTCTTGCTTAGTGTGCCTAGCTTAATTGGCTGCGGTTTATTTTACTGTGGCTGACCTTTGGCACATTTTTGAATTCTCAGAAATTAAATGTTCAAGATCGGTTTCCCGTATGAGGGGCAAACTTCTTTTTAATTTTTTTGATTTTTGATGACAAATTTGCCATGAGTATGGCCAAATGTTTTTGACTTCGTAATTTTATTCGCAATGTTAATAGATAAATTTACTTTGAATTCTAAGCATGATTAGCATTTTTTCTTGACTGTTTCAAGGATTTTGGGTACTTTAATTTGTATTTGGAACAATGGACGCTCTGTGATTTATTCGTTTTTATCAGTTTATACATACTACTATTTCAATTTCTTATAGATGCCCTAGTACATTTGAATGCTTTCGCATTGTCGATAATCTCCATGTGGACCGTTACCGGATTTTATATCATGTCCCCTCGTATGTGACATGGGGTATTTTTCTATCATTTTCCGTGGGACTTCCACTTTTCCGGATGGATATTTGGGTTCTAATTCGTATGTGAAAATGTAATGACTTATGGATCGTTTTACTTCATATAATATATTCAAAATAGCATTTTTTCTCTCTCGATGATTAATGTTTATCATTCCGCCTTCAAAACTACGATGCCGGGTTCTATGTCGTCGGTTTATTGATATGTCTGATGGCCTTATATTTTGGACACATATCACACTCCTCACATGATTAGCGTTCGTTCAAGGATTTTGGTTACTTTTTAATTTGTATTTGGAACAATGGACGTCGGTACGTACTCTATCTGCTTTATCATTCTACATATCGCCATTTCACTTTCTTATAGATGCCTGGGCATATTTGGATGCTTTCTTCGCATTGTCGATAATCTCCATGTGGACCGTTACCGGGTTTTATATCAAGTCGTTGTATGACATGGGGTATTTTTCTATCATTGTCTCAGTGGACTTCCACTTTCCGGATGGATATTTGGGTTCCAATCTTAAGATGTGAAAAATGTAATGACTTCATGGACTGCTTTACTTCATACAATATATTGAAAACATCGTTTTTTCCTTTTATGATTAATGTTTATCACTCGCTTTCAAAACTAGCGATGCCGGTTTATTGATATGGTCCGATGGTCTTTTTATATATTTTGGACATATAACACTCCTCACATGATTAGCGTTTCGTTGCAGGATTTTGGGTACTTTGATTCGCATTTGGAACAATGGACGTTTGCATTTCATTCGCGTTTAATATTCTACATATCGCTATTTCACTTTTATGTATGCCTTGGGCATAGTTTGGATGCTTTCAAGAAAACATAATCTCCATGTGGACCATTACCGGGTTTTATATCAAGTCCCCGTATGTGACATGGGGTATTTTTTCATTAATACCTCGGGGTGGACCTAATTTTCCGGATGTATATTTGGGTTCCAATATTCGATGTGAAATACGATTTTCATGGACTGCTTTACTTCATATAATATATTAAACAAATGCTTTTCTCTTTGTGAAAAAAAATGATTAATGTTTATCACTCGCTTCAAAACCAGCGATGCCGGTCTATGTTGATGGTTTATTGATATATTCGATGGTCTTTTTATATTTTGGACATATCACACTTCACATGATTATGATTAGCGTTTTTTTCGTTGTGGTTTTAGTACTTTAATTTGTATTTGGAACAATGGCCGCATTCAAGGTTTTTTACTATTCTACATACCGGCTATTTCACTTTCATGGATCGTTTTACTATATAATATCTTCACTTTCATGGAATGTTTTACTAACAAGGTAGGGTCTTGGGTACTTTAATTTGTATTTGGAACAATGGACGTTCGTACTCTATCCGTTGCTTTACTATTCTACATACCGGCTATTTCACTTTCATGGACTCGCTTACTCACCGTTGTAGGGTTTGGGTACTTTAATTTGTATTTGGAATAATGGACGCTTCATGACGTACCGTTGCTTTACTATTCTACATACTACTATTTCACTTTCATGGACCTGCTTACTATATAATATCTTTCACTTTCTTTATGACCGTTTTTACTTCATATAATATCTTCACTTTCATGGATCAAGTTGCATTTCATATAATATCTTTCATTTCTTTATGGATCGTAGCTTTACTTCATATAATATCTTCTACTTCCATGGACCGTTTTACTATAATATCTTCACTTTCATGGATCGTTTTACTTAATTATTAGGGTTTTGGTACTTTAATTTGTATTTGGAACAATGGACGTCGTACGATTCGTTTTTACTATTCTACATACGTTTATTTCACTTTCATGGACGTTTACCACCGTTGTAGGGTTTTGGGTACTTTAATTTGTATTTGGAACAATGGACGCCAGATTTATCTCCCATATTAATATTCTACATACGTTTATTTCACTTATGGACTGTTTTACTATATAATATCTTTAAAACAACGTTTTGCCTTTTTAAAATTTTAATAAATTGAACCTCCGTCGGTCTACCGACGCCCAGACGCTTCTGAACGGCGACAACCCAAAGAACGTCGAAAGAGATACAAGATGAAAACGTTCGAAGAGCGACGTTCCAAACGTCGACCACATATCACGGAATTACGACATCTTCCGTACGCCTAAGAGTGACGCTCCAAACATCAACATGTTTAAGCTGGAATTGCGACACATACAAGTGTCGGAATAGCGACGTTTTAAAACGTCCGACCACGTTTAGTCGGAATCGCGATTTGCCATAAGCGTCGAAGAACGACGTCCAAAACGTTTAACCATTTCACCGGGAAGTGCGATAGTTTACAAACGCTGAGGCGCGACGGCCTAGAGACGTCGAAGAGTGACGCTCTTCTGGACGACGGTAAGAAGCCGATAGTGCGACACTTTTTACTTGCGTTCTTAACGGCGACGCATGACAAACCACGGTTTGTCCGCCCCGAACCGTCGCTTGCGGACGAATACAGGTCGGGAATACCGACGAATTGGCCGTCGGAATTTCCGCCAAATTCTCTAGTGGCAAAAAAGACCAAAAATTGCTTTCGTTTGAGTTTGGGGAAGAAATTTCATTACCAATTTCGAGTCTCTTTCATCGTTTTTATCGTGCATTTTTTTTCTTCTTTCCATGTATGAATCCGTAGGAGTGTTGCACTCTCGAGCACTACTAGTGTGTCTCCATCTCTCCATTTTTTACTCTACCATTTATCAACGACCTTTTATTCCCAAAAACACTTAAAAAACTCCTTCACCCGCTTATTCTTTGTTTTTTGTTATTCACGATTGTCTTACCTTTCTAACACAAAATGCTTGAAAACCATTGGAATTAGACCTTCCGCCCTTGCTCGAACTTCTCACTAATGTATTCGCCATCGCGTATCGCGTTTTCATTCGTTTGTTAATACTTTCGTCTAAACCCCGATTGGCAAACATCGCAATCACATTTCTGCATGCCACGTAAACCATTCCAAAATATAAAAACTCAAATTCCACCCTGCTCGAATCTCCGATATTGTACATCAGATTTCGTAACCGCAACATTTCCCTATTTCCTTTAACACTTATCGGTTTCCAAACACCGACATGATATTGTTGTCACATCGCAGTCAATCATTACAACTTGCTCTTTATCAACACTTATCATTTCCAACTTATGTGATATTACTTACTGTGATAATTCGACCCACCTCCACGTCACCAATTCGCATCACACATTGCAAATCGCGGTTTTGCATTTTTCTTTAACATTGATCCGGATTTATGCAAGAACGCAATAAAAATACATAAATAGACATAAACATAGAGATGTAGCGGAAATAATACTTAATTTCATTAATATCAAATAATCGAAATATGTTTACGTACGTAATGGAAATAAATCCATTCAGGCGATGGCAACTTCATTCGAGGAATGTATACCTACATGCTCGAATTCATGCCACTGAGGCTCAAAGGCCTATTTATTGTTGAGAAACAATAGAAAACCCTAAAACATTCAAAAACCTAACCATAGGAGATGAAGCACCAAAACTATGGGCCCTTGGGCTTGGGTAACATGCTTCTTCAACTTCCCAGGAAGTAACTTTGCATACGATCTTGTTTGAAGTGTACCATAACACGTTAGAAATATCTATCCGAGGGCTACAACTTTGATGTGGAGAAAAATGGTTCATGGCCCCATGTTTCTCATGGTTTTCCAAAAACATCGCTAGGGCCTCAAAACGGCTCTCGAAGTTCGTGACCCAAAATCGCTAAAAATAGTAGGTTATGCCGAACCGAAAAACTAAAAGAACCGATGGTGTGGGTCCAAATGGAATAGGTGGGTGGCTATTGGGTTTATCCACTGATCATTCCTCCCTCCTGAAGTAATGGTCCCGATTGTGTTAAGTTCCTCCATGAGAGGAAAATTATGTTGAACTTGGTATTGGATTTGTCCAAGATGTCGTGAGACTTGCCGGGTGCGTGCCGGATGTGTTCAATAAATTTTGTTTCTCGCATACATGTGTGGATTATTTCTCCGTAATCTCATGAGTTATGGCAATATCAAGCAAATTGCCGAGGGTCAAATCAATGGAGGCTTCTCCGCATGTTGTAGAGGAACCCTCCGTGGTTGAGGAGAAAAACATCTTGTATTCCTCCAATAACTCTATCCATATTCTATAGCTATGTAGGGGATCCCTTATTTCTCAAGTTGTGGCCACAATATCTCTTCTTCCCCAGTTATCGATCTGTAAGAAATAAATTTAGTTTTGGGAAACAATCTTATCATGTTTTGCAATAGTCAAGGAGATGGCATATAGACATTGCATCCTATACAATTTATTTCCCAAAGTAATAAACAAACAAAGAGGTCTAGAATCATATACAAGATGTCGTCTCCACAAGTATGGTTGGCCCAATAATACATAGCTACACTAAGAGGAGCAACATCACAATACCTCATCCGTGAATGACTTGATGTTGTACGGAAGGCGCACTACTGGGCAGACGTGGAGATCTCTCCTCGGGTGAAGCCAAATCGATGGTATATGGCTTTGGGTGTGCTATGGTCAATGTTGCCGTTTACGACTCTAAAGAATGAGGTTCTTTTGGCTTCCGCTATCGACAAGAAATTGCAAAGGATAACCTTCACCCATCCGTGAATGGAAGAGGCACTCCGTCCTCCGGATCCTCGATATCCTCCCTCTAGAGCTCGTTGGTGGTGATAATGGCACTAGGTCTAAATCAATGATATTCTTCCCCTTTTCATCTCCCTTGTATCGTTCTAGCTCAATATCGAATATGCATGTGATTCGGTGCTCTCTGCCGCCACTGGGCCGACTTTTGGTCCAACACTCGCTTGTGCCGTGAGTGGGGCTTCGTTATGAAATCTCACAATTCACTTCGTGTACTTTTTTGGATTTGTGGTGGTGTTCGAGTCACCATTCTTGGATCTACCCTCTTCTATGGTTCAGGGGCACCTTCCCCGGTTTTAGATTTCCAAAGTCTTGCTTCTTCAGCTTAAATTTCAAGGCTTAATCATGACAAAGATAGCGATATTCCATGCCAAGTAAGGTAATGTCGAGAACTCCATTTCCTCTTGAATGTGTATGTATATAGCTACAAACATTTGAGCAACCAAATTTCTCTCCCTCTCGAATATTTAATACCCAACTTTGTGCACAGTGGTATGGAACAAATTCGTCAATCCATGCACATCTCATCCCTTTGCTACAATGTGGTCCATTGATGTGCTTGTCCTCATAGCTCTCTATTAAGGTAATATTGTTCCTTAATGCCATATCGAATAAATTTTGGTGGTACGGCCGAGAAAAGAGAGAGGCTCGTCTCCTTTGCTCACAAGAGGGTTTCCCACCGCCTTGGACATGGGGGCGACTTTGAGGAGTGCAAAAATAATCTTTTCTCGCTCAAGAAATCATGGACCAAGAAATACTCTTCTTAGAAAATCTAACCATATATCTATGGCATCTGCATCTATCTAGCCTCCAAATACAAGAATTTCAAAGTTTACTTGCACTTTGAAGGGGAGGGCACCTCCAAAGTGGTTGTTGATGTAGATGCTACGTAGATGCGCCTGAAGGATCTAAGCAAAGTTATCCATCATCGTGCTTCCTTGTTTTCGAGGGCCTCCTCGAGCAATATTTTTGATAGTCTCCCCGTTCCCATCTTTCGCCATGGGAGGTCATTGGGGTATGCAAGTCCGATCTTGCAAGGGTTAAACCAGACCGAGCCCTAACCTCATACCCCGAATTCCCGTTGGGGACATGCAAAGAAAAACAAAGAAAGAGCAGACTGCTATTATACCATTGATCCGCATTTATGCAATGAATGCAATAAAATACGGAAATAGACATAAACACGCGTATGCGTAGGAAATAATACTTCATTTCATTAATATCAAATAATTGAAATATGTTTATGCATATAATGGAAATAAACTAGTTAGGGTGATGGGTAGCTTAGCGGAAATAAAAGAGCGATGGTGCGTCTCTAAGAAAATATGTGGCGCTTACATGCCTTCCGAATCAGGCATGAGGCTCGAAGGCCTATTTATTGTTGAGAAACAATAAAACCCTAAACATCCAAAAACCTAACAAACTCAAAAACTATGGGCCCGTTTTGGGTAAAATGGTGTTTCAACTTCCTAGGATGTAACTTTGGCATACACCCTCGTTTAACGCATACCATAACTCGTTAGAAATATCATTGAGGAATAATAGTCTTTATGTGAGCAACATCGAAATCGATGTTTAAGCTCTCGCTTTTCCCAAAAACGTCGTTTAGGGCTTCAAAACGGCTCTAAAGTTCAGACCCGAAAATCAAGGCAGTAGTAAGTTGTGCCGAAACTAAAAAACTAAAAAGAACCGATGATGTAGGTCCAAATGTAATAGTGGTGGCCACCAATATTCACTCCGAATCAAAATGCTTACAACATATGGCTACATTACGATATCGCATATCGCAACTTTTGCCTCCATCGCGTCTCCGTCATCGCACTTCCCAATTCATTCCGCTCCAAAGCCATTTATGCACTATAATAAAGCTTTTATCGTGCTTAAACCCCGTTTCCACCCCAAGCCTTGTTTCACGTGTTGAGCATTCCATTAGCCACTTTGGCCCCTTTTTCTCCCTCCAAAATGCAAACCTGCGCACTTTTTCAATTAGGATTAAGTCATGGATAGCTTAGTTGCATGGGTAGAATCATGGTAGATAGACCATAGGATAAATCGAGTGCATTTAGATGTTTGGCCAAGTTAAGTGTGTTTTAGAACTAGTTTACTTTTGGGCAAGTTAAATTAGTTTCCTTTCATTTCTTTCTTCGTAAATTAAATTAGTTTCATTCTTGTCATTTCTTTTTCGCAGAATTTATTTTAGTTTCTTCGTCACTTCTTCAGCACTTACTTTCCAAATTTTATCATAGTTTAAGAAATAGCACCCCTTGTAAAGCATAAGAGTATGACATGAACAAATTGCATCTTTTGTTTATATAACACTGGCCACCTCCAAGTTTGTACTAACTCGGGTTGATAAAGAAGTAGGCATCTCCTTTTGGAGTTGCAAAGATTCTCGTAATACTGTGGCGCACCACTTTTTGGCATTGTTGCCGGGAAGTGTCTAGTAGATGCCTTGATTTCTCATTTTTAGCATTCTTTTATGATTTCCTTTATTTTCATGTTATTTAAGAAATATTTAAAAAAATACAAAAAGGATTCACTTTCATGCCTCAGAGAAATACCCAAAGACAACCTTACCCAAAAATCCACATCATCTCCTATCCACCTTCACTCTCTTCAAAGGGCAATGAGATCAACCCCTATAGGAGAGCTCTTCGAATGCTTTAAGGATCCTATTGGGGAAGAAGAAGAAGACCTTGTTTCAACCTCGGGGACCAGTTACCTATATTAACCATGGCCGGGACTCCGTAGAAACTTTCCCATAAGAGAGGAAGATGGGGAAACTAAGATGAAAAACATTAGCCCCCTCAAATTTCCCACACTTTCATGGACTCACCTCTAAAGACCCTAACACATTCATGTTTGAACTGTTTGTCGTTGTAGGACTTATGACTACACCTCGATGATCATAAGTTGAAGCTATTCCCATCCACTTAAGGATGCAAAATTTTGCTACTGCTTTCATGGGTTTGCTTGGGGATAACATCACTACTTGGGCACGATGGAAGATACCTTCAGCAGTAAAATACAAAGACTACTATAGGTCCAAGGAAACCAAGGATGAAATATTTAGGATGACCTAGGACCCGGGTGAATCCCTAGAGGACTATGAAGAGAGGTTTCAATTAAACTATAAGAGAGCCAACCGAACCTTGATCCCCGCATCACTTAAACTTGTACTTCTTCGAGGGATCAAAGAGATGATAGAAACCTTGAATATGCTATTAGGAGGAGATATCCAACAAAAATCCTATCACAATCGTGCCTTCCGTAACCATTCTAGGGCATTTAGGAAGAAGGGGAAGAGCTAGCCAGTACATCCAATACTCCCTTCCTTCCACCTTCATAAAACATGAGATTGGAAACATGAGGACTTCAAGATTGACATGATGCACACCTTTACTTTGCAAATAGACACAATGCGGGTGTCAAAAGGAAGCAAGAGGAAGCAAGAGAGAACTCCGACCATATATTTTGTCCTAGATGTACCAGAAGCACCCAAGAAATGAATGTCCACCGACTCTTCTGAAGGTTTGTTTAGTCTCTCGAGGAGAATCAAGTGCCAGCGTAAAAGTGTCCCTCCTTACCTAGACTTAAGGTCAGTATATCAAGGTGGGGAAGAAATTCCATAGCAACTCGGTTTCATCAACCGCAGAAGGCCTCAAGGCCCTCGCCGATATCAACACAGGTATGTAAGGTGCACCTTACTCTTACTATCACAACAATCAGAGTGCACCTATGCAAAAATTCGTACACCCCCACTCCTCCATCCCCGTCTACACCTCATATTTGGCCTTACAACCTTCATATCATCCTCAGCTAGTAAAACTAACCATTCCCTCAGAGGTTCCACCACAACCTCAATGGAACAATCCATCCCAAGGTGGAGGCCTCAAATAAAACAAACCACTTTCTTAATGCCTCCACCCCAACCTCAACCTCATCTTACTCATGTTGCTCCACCTAGGCTACCTATACCCACAATGGAAACCCCAATCCTAACCCGAACAACAGACAGTACGTTATGCCCTAGTGGAGAAACATCATATCCAGCCTTATACAAAGGGAGACAGAGGTGTGTTGGTGTGTTTGGCACACAAATGTACCAAATCACACTTGCTTAAGACGCAGGGTTTTTTCCCTCTTAAGTTATTGGTCAAGGTGTAGAAAATATTACGATAGATTCAAGCAAGTTAGTGGAACATGCTAACACATAAACATACTAGAGAAATAGCATGCATATTTAAATATAAAAACTAAACTAAAACAAATAAACAAAAAGCTCGAATAGAGTCAAACAACTTCAATAATCCAAACGCGCTTTACGTCCCCTCTTATTGAGTGTCGGTAGGAATGAAGGATGAAACTTTACCCACTCTACAAGGGACCCTTAGAACTATGTGGAGTTCCGGGTCCCGATGCAAATATGTCTTTACTTCCAAGTCGCCTTGGCGCAAAGTCTCCCTCTCTACAATGGTGTACCTGAGGTGTTGATGGCCAACAAATCGAGTCCCCTATCTCTCGCTTCCGGATCACACATTTTTGGTATTGTTTGGGAAATTCTCGCTGGCATAACAATGTGTTCTCATATTGCTCATCTTTAGTGGCCTTTTATAGGAAAATTCAAATCCTCCTTCCCTCTCTTGGTACATTGTGGATGGTGACCCAAGAGAGGAGGGTGATTCTATTTTCAGGCTACATTTATTCCATTATGTTCCCTTGAGGTCCTAAGGAGGCTTGGGTGGTTTTCCTTAGGTGGCCTCAAGTGTGGGATCAATGTCCCTGAGTGTGCTTTGTGGTCCTGCAAAGTGACCTCTTCCACTTTTCGTGGTCGCGTGTATTTTTGAGGAAAAGTCACGCAAAGGCACGCTTATAGGAAGGATTATGCGACAAAGGCGCATTTCCATCAAGGTTCCTTTAGTGCACAACTTGATTTTTTACTATTATACCTCTGAGATTTTTAACATTTTAGATTCTCTAATGTCTCTTACCAGAATTTTTTCCGCTCGACATTAAATAATGTCATATTTCGCTTTGTCCGATTCTCCAAAGGATAATAGTTTCCCCCTAATATGTGAGGTCTAGAAAGTAATATATAGCCGAAATACATTATAGTTTATTTTATTTGTACTGTCGAGAGAGAGAGAGAGAGAGAGAGATCTCGCATGTAACTCGGAGTTGAGACACCCGCACGGTCGAAGAGTGACCATGTCCCGTGGGACTTCGCAAGCAATGGTGTAATACAAAATATAAAAATTTTTCATAAGGCATGTGCATGTCCCATGCTTGTGCCGCTTTGGCTTGTTAAACAAATCTATTTGACATATACAATTATGTGTATGTCACTAGTATGGTAGTGACCCGTTGGTTGGGATGACGACACCGCTCGACACCCTCGTGGGCGTTTAAAAATAGGTGGAATATCATTTTTGGGATTCAACTCGTTAAGTAAGTCATTCATCTATGACTATTTTCACGAGAGGTAGTCGTAACGGACTAATTTCTCATGATTTTTGAATAATCCACTTAGCACTCATCACATCGAAGAGTTCAGTGAAGAAGTGGGATTGAAACTAGTGAAATGAATCACAGTATCAATCATCACTTCCGAGGCTTGCACCGGTAACTAGGACTTCCTCGGGAGTCACCCATCCTAGAACTCCTCCGTTCAAGCGCACTTAATCGTGGAGTTTTCCTACAATCAAGCCCACTTAGCTTGCTACCCCATTTGCAAATCCTTAGCAAGTATTATTCTAGAACCATTCAAGAAGAGATCCCTTTACTTTTGTATTTTTAAGTACGAGGAGTTTCCGTAATGAATTATATTAGATATCATTTTTGGGTTTGAGCCAGAGGAGTTCTTGGGATGGGTGACCTCCTAGGAAGTCGTAGTTACTGTGCAAGCCCCGAAAGTGATGATTGATGCTATGTGATTCATTTCACTAGTTTCAATCCCACTTCTTCACCCCTTTGAGCATTACCCGATGCAATGAGTGTTGGCGGATTATTCAAAATCATGAGAAATTAGTCAATTACGACTACCTCTCGTGAAAATGGTCATAGATGAATGACTTACTTAACGAAATGGAATCCCAAAATAATATCTAATAATGCATCGCGGAAACCCTCATACTTAAAATAGGTGAATGTGGTACCCATATGCGTAAAACTGGGTATGACATATAAATCCTCATTGTACGCATGGGCATTGGCTTTGGACCTTTCCGTGTAAGCATTATTGAAAGAGACGCTTATGAGGCACGGGTCTTCGATGAATTTGATCAAAGTGCAATGGTTGTAAGGTACGATACCAAATTGACATGAAAGCTTAAAGGTAGTCGAATGTCATGAGGGATTGATGACATCCGTGGAATGATGTCTCCCACAAAGGCCACCCAAGGATGTCCTTTATGGAGAGGGGTGGATCAAGGTACATCTTCCCATTAGGGGAATTCTGAGGTCTAAAATGGGCCTCCTAAGAAAAATGTACAACAAAAATAAAATTTATAACAACCAATAGGATTCAAGATGATGATGTCAACCATGGGGGATGATTCACCATTTTTTAAATAAAAAGGTACAAATATTAAAAATAATAAAATAATACAACTCATATTTTTAACTTATCTCCTGTGGCCCCACTCAAATTTATGGACACGTGTAATTTAATCAATAGACCCATGTTGCACACTCGATGACACACGAAAAAATGAAGACAAAAACGTGATTGTAATCACGTTTTATGTATTTCTATTTTTCGTGTAGTAAGACCCGTCGTTATGCAATATGGTACTCCTTGATGAGGAATTAAATTCGCATCCAACGAATACTCCCGCTCGAAATTTGAGTAAAAACTTTGGGAGATAAGTTGAAAATATGAATTGAAAAGTAGTTTTTTCATTTTTCCCTCTAAATGTGATGATGTCATCAAATTCCTATTTGATTTTTTCCAATTATTACTTTATACTTTAGGAGGGCCCATTTGACCTCAAAATTCCCCTAATGCTTTTTGGAAAATAGGTGTTGATGTCGACAAAAAGGAAGCCTCAAATGAATGAGTGGTCATCGATGTTGGGGATCAAGATCCTCGGATGTGATGGGTTTGAATATAAGCACGATGGCAAGGGACTGGAAAATCGATGATGGGATTTAGTGGCCCAAGGTTGGAGTATAAAAAGTAGCTTGGCGATAGTCATAAATATTTCGATGGGGAAATCGGATTTGGTAGGAATTCCAAGGTGGGTATAACAAGGCAGGAATGTCATGGTGGATTTGCATGAGGGTGTGATATCACCAAGGGTGACTAGGGACTACTGCCATGGGAGAAAAAATGAAATGGGGTGGGTGGGGAACATAGTGTGTCGTTTAAGTATATTTGTACATTTACCAAAAAAATAAAATAATGGGGTTTGGTTTATACAAAATGCAGAGATTCCGGTGCCCCAAAATATGAAAGTGTTCAAGCCACCGATGATGTGAGGAAGGTGTTTTGCCGAGGGTGTTTCATTGGTTGGTCTTCTGTGTGAGGTTGATGGAGGATGGAAAAAAATGTCGTAGATGGGTTATGTTGATGAAGGTATGGTAGGCTAAATGCGAGGCAATACGTAGTGCGCTTTCAATCTTCTTGCACAACCTAGTCCGGGGAAAGGGGTTTTATTTTTATATGGTAAAACTTAACTCCGGTGCATGGCAAGGAATTGGCAGAGGAAGCTCTAAACTAAGGCATGGTCATGGCATCACTATTGCTGTGATATATGGTCTACTTTGGGTGACGAGCGCTAGCGGAGGGGAGGTTGTACCAACTAACGAGATGCTTATCATGTGCAAGGTGAGGTGATGATAAACATATTCTGGGTTTGGAACCTATGGTTAATTTCTCATGGAGAAAGGATGTCGTGATATGCAAATTTTTTCTAGGACTCTATCATGATGGGGTAGAATGACTTTACTCCGGGAACTTTCGTGATGGAGTTGTGGGTGGTTTTTCACACTACTCCGAAAAATAAATACCCCAAGTGAAAGCACCTTATTTATTCAAATATTTATTTTAAAGACATGTGCTTAAAAGAAGATGAGAGATTTTGAGGGCATGGACCGTCAAATAGATCTGGCACTATTTTTCGCTGGTACGAATGTGGCACCTCTTTGGGGACAGGAGCACGACCACAAGGCTTCTTTTGGTCTCGTTGATTGGGCCTTCCGAGCTCTCATTATGCTCTAATTTTTTTTTTGAAAAGGGCGACATATAGGCTAACATGGCTCACTTCAATTCATTTGTGTATGTTGAGTGTTAAGACAATAGGAGGCTTCATGGCTGCTTATTGTCACAGCTGATGACTTGGCCTAGCGGTGTGCCCCCAGCGGCCATTGTGCGAATGGCAAGGTCTTCTCGTCTCATCGTATCAAAGGTCCGCGTATAGAGCCTTGAGCATGCATTGGAGCCTAGTGCACTTTTTGAATTTTCCCATTTTTTGTTACAACGGGATATTGGCACAACTTTCCAAGGTCCGAGATGGATCGAAGTTGTTTACTTATTCCAGCATCATGTATGAGGGGTAGTGTTGCCGAGACCTACGGAGGGCCCTTAGCTGGGGCCACAAGAGCCTCGTATGAGGGTATGGGCCCCCGTGATGCCTCGAGGAGGTGGGGTAGTGGGTGGGCGTTATTGAACACCACCACGGAGGCTTGGTTTGAGGCCAACCTCAGATGTTATCGTTCTTCCTTACGTGTGGATGGACTTCGAGGGAGATCCGCATATTGGTCCGCCTCGCATATGCTTGGGAGCCTGCTGCATGTTTTTTGTTCTTCCAAGATTTACTTCAAAGATATATGTTTATATGTGCACTATGATGACACCGACATAGTTTTGGCTACTTCCATGTATGTCGGGGTGAGGTTGGTCATCCTGCGGCTCCCGCTGGCGAGACACCATCCGATCCGACGACCTCGAGGAGCCCAAGGGGACAAGGAGGAGCCCACACAACCTCTCGGGTGGAGCACCGTGTGGTGAGGCTGGCCCTTCATGGGAGGGCGGTGTACTGCCGTCGTTGCAGATTGTTACCGAGCGAGCTTGTGCCGATGTGGCAGAGGCTCGTCGTGTTGACGACCCGTTGTGTGGAAGCTTTAGAGATGCTTGGGGTCGAGTGGACCGCTTGACCCAAGGAGGTCACTCAAGGATTTGTGGATGACCAAGGATGTGTGACCGGGAGAATGATGGCCCGGGAGAGGGGATATCGTTCAGTTTTATATCGGGTGGCGCTCCCCGTGTTGACGGCAAACTTCCAATATCGGTACTGTATGTAGTTGGTCTAGGTACCCACATGTGGGGGGCACCACTCCTAGAGTATTTTTGTACACGGGAAAAGAACCTATTGCGAGGATGCTTCCTATTTTTTTGGACTTATATGTGTATCTTTTGGGTTGACTTATGTTAGAGACACTATTTTTTTGTACTCGTACACATACATTTTTGGTATATATAAGCAGAAATATTTTTTGCGGCTCTAAATGGTGTGCCGCCCGTTTCTATTTATGGAATATGCTATGCCGATGGATATCAATGTTTTCTATGTTTTTTGTTTTTATGTATAATGGTTTAGACCGAGGTGCATTCCAAGCTTTATAATATTGTTAGCTATGCGATCAGCTATTTGGTTTTGACTCCTTGGTACATGCGTGAATGTAATGTAGTCAAATTGTATGCTTAATCTTTTGAGATGCAAGTATTTTCTAAACATATGTGAATTTCTTATCTAAAATGTACTGGTTTAACTGCTATTAATAACCAATCAGAATCAAGGTAGATGTGTATATGGTGTATGCCTTTGATTGAGGGTGTCGCACATAAGTCCGATGACAAAGATTTCATATTATGCATGATTTTTTGTTGTTGAACCGATACAAACACCATTGGTGCCAAGTGGTGATCGATCGTGGGTGATAGATAACCTGTGCAAGCACGTTGGGAACTTTGAGGACCATTGCGATGCTCCACTGCCAGTAACCGAAGCAAGGGTCGTTGGTAATCCATTGTGACATCAGAGCGGGTTTCTTTGTCACAATTATTTGGTCAAAATTTTAAAGTGGTTTGGTTTGTGTGCATCGATTCTTAAGTTAGGGCCTTCTCGCCCTTTTGGGTAGAATTCTCTGGAGGGGTAGTTGGCCATTGACGAGGTTGTTGAGGCATGTTTCATCCAACTCGATTAAGATGTATGCCCTCGAGGAGGCAATTTTTTATGAGATGTAGGGTCCTTTCTCCACAAGGTTTCAAACTTTCCCGGCTCTAGGGCCTCTTTTGTGACATCGTAACGAGGGCTAGCTCTTTCTGGCCAATGAGCGAGGGTTGATGTATACGAAAGATGCTTTTACCCATTTATTGTGGCCTGCCAGGTTGTAGCGACTTCGTCGCATGAGCTCTAGTTGTACTAGACGTTGTTCCAGGTGTTGGGTATCATCGAGGAGTTTGATGGCGCATGTACCGGATCTCGTGTTCTATGGGTGTGTATACTCCCAAATAACTGCTAGTGTTCGCTAAAATAATGCACTTAAGAATCTGGGCAGACCGAAATGAGTTTGCAACTCCTAGATCCCTTAGATCAACTCATCTAAGATCTAAATCCAAAATTATAGCAAAAAAAAATCAAACTAGGTGGGTTAAATGTATCTCCCACAACCTAGTCTAGTCAAAAACACCCAAAGAAGGGTTGTGGCTATATGCAAGGGTCAGTTTTGTGAATAACGTAGTTTAACAATTTACAAGTATGAGACCAACATGGAGGTTCATCTTTCAGCTATACATCAGAAAATTATCTACAATGCGTACCCTATACAATGTATAACAAAATAAATACAAAGAATGTACAAGACAAAAGCTCAAAATGAGCCGCTACAACAACATGAAATGGCGAATAAGCTTGACAAAGATTATTTTCATTGTTGAAGCATGCAATATATTTCAACTCGTATCCGTACACAAAATGATGGATCTATTTCAAATCGTATACAATATAGGCTCCTTTATACACTTTGGGGATCTCAAAACATGAAGGTACAAGTATAGATCCGAGATCTAAGTCAACATCTCGGTAAAAGTATTTTAGAAAATTATGAATCATAACATATGCGTATGATCAGATTTGAACTAACATGATCGATTGGCAAATCCGCGGATCACCACAAGGAAAGGAAGAACCCAATCACTAAAGATCTCTCCCTCTAAAATGATGCTGCCAAGTCTCCCCGTAACTCGTTTCCCCTTGCAAATAACGTTAGCCATGGAAGAGGGGTCGTGATGAGGGTTTCAGAATGCTTTGGCTTCATCACAATGTGTGGATCCGAAGCTCAAATATTCTAGAAATCGTACTTATCAAAGGGATAGATGACCTTCCCAAAGGAGAAGGAGTGTTAGAACCGCATAGATCCGAAAAGATCTATCCCTCCACTTGCTACAACATATGGACAACCCAACTTGGGTCAGATCGTGTTGTAGATGTAATATGTGGCTTGGCCAAATGCTATATAGTGGAATAAAAATACAAGACTCCTCCAAGAGCTACTCAAGGAAGGAGGTGGGAATCCTACAGTGAAAAACCCAAAGAGGAGTGTTCAAATGCATACAATACCTTTCAAAATAATACCATCAACAACCCTTTTCCCGTTGTCCTCCTCCTTCTTTATAAGATAAAATCCTTGTCAAACCCTAAACCACTCAATGAGTTAGCTCCTTTCACATGTGAAGCCTCCATCTAAAACTCGTGTTGTGTATCCATGAGGTTCATTACACTCAGACTACGTTGTTGATTTGGTCAAGGTTGGACCCGCATCATGATTCAAACCCATTCACACCCGCAAGAGTTTATTTACATGGCCCAAATATGTCTCTCGCTTACATAGGCATTGATTTATTCATTATTTTCAAGAGTTTTACATGTCCTCCTTTATTCACTTATTCATGAAATGTAAAATAAAACAAAAAATGCATATTCCTCAGCTAAAGCTAAGTAGAATATTAAGGCCCCTCCTCCAAAATTTTGTTTGTCCTCAAGAAACTCGATAGGGGTGAGTGCTACAACACTTTTCCTCCATTGGTGACATCATCAAAGATCCATCTCTCATCATAAGCTAGATTCTCACTAATCCAAACCTCCATGAATTCTTCCTTAAAGTCAATATGAGATGTGCAAAATCCATCCCACATGGACAAGAAATCATAAGAAAATAATAACATGGCTGACCCAACACTCTCTCTAAAACATGTATCATAAGGTACATAGAGAGTATCCATCCCATGAGGTACACTATGCTCCCCATCCTCCCTCCATACATCCCCATAAATAGTACAATTACATCATCGATGTATGGAAATAAAAGTACATATAGACAAACAAACAACTGAGCATGATGAGGTGGGTCATAATCCCACATATGGTACTAGCACAGAAAGCATCTCTACCTCGCACGTATCAGTTTTGCAAGTGTTTTCCCCACCAATTTGCCGCACAAATCATCTCACTATGGCTAAATATGTAGATATTTTTGTGCCTTGGGAAGCACCCATCATGAAAAATAATCTCCCCTTTGCACTATAAGGGAGTACAATAGTTCAGAAATTTTGTTGGCCCAACAAATGCCATGAGTTCTATATGATTTTGTCACTCCCTTTAGGAGTCATGGCCTATATAAACAAGGTAAAAAAAAGTGATAAATCAGAAAAATAACTTTTGCTTTACATAATCAGATTCTTTACCATCATAATTCCTCACACACATGGAGTGGTGCACATTACTTTCCTCTTTCAAAAGAAGGAAGAGATGGCTGAAATAACTTCACAACAAATTCCTTGCTGCTACCTCATCTCCACATACTTAATGCATTCTTGAAAATGCTAATGTAGCTCCTTACAAAACCTTCCCATTCAAAGCATGTCATGATAGATCTTAATAGAATAGGTGTGGTTGAAATGTGAATCCTTTGTGGTAGGCTCTTTTGGTATCTCCTTCTTAAGCTTGGAGGCTCTAGGTAAGAAGACCATACTATGATGGTATATGACTTTCATGGAATAGATAGCCTCCTCTATACATCCGACCATAAAGCATCACACAAGTGTGCAGATGCTTGGAATAATCTACCAACAACTATCTCCAATATAGATCTACTCCCCAACAATGACAGCGTTGATGATGCATTCATAGGATGTCTCTATTGTTGTTTCTCCCTCTTTTGACAACTCTTATGTCAAAGTTGTGTGTTGGAAGGACATACCTTTCCCTTTTCTTCTTCCAACAACGTGTATCAAGAAACTTCAGTTGGGTGTTAATGATGAGGGAAGAGATTCTCCCTTTCCTTGAGGTCACCTAACTTTCCAAATACAGTAACCTTGTCTTCTAATACTCCCATCCTCCCGGATCTGATCTGAGCATCATGTTGTGAAATACCTCCTACTCCACACACTGCACTAGGTGGTCTCCTGTGTATTTTACCACAAGATAATGATATCTCCTCGGTTCATCCTCACCTACCAGATGGAATCATCATACCGTCTCACTACGCAATTCTATTTCGCTTCCTTGTGGAAACTCCATGGTAATGTGTGACATCACTTAAGGAGGAAAGTATTATCACTCGCATTTTCTCAGTTGTGGAAAAGGAAAGTAAATCGAGGTAACTACAAACCAACCTTCGATACAAAATCTAGCTAATCCGTATCCAGAGAGGGCTCTCTTTAAAATTTAGCATTTTTTTTAGAAAATATTAGGTTAGTTATAAGTCCAAGAGTTTGTTTGAATTTGAATGGTGGAATCCGCCAACTAAGGGCACGATTGAGTAATTCAGCTATTGGGCTATGGAGTCGAAAGGATGGCTTTACCGGATTAAGATTCTACACACAAGATGGCTTTGCAGGCAAGATAGCCAAATGCATAGAACAATTTTAGAAATTAAAGTGAATGGAATGGATTTGAAGGGATGAAAGGCAATTAAGAATCTTTCAACATGTTCAAGGAAAGAAAGTGAATGATTACAAATAAAGAGCAGCTTAAGAATTCTTTACTATAGTAATCAAAATGTTTAAACCAAATAAACAAGAGCATTTAAGAATTGTCTATGACCAGCTTAGAAGAAACATTTAGAATAATCACAATTGAAATCGTAGTACACTTAAGTAAATTCCCCGATTTATTCTTTTATGTCAATTATTCGTAAAATGGAACACAGTTGATATTATAAACAGATATAAAACTTAAAAACATGGATAGAAAGACTTATTGAACTCAGAAACCGACACATGAATCTCAAAAGTCTTTGAGCTTTCAAATCATCATCCAGAAAGCCAAAAAGAAATTTCTCCTAAACGCTTATTCCAAAAATGTCAATGATACAATAGTAGAAGAATCCACCACTAATTTGATTGAGGGCTTATTTATATAAAAAATGATTTAAAATATCTCATAACAACTTAGGATATAATCTAGGGGTGACTAATGAAATAAGTTACAATAAACATGGAGACAGATGGTCTCGTAGATAGGATAAAGCAGCTGATGTTGTGTGCTGTCCCTTCTTTTTAGAATGTGCTGGAAGCAGTTCCTCTATTCTAGCTCGTAGCTGTTTTCTTGAGTAATTCTTTTATGACTGCCTTGCTTGTCTGATACTCTTTATTCTTAATGATACACTTTAACTGCTGAACTGATACTCTTTGACCTTTTATCCATTTATCTTTCATACTTGTAAAAACAGGCAAAAATTTTCACATAGAGATAAATTTTACAAAACCTCTAACAAATCTTCCCACCATTTATCTTCTGCTATTCTGGTTCTTTGAAGTTTCCTTAATGTTTCATCAGCCTCGGTATATCTGAAAAAGGTGGGCTGATTTGGGAACAGATGTTTAATTTCGTGCTCAAGATAAAACAAATTTTCTAACCTGTCGTGGAGATTCCTTCCTGTAGGTAATGTTGCTTTTGATGAAGTAATAGAAGAACTGGTTGAATTGTGAGCATGTATATCCAACCTCTGAATATAAGTTTCCATTTCCATTATTGTATCCTCTGAAATCATAGGGCTAGGCAATCCTTTATCCAATAAAACATCAAATCTTTCTCTGAATGCAATAAACTCTTCTTGAATATCTGAACATCTACGTTCCAGATTTTGCATAAGAGTTCTCTTGGTAAACACTCTTTTTATTTCCAATATTGTACCAGTCTTGTCCTGAATACCAAGCTGTACAAGTTGCTGTTTAGTCTGAGTGTTTAAGAATTGTATGAGTTTATTAGCTTGCTCAGGTCTGTCTCTCAATTCTTCTCTTGTTCATTCAACTTCCGCCAAGGCTAATTTGACTAATTCATTTTGTTCAAATATTATTTGAATTGAAGACCAAATATCTTTTATTGACTGTTTAATGTCATTCCAAAGAATGTCACTTATTTCTCTTAAAGGCATCTCCAATGTGAGATCCTTTTCTAAAGCTTTCACCAATTTTTCCAACCTTTTGATTTCTCTTGTTTGATCAGCAACAGTCTTTTTTGAAACATCATATTTTTGTTCTAAATTAGTGAGTTGCAACTTAGTATGCTAAAGTTCTGTTACTCTGAGTTGTAAACTTTCCATTTGTTTCACTAATTCTTCAAAACTTAAAATAGAAGTATTCACCTCTGATGGGTCTGTTTGTTGATCTGTTGTTGATGTACCTGTAACAACCTCTGCTGTGGATGATTGAATGGCAGACTGTTTTTCTTTTAATGCCTGCTCAAGTTCCTTTTTTGTTTCACTTATTTGCTCATTCATTTTCAGTAGTAACTCCATCATTTCTTCTTCTGAAGTTTTCTTTATTATTTCCTCAGTTTGAGGATGCCTTGAAGCTGGTAATTTCAACTATTTCCTCAATGCAGCAATGTCATCATCTTTCCTTTTGATCAATGTTTCAATGCTCTTAACATCTTTGGGATTATGACCCAAACTGATAATTATTTCCTCCAAAGATTTTATTCTGTTATCTTTTGCTTGGGAAGAAGATTTCTCAATCTGCAACTGGGTATTTGTATTTTTCAAAGAATCTTGCAGTTCATGGACTGCCATTGCTTTGCCAGTAAGTGTAGAATAGATCATTTCCCCAGTCTTCTTGTGTAGTTCAATCTGGTCCAAAGGATAAATATATTTTGCCAGGACCTCAAAATTGGTTCTGATATAATCTGCTGATGTCTGTGGTTGTTGCACTTTGGGTTTAAAATGGCTCATTAGCATTTTACCCTGTTGAATGTCAAAAGCTGACATTAATCTCTCTTGATTTTTTGGAGCCATTTTAAGATATTGATTATAAACCTATGCCCTCAATGGATCATTCCTTGCTTTTACACTGATGAAAGTCTTCTTTATGTCTCCTGCATCTTGAAGTACAGGTTTAAAAGAAGATATTTCTGTACTTAGCTGCCTGTGTATTGTTTTTCCTTGAAGACCAGAGTATGTTCCACTGACTGAACTTGTTTGCTGACTATCTTCTCTTTCTATAATATCAATGATTTCTTCAAATGATTCAACTTCTAGAAATGGATTCAGTTTCTGCCTTTTAGCCTGAGACTGTTGTGAAGATTCTTTAGGAGGAGTAGGACCTTCAGCCTCTCTTTTCTTGCCCTTTTCAATATTTAGTGGAGTTTGCAAATTTGGCATTTCTACTGGATTGTTTTGAGGAGGATCTTGTACTTGCCCTTGTGCCTTATATGTTTGAGGTTGTTCTGTCATGATGAGTGTTTCTGTAACCTAGAAATCAACCTCTTCCTCTTTTCCCTTGGATTCCATTGCAATGCTTTCCTGCAAATTCTGCTAAATAGTAACAACAAAAGAAGGACCAACCTCTGGTCTTTGTACCTGTGTAAAAGAATCCAAGTCAAGAATTTTTGCAAGATCCTTTATAACATTGTTTATATCAACCTGCTCACTATCCTGCTCTATTAATGTTCCTTCTACCCATTCATCTGTATTAGCATACTTTTCAATCTCAGGAATTCTTCGATGCATGTAGGGTGTTGATTTGTTTTTCATTCTTTTGTCACAAATAAAGCTGAATGGGTCATAGGGTACCCAATGGAAACTCTTTTGTAATCTACAACGGTCTTCTAATATCCTTTCAGCTTCTTCTCCTCCTTCCCTAGAATTACAGACAAATGGACCTAATTGGCTCTTTATTTTAAGTTGAGCCTTTTTCTTGGCATTACAGAAGTGGATTATATCTGAGTTGTTCATTTTTCTGAAATACTCAAGGGCAAAAAGTCTCATTGGAACATATCTGGGTAACTTGAAAGGGCTCAATTCACATTCATAAATTCTGATTTCAGTATGATTCTGATACAAGTACCAATCACCTATCTTGTACTATTTAGAAAGCTGTAAAATTTTCTTGATCTCATTGCTAAGCCTTGGTGGAGGAACTCCTGTCAACAAAGTGGTTGCAGGGTGTACAAAAGAATCAATGAACTCATTATAAGTAAAGGGAGAATCTCTGAAACTATGGAAAATGGCTGACCAAAAGATAACAGATCTTGGATTTCCTTGAGTATCAAGCTTTCTGAGGTAGAAAGGGAAATTTTCTGATTGGTAATAGAGCATGAGATGATAAATGACAGAGGAATATTTAAACACTTTCTCATTCTCTAATCTCATAAATTGGTTATGGATTTTATCAGCAATATAGGAGGCAAAGTCATATTTGACAGCAGGAGGCTATCCAGGAGTGAAGATAGACAATAATACTAGGGTTAATTCATCAACATACTCACTAGTATTAAAGCCCATGATGAAAGAAATCATACTCAAAATGTTTTGACCTTTTTCAATGAAATAAACATTTGCATAAGGGGGAGGGCCTGTAGGCTGATGCTTTGGCCACATGAAGGTTTGGCAAATGCGAGTTAACTCCTCTTGGGATAATTTAGTGGATTTCTCCAATAATTCTCCCATGGACAAAGGATTAAGGGCTTCTCCAGGCTGAAAATGTAACATATCATTGATGGATTGAGCAGTAATGGGGAAAAGGATATTCTGGCTTGGGGATAAAACTGCTCTCTGAGTTGGATCATAATTAGCATGACAATAATGGATAATTTCAGGAAAGATATGAACTGAGGGCAAAAGGTATCTTGGGAGATTTGATTCCCACAATCCAATAATGTCTAATCCTTTCAAATAATCATCTCTGCAGCGACAATAAATTCGAAGGGGGCTTTCACTGAAAATTAAGTATTTAATCTGAAAATATTTATCCACTAATGGTAAATGATCCAAATCTCTGTGGGGGGCGTTCAATGGGGCAACATTCAAGGCTACAGGAACTTCCATTTTTGGTTCTTGTGTATTCAAAGATGGAAATTCGGGGGTTTTTATGGAAATTTAGCAGAATTATAGGTTTCGACGGGGAAACGGGTATAATTGCAAGTTCGGGAATATAATTTACAGTTATAGGACCAAGGAATGAACTAGAAATCAATTTTACTCTGTTTCAGTGGAAAAAAAAGGAAAGCTAAGTTTCTTTTAGAGTTCAGTGCGACTTTAGGATAAATACCTGTTTTTAGAGGATAAACTGCGATTAACAGGTACAAGTTGGTGGCGAGAGGATACTGGAACACTGGTTTGATAATAGCTTTCAGCAGAATTCAGTTGAACAGTGGTTTGACAGTCGATTTTTAATTTCTTCGCACAGATGGCACAGTCGCTTTCAATATACAAAATGATAAAAAATGTGCGAAGTTTTGTTTTATTCGTAAAGTCAACAGGGGTGAATTTTTTATTATTTAATATATGATGCAGGACGTACGGTGGACACGTCGTGGGGAATGGGCGGTAAGCGGTATTATTCTGCACCGCTTTTGGGAGCTGGCGGTTTTTTACGAATTGGCAGCGATTCCATTGAGCACACGACGCGTGGCCAAAGGTAACGGTTTGGGAAACCGCTTCCCATAACGCGATTAAGCTCTCTGCATTTTAAGGTTGGGTAGAGGGAATGAAGCTATGAGCCGTAGATCTTCGTGCGATGATCCAACCGGTGATCCATGAAGTCGCCGTGGAGTTAATGTAAGGCCCGTTAACTTGTTCAAGCTTTATATTTTCATCAAGTGAGGGTAGCTATTAACTAATCCGGTGGATTAATTAATCTCCGTTGAGCCATATGGCTCAGGGTTTCGGGTTTTATTTGTTTTTTTTTTTTCGTTTAAAACATAAAAATATATGTTTAAACCCTTTTTCTATGTATTTTTTATTATATAGAAATAAATCAATATGATTCATTTACTATAAGGGGCGGGGATAGTTATATGGATATGTTTTTAGCCAAAGGGATTTATAATGCGGGTTTTTTATTTCCTCATGTGGGTTTAAATACTTTGGCTAAAACCTATAGTAAAAGGGTTTTTTGGGTTATTTACATAAAAGAAGTTATATATATAGGAAAAGGTTATTTGTTATAAGGATTTAATAAATAAAATCAAATGTTAATATGACAAGGGAACAAGGAAAACTCAAAATACTTTACATAACTAGGAAAGTGAAGATTTCTAAAGCAACTTGCATTATATCAACTTCAACACTTAGACTTAGAATAGCAAGTAATTTTGAGGGATTTTTATGAAATATAGCATGATTTTCCTAAGTAAAATGGAATTTTACTTAGGAAAATATTAAAAGTGAATGAGTGTAATGATGAATAACTTCAAGTACTTAGGTCTTTTCAATTATTGGGCCGAGGGTCCGGTCCCTCCAAAAGTCAAGGAAATGCATTGAGCTCCTTTAATCTTCAAATTCCTTAGCACTTAGGGGAAATTAGTAAATTGTTAGGGAAAAAGTGAGATGGGAAGTTAATGATTTTGACCTTGCTTTGCTTTGAAATTCTGCCAATGTAGTGTTCTGCCTTTGCACTTGTGATGAAAGTAAATTCTTAACACATTTTAACACCATCATTCATCACATGAAAATTTGCAACATCATCTACCTACCCTATCTACTTTACTCTACCATTTTTTCTCCTTTATTAGGGTGCACTTAGACTGGAAAACCCTTATCACACTTTTTCTTTTTCTTTTACATGGCAAACTTATCTAAGTCTACACTTATTACATCCAAGGGCTCAGATTAAACTGTTGAGCACCTTTTATTAACTCTACCTATCTACTTATCTGCCAAGATTAAACTGTTTGGTCAGATATTTATTCTTTATTCTACAACATGAAATTGAAAAATGAATGAGTCAAGTTTAAACAGTTTGACTCTTCATAAATTGTGGCAAAAGTTTGACAAGCTGCACACAATTTTGTTTATTACAAAAAATGAAATAGTAGTGGCATTTAGACATGCACACTTTCCTGGTCTATTTTTGTTTGGGGTTCATTTCTTTCACTTTTTTTTTACTATTTTCTTCTTTTCACCCTTTGATTTTTCTTTTAGGGTATAGCCTCTTTACATTTTTTAAATTTTTGATTTTTTGATTTTTTAAGAATATGGAACACCTTTGCACAAGAAAAAGGTTTGAACATATTGCATAGTTCAACAAGTCAATCATGAAAAATGACACCTATTGGTATAGGATTCTAACACTAGCTCCACTTGGGGATGGCTTTTCTTGGTGAAAAGTCAAGAATAGCATATCAGATGCTTCCAAATGCCTTTAACTGAACCATGTAATCTTCTTTTTCTGGTGGCTTTATTGTATATATGATAGTAAAAATTCTGAAGCTTAGGGCCTTCACTTCGGGCTTCAACTTCAGTAAGTCACCATCCAATCAAAACTGATGCATTAGAAAGGATATATTATGTACAAGTTAAAAAGTCAGAACATCCTAGTAAATAGGATCAAAGTAGTGTTTTAGCATTCGACCATTGACTGGTCCTTCCTCAGCTTCTGAACCATCCAAATTCTTCAAAAAATATGTGTTATTTCCATGTAAAGCATGAATGATGTAAGGTCCTTTCCATAAGAAATCAAATTTCCCATGTTTTTCTTTATCTTCCCTTCTGGAATCCCATCTCAGAACTTTGTCTCCTAGTTGAAAATCTTCTGCTTTAGTCCTTTTGTCAAACATTTTCTTTAACTTTTCCTGCAAGACTTGGGATCATTGATACACTTCTTCTCTAGTCTACTACAAGTGAATTGTCTGGTTTATTCTTCTCTGAATATCATTTGGTTCTACTTGAGCCTCCTGAAGTAACTTCATAACAGGAATTCCTAAGGATGATGGAAATCTAGCCTCAATACCATAAACTAATTCATATGGACTGGTCCCAATTGATTTTTTAGTTGTAAGTCTGTCTGCCCACAATGCATTGGTAAGTTTCTTATGCCAATTCTTTTTATTCTCTTCCAATAATTTTTTAATGATATTAATAAGGCTTTTATTGGAAGATTCTGCTAGTCCATTACCCTGAGGATAATAAGCTGTTGAATGGCCTAAAGTAATGTGATATTTATTGCAGAAACTAATCATTTTCTTAGACTTAAATGCGGCAGCATTATCTGTTATAATTTTCTCTGGACAGCCAAATCTTGAAAGTATGTTGGTTTCTAAGAACCCTATAATTACAGAATCATTGGCTTGTCTACATGGGACAGCTTCAATCCATTTAGTAAAGTAATATGTGGCAGTAAGTATCCATCTGTGTTGCCCGGAAGAAGGAGGATGGATTTCTCCAATAAAATCCAGTCCCCATTGTTGAAAGGGTCTCTCGGTGGAAATTGGTTTTAATGGTAAAGGTAACAATTTTCTCTTGCCCTGAAAGATCTGACACTTGTGACAAGAAGTTACAAATTTCTTAACCTCTGAAAACAAGGTTGGCCAGTAAAAACCAGCTCTTAAGATTTTATCTGCAGTTGACTTCCAGTAGAGGTGCCCACTACAATCTCCTGCATGAAATTCGTTAAGAACTTTGTCAGCTTCATCTTTTAATAAACAATTTAATAGAATTCCATCATGATTCTTCCAAAAAAGAGTACTATCTAAAATACAAAACTTTAAAGATGTCATTTTTAAGAACCTTTGTTTCGTTCTGGATAACCCTGGAGGAGCTTGCAGGTTTAACAAAACATAAATGATATCAGTGTACCACGGTGAATCTAAAAAGGCCTGATTGATTTGTGGAGTCGCCATCTCCTGTTCTTCATCCAGTTCATTAATATCCAGGGCTTGGCAATTTGTTTCAGTCATGAGTTGAGCCAAACCTTGTCCTTTTATGAGTTTTGTAGGCCTTATTTCAATATCATATTCCAATATGGTAGCTATCCACTTACCTCTTTTGACTTCAATACCATCTTGAGTTAAGATGTCTTTAACGACAGCATTAGGTACATAAGCTATCACATGAGAATACAATATATAAACTCTGAAATCTTTAATTGCTTTCACAAGTGCAAAAGCTTTTTTCTCCATGATATTATATTTCAATGATGCATCTCTAAGTGCTTTACTAAAAAAGGCTATTGGTTTCTCACATCCTTGATTATCTTTTTGTAGTAAAACAGCTGCAATTGTATGTTTAGAAGAAAATGAAAAAATAATGAAATCTCTATCAAATTTTGGACTAGTAAGAACTGGTGTTCTAGTTAAAGCCATTTTGATCTCTTCAAACGATTGCTTGGCTTCTATGGTCCAGTCAATACTCGAATCCTTTTTCAACATGTTAGTAAGCAGTTTAAGTAATTCAGCCAAACTAGAAATGAACCTTCTCAAAAAATTTATCTTTCCTATGAAAGCTTGAAGTTCTTTAATATTCCTAGGATGAGGTATCTGCAATATGGCTTGTATTCTTTCAGGATCAATTCTAATGCCATCTTTAGAAATAATGTGACCTAGGAGCTTTCCTTCTTCAAAACCAAATAATGATTTTTTCGGATTCAAATAAATACCAAATTTTCTGCATTTAATAAACACTTGTCTTAGATGATCTAAATGTTGTTGATCTGTCTTGGAAAAAACAGTTAGGTCATCTAAATATATAACCAGAAAATCATGTATCTCTTTGGCAAAAGCAATATCCATTGCTCTTTGAAAGGTAGCCCCTGCATTTTTGAGTCCAAATGGCATCTTGACATATTTAAAAGTACCCCATGGTGTTGTAAATGTTGTTTTGTCTTGATTATCAGGATGAACCAAAATCTGGTTATACCCTGAAAATCCATCCAGAAGGGAAATCCTTGAAGATCCTACTACCCTTTGTAAGATATGGTCCATTTTAGGCAAAGGATAGTTATCTTTTAAAGAAACTTTGTTCAAATTTCTCAAATCGACACACAGTCTAATCTCTCCAGTCTTTTTCCTTGTTGGTACTAGATTAGAAACCCATTCAAAGAACGTAATAGGCGCTATAATTCCTGCTTCATACATTTTTTTAATCTCTTTCTCAATTGAAGGTAATAAAACAGGGTTGATCGTTCTAAGTTTCTGTTTGAATGGTTTCTGATCTGGTTTCAAAGGTATTGTATGTTGAATGATTGATGTATCGTAGGACTTCAGATCTTCATAACTCCAGGCAAAAACATCCTGGAATTCTTTTAGAAGTTCAACATATTTAACCTTTTGATCTTCAGGCAGAGATTTAGATAATTTAACCATCTTGGGATTTGCTTCAGTTCCCAAATTGACTTCTTCCATATCAGCTTTTAAAGGTTCCATTTTGGGCTTTAGTGGAATGTCATTTGAGTCAAAAAGATCTTCCAAAGGATTTAATCCTTTGGGTAAATGATTATCTTTCATATTAATAATTTCGGATTCATCTTCTATAATCTCTTCAATTTCCACTTGTTTCGGATCTTGCATATCTTTCTTAGTGAATTTAGTTGGGTGAAGCATGTGAATTGCAGTCTCTTCTGAGATATCCATTTCTTGTTTTTCTATCTGATCAGATTCATCAATTGTTGTGTCTTCATCTATACTACTGTTAGAGAACTCATTTTCTAAGGTCAAAAAATTATTGATCTGATTATTATTTACAAACACTTTCCAATTCATCAGATTGTCTGGTATAGCAGGTCTATGTCTAATCTCAGCTGTGAACTGATGATTAGGTCCAAAAGGTAATTTACAGGTGCTAGCGAACATTGCAAGACTGTGGGCATGCAGATTTTGTTTTCTAGGAATCTTGGCAAGTTGAGCTTGTAAGAAAGTGTTGAGAATTTCCACAACTGTTCCTCTGTATTCTCTTAATCTGGGGTCTTTGGTTGAACACTCACCATTGATCTGTTGAATAATTAACTCAGAGTCTCCTATGATTGATACTCTAATTGCTCCTAACTTTTTGACATGTTTAAGCCCTAACAAAAGAGCTTCATACTCTGCCATATTATTAGTGCATCTAAAGTTCAACCTATAAGCATGGCCTTCAGCATGATCATTTTCCACATTATGTATCCAAATTCCGGCTCCTGCTCCTAACTTGTTTACTGAACCATCAAATTCTAGATGCCACAGAATTTCATGTTCATAATCTTCATCAACTGTTTTGACATGTTTCTTAGCAGGAGGCTTTGGTCTTTCAATTTTTTCTGGTGTTTCTTGAATGTCTGTTGTTTCTTTGTTTTCAGAAATTTCTTTGATTTGAACAGTAGATTTATTCACAGTTTCTGTTCCTGGTGCTTCTAGTTCAGTAGG
This sequence comes from Pinus albicaulis, assembly GCA_034641835.2. Lineage (NCBI taxonomy): Eukaryota > Viridiplantae > Streptophyta > Pinopsida > Pinales > Pinaceae > Pinus > Pinus albicaulis. The sequence goes on along the minus strand of CM076572.1, from coordinate 1,367,717,733 downwards.
AAGGTCCAATTCAGCATTATAAAGGATGAAAGAGTCCATATCAGAATGTACTGAATAGACAGGGAAGTTTTCAGGCTTCTCCTGGCTACTAACCAAATACTTCATCAAGGTCTCTCTGTATAATCTTTTAGGTTGACCAAATACCGAAATAGTGGCATATGACATATCTAGTTGAATAGATCCTCCGAGTTTAGCACCCCAGGATCTGGACAACAACATACCATATTTGGGAGGAATGTCTGCAACTACTATATCCATCAGAACAAATTTCACAGGGTATTGCACTAAAGTAACACACAGATCTTTAATCAAACCTAAACATTTTACCTGACTTGAATCGAAAGAAAACAGATCTTTATATGGTCTGGTAATATCAAGGTTTAATCTTTCCATCACAACTTTGGGCATTAAATTATGGGATGCTCCAGAGTCAAGCATGGCGTTATGAAGTATTTTGTCATGAACATTTAAACTCACATAAAATGGAGGAGTTCCTCCATTTTCTGATTTACCATTTACTTCAGGACCAAATAGCAGCTTGGGTTGATCATCAAACAGATTTACTGAATCATCCATTCCAGTAATGTTAAGGGATCTGCTGATTTGGCTTCTATAGACATCATGTTTAGCCAATTCGGCTAATGGAACAGCTATCTTTATCTTGCCAATTTCAGCCTCTAGATTGAAAGGTTTTTCCGTTTGAGCTCTAGTGTTTTGGACAGTTGGGTTTTCTCTGTTTTTTGGGTCTTCAGTGTTTTTCTCTTTTTCATGAATGGGATGATGAGTTGAAGGTATTTCCGAATCGACTTCTACAGGTTCTTCCACTTCTCCTCTAGGAGGAGGAGAGTTAGAAAGTTGTTTATTATTTGGTTGGCTATCAGAGACATCTTCAATTATTGGACTTGCGGGGTTTGGACTTGCTCTAGTGAGAATATTTACAGGGGTAGCACTAACCTTACCTTTGAGTGTTTGCTTTGTGGTTTTCTGTCTGTTTGTGTCAGGAGCATCAGTTCTCCTACTTCTCAAATTATACTGTTTATGAACTTCATAAATTGTTGTGTCATAACCTTCTTTGAAATCAAAAGTTTCTCCTGAATGAGTTTGAAATGTTTCAAGAATATGATTTTCTTGATCATCTTGAGATAGGAAAACTTCTGGTTCATTTTTGTTCTCAGTCACATTGTTTATTTCAACATCCTCTGTTGGTTCTTCAGAAGTAGAACCTTCAACAAAATTTTCTTAGAATGGTGGCCTGATGTTTTGGTCAGGGACATTTTTCCCAGTATTTTGGTTCTGATTTCTTCTAAAGTTTGGGTTTCTAATAACATTTTGATTATCACCAGAAGAATTTCTTTCGATTGTCTCTACTCTGTCTCCCAATCTTTCCATCCCTTTAATGATTGCATCCAGCTTTCTTTCAAAATCCGAACGCTCTTCGTTCATTGGCATCCTTCTTTCAACCCTAGCCCTAGCTCGTTTTTCTATGAGATTAGCTTCAACACTAACCACTATACTTTGCATGTCTTCTAGGGTCTGAGGAGATCTTTCCCTAAGTGAATATGCTATGTCAGAATCAAAACCATCAGGGAACTTAACCAGTACTAAGTCAGGAGGTGGTCTAAGGTTTTGAGGTACAGCATTATAGGCCTCATTGAATCTGATGATATAATCTTGTACTGTTTCATTAGGTCCTCTTTTCAATTTTCCAAAATCAGATAGGATCTGAAGAGGATCTTTCTTCTTCTCCCATCTATTTAAAAATAACCTATACAGGGCTGGTAAGTCATCAATAGTGTTTGGAGTGAGAGCCCTAAACCATGTCCTGACTTCCCCAGTAAGACTCTAGACAAAAATTCTCATTCGAACATCATCAGCGTCAATTTCATAGAATTCAAAGTAATCTGTCATTCTTTTGGTATGTTGTTGAGCGGTGTATGTTCCAGAACCATCAAAAGGAGATATTTTAGATTGGTAATCTTGAGGCATAGCCCCTATATTAGCAGGCAACCTTAAAGGTCCATATCAATTTGCCATTGGAAGGGGAAGTGGGATGACAGGTGATGCTGGTCTATGAACAATGGGTGGAGGAGTGGGAGGAGAAGTTGGTGGTTGAGAAGTTTGGGGAAAAGCATATGAACTCGGGGAAGCTGAAGTAATTACAGAGATGTTTGAAGTTTCTTCAAAGGTTTGTTCAGATTGAATGGAATTTTGTAAATGTCTGTCAAGATGATATGAAACAAATCTAAATTGTAAATCTTCAAGAAACAATGGGTCTGGTACTAATCTGGATAATTCAGTTTCAGAAAAAATCACAAATAACGATGTTTCAAATCGCTCATCAAAAGGTATTTCATCAAAATATATAATCTTCACAGGACAGGAATGTGATCTAGAAAGAGGTCTGGAACTTCTAGAACTTTCTTGACTTCCTCTTTCAGAGCTTTCTTGACTTCCTTGTCTTCTAAGAATCCTAGGGATTAGATTTGGATTATCGAATACCGGAGGTGGGTTTGGATCAGGATTTGACCTGGTATAACGAATCCTTTCTGAAGCCAGTTTTCCTAGTAATGTTTCTTTTTGTGTTTTGTTTTAAATAAAATGAAAGTACAACTACTACAAATTCTTCAAGAAACTTAAGATTTTTGATTAAAATTTTCTCAAAGATTTATTAAACTAGAGAATCTGATTGAATATTTGAAACCAAGGTTCAGTTTATAAGCTAAATCAGAGATAGACTGAAGCAGCATTTATTTACTATGCAGTTGCAGAGCAAAAGCATTTCAAAGGCTACCTGGCTGATCTTCAGACTCTGTCTATAGCTTATAAGCAAACAATAGTAACAATAAAAATGATTCAGGTCCCCAGTATGGTCGCCACTATGTTATCACTCAGATTTTCCTTGAAGTTGTGGAAAAGGAAAGTAGATCCGAAGTAACCACAAACCAACCTTCAGATAGAGAATCTAGCCAATCTGTATCCAGAGAGGGCTCTCTCTTTAAAATTTAGCTTTGTTTTTAGAAAATATTAGGCTAGTTATAAGTCCAAGAGTTTGTTTGAATTTGAATGGTGGAATCCGCCAACTAAGGGCGCGATTGAGTAATTCAGGCCATTGGGCTATGGAGTCGAAAGGATGGCTTTACTGGATTAAGATTCTACACACAAGATGGATTTGCAGGGCAAGATAGCCAAACAGAGAACAATTTTAGAAATTAAAGTGAATGGAATGGATTTTGAAGGGATGAAAGGAAATTAAGAATCTTTCAACATGTTCAAGGAAAGAAAGTGAATGATTACAAATAAAGAGCAGTTAAGAATTCTTTACTATAGTAATCAAAATGTTTAAACCAGCGAAACAAGAGCATTTAAGAATTCGTTGTCTATAACCAGTTTAGAAGAAAACATTTAGAATAATCACAATTGAAATCAGAGTACACTTAAGTAAATTCTGATTTATTCTTTTATGTCAATTATTCAGAAATGGAACACAGTGATATTATAAACAGATATAAAACTTAAAACATGGGATAGAAAAGACTTATTGAACTATAGTCTGACAAATGAATCCTGCAAAAATTCTTGAGCTTTCAAATCATCATCCAGCAAGCCACAAAGAAATTTCTCCAAAACACTTTTATTCCAAAAATGTCAATGATACAGCAAAGTAGAAGAATCCACCCTCACTAATTCATCGAAATTATTTAGATGTTAAAAATGATTTAAAATATCCTCATAATGTCCTAGGGATATAATCTAAGGGTGACTAAGAAATAAGTTATAATAAACATGAGATGACAACCGTAGATAGGATAAAGCAAACATAAGCTAAAGTCTGCCCCTTCTTTAGAATGTATTCAAGTGTACTCTCTATTCTAGCTCGAATGCTTTTGAGTACCCTTTTTCTTATGACATATTTTGCTTGTCTATACTTTCATTCTTAATGTTGCACCTTGAATCGCTGAACCGATATATTCATATCTTTGACCTCTTTATCCATTTTATCTTTCATACTTGTAAAACAAAAATTTTTACATAGAGATAAATTTTACAAAACCTCTAACAAATCTTCCCACCATTTATCTTCTGCTATTCTTGTCTGTTGAAGCTTCCTTAATGTTTCATCAGCCTCAGTATATTTGAAGAAATTAGGCGGGCTAGGAAACAGATGCCTTACTTCATGTTCCAGAAAAAATAAATTCTCTAATCTGTCATAAAGATTCCTTCCTGTAGGTAATGTAGCTTGTGATGAACTGGCTGAGGAATTGGTTAGATTATGAGCATGTATGTCCAATTTACTAACATAAGTTTGTAAGTCTATTATTTTATCATCTTGAATCATAGGGCTAGGCAACCCTCTATTCAACAAAACATTGAATCTTTCTCTCGAATGCAATAAACTTCTTCTTGGAATATCCGAACATCTACGTTCCGTAATTTCTACAAGAGTTCTCTCTCTTCTCTCTTGAACACTCTTTTTGCCTAGAAATGCACTCACTTTGTCCTCAATACCAAGCCGTACAAGCTGTCGTTTAGTCCGAGTGTTTACAATTGTATGAGTTTAGCTTGCTCGTGTCCTGCCTCTCAATTCTTTCTTGTTCATTCAACTTCCTCCACAAGTAATTTGACTAATTCAATTGTCTAAAGATTATTTGAATGAATGACCAAATATCCTTTATTGACTGAATAATATTATTCCAAAGAATTTCATTGATTTCTCTCAAAGGCTTCTCCAATGAGAGATCCTTTTCTAAAGCTTTAACCAATTTTTCCAACCTTTTGATTTCTCTTGTATGATCAGCAACAATCTTTTTTGAAGTATCATATTTTTGTTCTAAATTAGTGAGCTGTAACTTTGTAGTTTGAAGTTCTGTTACTCTAAGTTTCAAACTTTCCATTTGTTTCACTAATTCTTCAGAACTTAAACTAGAAGTATTCACCTGTGATGGGTCTGTTTGTTGATCTGTTGCTGATGTACCTGTAACAACCTCTGCTGTGGATGATTGAATGGCAGACTGTTTTTCTTTTAATGCCTGCTCAATTTCCTTTTCTGTTTCACTTAGTTGCTCATTCATTTTCAGTAGTAACTCCATCATTTCTTCTTCTGAAGTTTTATTTATTATTTCCTCAGTTTGAGGATGCCTTGAAGCTAGTAATTTCAACTGTTTCCTCAATGCAGCAATGTCATCATCTTTCCTTTTGATCAATGCTTCAATGCTCTTAACATCTTTGGGATTATGACCCAAACTGATAATTATTTCCTCCAAAGATTTTATTCTGTTATCTTTTGCTTGGGAAGAAGCTTTCTCAATTTGCAACTGGGTATTTGTATTTTTCAAAGAATCTTGCAGTTCATGGACTGCCATTGCTTTGCCAGTAAGTGTAGAATAGATCATTTCCCCAGTCTGCTTGTGGAGTTCAATCTGGTCCAAAGGATTAATATCTTTTTCCAGGACCTCAAAATTGGTTCTGATATAATCTGCTGATGTCTGTGGTTGTTGCACTTTGGGTTTAAAATGGCTCATTAGCATTTTACCCTGTTGAATGTCAAAAGCTGACATTAATCTCTCTTGATTTTTTGGAGCCATTTTAAGATATTGATTATAAACCTGTGCCCTCAGTGGATCATTCCTTGCTTTTATACTGATGAAAGTCTTCTTTATGTCTCCTGCATCTTGAAGTGGAGGTTTAAAAGAAGATAGTTATGTACTTAGCTGCCTGTGTATTGTTTTTCCTTGAAGACCAGAGTATGTTCCACTGACTGAACTTGTTTGCTGACTATCTTCTCTTTCTGTAATATCAATGATTTCTTCAAATGATTCAACTTCTGGAAATGGATTCAGTTTCTGCCTTTTAGCCTGAGGCTGTTGTGAAGATTCTTTAGGAGGAGTAGGACCTTCAGCCTCTCTTTTCTTGCCCTTTTCAATATTTAGTGGAGTTTGCAAATTTGGCATTTCTACTGGATTGTTTTGAGGAGGATCTTGTACTTGCCCTTGTGCATTAGATGTTTGAGGTTGTTCTGTCATGATGAGTGTTTCTGTAACCTGGAAATCAACCTCTTTCTCTTTTCCCTTGGATTCCACTGCAATTCTTTCCTGCAAATTCTTCTGAATAGTACCAACAAAAGAAGGACCAACCTCTGGTCTTTGTACCTGTGTAAAAGAATCCAAGTCAAGCATTTTTGCAAGATCCTTTATAACATTGTTTATATCAACCTGCTCACTATCCTGCTCTATTAATGTTCCTTCTACCCATTCATCTGTATTAGCATACTTTTCAATCTCAGGAATTCTTCGATGCATGTAGGGTGCTTATTTGTTTTTCATTCTTTTGTCACAATAAAGCTGAATGGGTCATAGGGTACCCAATGGAAACTCTTTTGTAATCTACAACGGTCTTTTAATATCCTTTCATCTTCTTCTCCTCCTTCCCTAGAATTACAGGCAAATGGACCTAATTGGCTCTTTATTCTGAGTTGAGCCTTTTTCTTGGCATTACAGAAGTGGATTATATCTGAGTTGTTCATTTGTCTGAAATACGCAAGGGCAAAAAGTCTCATTGGAACATATCTGGGTAACTTGAAAGGGCTCAATTCACATCCATAAATTCTGATTTCAGTATGATTCTGATACAAGTACATATCGCCTATCTTGTACTATTTAGAAAGCTGTAAAATTTTCTTGATCTCATTGCTAAGCCTTGGGGGAGGAACTCCTGTCAACAAAGTGGTTGTAGGGTGGACAAAAGAATTAATGAACTCATTATAAGTAAAGGGAGAATCTCTGAAACTATGGAAAATGGCTGACCAAAAGATAACAGATCTTGGATTTCCTTGAGTATCAAGCTTTCTGAGGTAGAAAGGGAAATTTTCTGATTGGTGATAGAGCATGAGATGATAAATGACAGAGGAATATTTAAACACTTTCTCATTCTCTAATCTCATAAATTGGTTATGGATTTTATCAGCAATATAGGAGGCAAAGTCATATTTGACAGCAAGAGGCTGTCCAGGAGTGAAGATAGACAATAATACTAGGGTTAATTCATCAACATACTCACTAGTATTAAAGCCCATGATGAAAGAAATCATACTCAAAATGTTTTGACCTTTTTCAGTGAAATAAACATTTGCATAAGGGGGAGGGCCTGTAGGCTGATGCTCTGGCCACATGAAGGTTTGGCAAATGCGAGTTAACTCCTCTTGGGATAATTTAGTGGATTTCTCCAATAATTCTCCCATGGACAGAGGAGTAAGGGCTTCTCCAGGCTGAAAATGTAACATATCATTGATGGATTGAGCAGTAATGGGGAAAATGATATTCTGGCTTGGGGATAAAACTGCTCTCTGAGTTGGATCATAATTAGCATGACAATAATGGATAATTTCAGGAAAGATATGAACTGAGGGCAAAAGGTATCTTGGGAGATTTGATTCCCACAATCCAATAATGTCTAAGCCTTTCAAATAATCGTCTCTGCAGCGACAATAAATTCGAAGGGGGCTTTCACTGAAAATTAAGTATTTAATCTGAAAATCTTTATCCATTAATGGTAAATGATCCAAATCTCTGTGGGGGGCGTTCAATGGGGCAACATTCAAGGCTACAGGGACTTCCATTTTTGGTTTTTGTGTATTCAAAGATGGAAATTCGGGGGTTTTTATGGAAATTTATCAGAATTACAGGTTTCGACGGGGAAACGGGTATAATTGCAAGTTCGGGAATATAATTTACAGTTATAGGACCAAGGAATGAACTAACAATCAATTTTACTATGTTTCAGTGGAAAAACAAGGAAAGCTAAGTTTCTTTCAGAGTTCAGTGCGACTTTAGGATAAATACGTGTTTTTAGAGGATAAACTGCGATTAACAGGTACAAGTTGGTGGCGAGAGGATACTGGAACACTGGTTTGATAATAGCTTTCAGCAGAATTCAGTTGAACAGTGGTTTGACAGTCGATTTTTAATTTCTTCGCACAGAGGGCACAGTCGCTTTCAATATACAAAATGATAAAAAATGCGCGAAGTTTTGTTTTATTCGTAAAGTCAACAGGGGCGAATTTTTTATTATTTAATATATGACGCAGGACGTACGGTGGACACGTCGCGGGGAATGGGCGGTAAGCGGTATTATTCCGCACCGCTTTTGGGAGCTGGCAGTTTTTTACGAATTGGCAGCGATTCCATTGTGCACACGACGCGTGGCCAGTGCACTGTTTGGAAACCGCTCGCATTTCGCGCATTAAGTTTCAGAAGAAGGTTGGGTAGCGGAATGTTTGTGAGCCGTAGATCTTCAGGCGGATGATTCAACGGTGATCCGGACGGGAAGCTGCTGTGGGAGTTAATGTGTGGGCCCGTTAACTTAATTAAGCTTTTCGGGAGTATTTTCATTGGCGGAGGGTAGGTTATTAACTAATCCAGATGATTAATTAATTCCGTTGTTTTATGAAGGGTCGTGGTTTCGGGTTTTATTTGATTTTTTCCGTTTAAAACATAAAAATGTATGTTTAAACTTTTTTCTGCGTATTTTTTATTATATAGAAATAAATCAATATGATTCATTTACTATAGGGGGCGGGAATAGTTATATAGATATGTTTTTAGCCAAAGGGTTTGTAATGTGGGTATTTGATTTCTTCATATGGGTTTTAAATACTTTGGCTAAAATTTATAATACAAAGGTTTTTGGGATATTACATAGGAGGAGTTATATGTGTAGGAAAAGGTAATTTCTATAAGGATTTAATAAATAAAATCAGATATTAATATGACAAGGGAACAAGGAAAACTAAAAATACTTTACACAACTAAGAAAGTGAAGATTTCTGAAGCAACTTACATTATATCAACTTCAACACTTAGACTTAGAATAGCAAGTAATTTTGAGGGATTTTTATGAAATATAGCATGATTTTCCTAAGTAAAATGGAATTTTACTTAGGAAAAGATTAAAAATGAATGAGTATTTTGATGAATAATCTCAAGTACTTAGGTCTTTTCAATTATTGGGCCGAGGGTCCGGTCCCTCCAAAAGTCAAGGAAATGCCTTGAGCCCCTTTAATCTTCAAATTCCTTAACACTTAAGGGGAAATTAGTAAAGTCTTAGGGAAAAAATGAGATGGGAAGTTAATGATTTTGACTTTGCCTTCTGTGAAATCCTTCCAGTGTATCATTTGCCTTAGCACTTATGATGAAAGTAAAATTTAAACACATTTAAAGTCATCATTCATCACATATAATTCTGCCACACCATCTACCTACCCTATCTACTTTACTCTACCATTTTGTCTTCTTTATTAGGGTGCACTTGGACTGGTAAACCCTTATCAATCTTCTTTTTCTTTTACATGGCAGATCTATCTATTTCTACACTTATCACATCCAAGGGCTCAGATTAAACTGTTGAGCACCTTTATTAACTCTACCTATCTACTTATCTGCCAAGATTAAACTATTTGGCTAGATATTTATTCTCTATTCTACAACATGAAATTGAAAGATGAATGAGTCAAGTTTAAACAGTTTGACTCTTCATAAATTGTGGCAAAAGTTTGACAAGTTGCACACAATTGCTTTATTACAGAAAATAAAATAGTAGTGGCATTTAGACTTGCACACTTTCCTTGGCCTTTGTTTTTGGTGGGGTTCATTTTCTTTCACTTTTTGGCCAATTTTATTCTTTTTACCCTTTGATTTTTCTTTTAGGGTATACCCTCTTTCCATTTTTTTAATTTTTTTTGATTTTTTGATCTTTTAAGAATATGGAACACCTTTGCATAAGAAAAAAGGTTTGAACATATTGCATAGTTCAATAAGACAATCATGAAAAATGATACCTATTGGTATAGGAGTCTAACAGAAAGAGTGCTTCTGATTGGGGTACTTGCTTCTTTCCCTTCTTCTAGCAAAAGTGGATCACCCTTTGTCATGTCAACCTTGTGATCCCTCCTTTGTTCTATCTTGTTGTCTTCCATTCTAGACACATGCTACTCATGTACTCCATATGAAAAATCCCTTAGAACTTCTTGCAAGGGTGCAAGGGCTCCCATAGTGGAAATAATTGCTTCTCCCCCATTCTTTGACAGTAAAATACCTCCTCCTGCTATTACAGCGCTGGAATATCTTCTATGTTCTTCCCTTCTTCCTTCCTCACCAGTGGAGAGTGCATCATCATTAAGAGATCCTTTTCCCTGATCTCTCAAAGAAGGAACTCCCATGATTTTTCTTTGAGGAGAGATTTCTTGCTGAAGAGGGGCTTCTACCCTTGGCAAGATATGCAACAGATCTTTAGTCCTTTCAACATGGTTCCGGAGTGGAGTTGGCTCCATGGATTTTCCCAACTCATGCAAAGATTTAGACTTCTTTGAATCAACTTGTTTCCTCAAAGAAGTTTTAGATTGTACATCAAATACTCTTACTAGTCTCCTAGTGAACTTTGCATAAGAAGAAATGTTCACATATTTCAAGGAAGGTGACTCAAATAGCCACCAGGCATAAGCCTTACCTTGAAGATACAGCGATGCTACTCTCAGGGCTTCTTCGTCTGAAACTTGATGCAGTTGTAGATATGTGTCAAGCTCCCTTACCCAAGGTTGGGTTGAGCTTTCAAGTGATCCATCAAAAGTAGGTAGAGAAAATCTACCCAAAGTGGGCCGCAAATACCCTCTTCTTCTATCATAGATGTAGGATCTCCTTCCTTCTCTAAGATGACAGAACTCCGGGAAACTGATATGCTCTTTGAATCTCATTGATTGAGACTCATATTCTTGGGGATAATCACCAAGAGTTCCCTCCCTCGATGCTCCTCCTTTTCCTTCTTCCTTTGACAAGAAAGTAGGCATGTTACAAAGTTGTAAATCAGATTGTGTGGCTAAATGCACACACACATAGTAAGAAGTACTGGGGATTTCTTCATGAGAAGAGCTTCCTGAGGGATTTGCATGCCATTCCCTCCTCATTCCCCTGATTTCTCCCTTCATCTCATGCAAAGCTTGAGAAAGAATGTTAGAGAACTCTACTCCTTTTATTCTTCCATACAAAGGGGTTTCATCCTTGCTTGCTTTGTCTCTGGTGTAATCATTTTTATTTTGTCTTCTTCTATGATACCTCTACTCTCTGTCAGTGAGAGGCTCTCCTTCTTTTGAAGACATATTGGCTCAAATAATGCACAATTTGTGCCAAGAAATATGCTCTGATACCACTGTAATATCCCAAAATGGGAATCACACAGCAAGCCTACTGAAATAACGCACTCCTGAGAATTCAGTGCACTGAAATGCGTTTGTAGCTCCTGTATCCCCTATATCAGCTCATCTAAGATCTAAATCCAAAAGGAGAGCAAAAACAAATCAAAATAGGTGGGTTAAACAGATCTCCCACAACCTAGTCTAGTTGAAAAACACCCAAAGAGAGGGGTTGCAGCTATATGCAAGGACTGCTTCAGGAATAACACAGTTTATCAATTTACAAGTATAAGACCAACATGGAGGTTCATCTTTTAGCTATACATCAGAAAATTAGATCTACAATGCGGCTTATACAGTGTATAACAGAAATAGAAAGAATGTACAAGACAAAAGCCTTAAAATGAGCTGCTACAACAACATGAAATGGCAGAATAAGCTTGTCAGTGTTATTTTCATTGTTGAAGCATGTATTAGATTTCAACTCAGATCTGGAGTAGATCTGTACACAAAATGATGGATCTATTTTAGATCTGTATACAAGATAGGCTCCTTTATACACTCCCCTTGGGGATCTCAGCAAAACATGAAGGTACAAGAGTAGATCTAAGATCTAAGTCACAGATCTGCAGAAGTATTCAGAAAATTCTGAATCATAACATATGCAACATATCATATCTGAACTAACATGGATTGGTTGGCCAATCCACGAATCACCACAGTGAAAGGAAGAACCCAATCACTAGATATCTCTCCTCTAAAATGATGCCAAGTCTCCCTGAAACTCTGCTCTTGCAAATAACGCAGTCATGGAAGAGGGACTACGCTGTGGGCTTTGAGAATTCTTTGGCCTACTGCCAATGTGTGGATCTGAAGCTCAAAGAGTCTAGAACAGACTTATCAAAGGTGTTATCACTCAGGTTTTCCTAGAAGTTGTGTAAGAGGAAAGTATACCCGAGGTAACCACAAACCAACCTTTTAGATGCAGAATCTAGCCAATCTGCATCCAGAGAGGGCTCTCTCTTTATGATTTATCTTTGTTTTTTGAATGATTTTAGGCTAGTTATAGATTCAAAGTTTGTTTTGGGAAATTGGTGGAATCCACAAACTAAGGGCAAGGTTGAGGGCTTTCAGTCCATTGGGCTATGGAGTCTAAGGATGGCTTTACTGGATTTCTTTTCTGAACACAAGATGGTATTACAGGGCAAGATAGCTAGACAGAGAACAATCCTTAAAATTTAAAGTGGATGGGATGGTCTTGAAGGAATGAAAGGCAGCTAAGAATCTTTCACCATATTCAAGAGAAAGAGGAGAAATGACTACAAACAAAGAGCAATGAATGATTCTTTGTTACAGTAATCAACAATGTTTAAATCAGCAAAACATGAGCAATTAAGAATTCATGCTTATAACTAATCCAGAAGAAAACATCAAGAATAATCACATTTGAAAATAGAGTACAATTAAGCAAATTCTGTTTCAATCTTTTATGTAAACTATTCAGAAACGGATATGATGATAGCATAAACTAATATAAAATTTGAATACAAGGGTTGGAAAACTTATTGAACTGAAGTCCAACACATGAATCCTGCAACAAGTCCAGTGCTTCAAAACGTCATCCGGTAAGCCACAAGTAAATTTGTCCAAAAGCTTTTTATTCCGAAAACCTCAATGTTACAGCAGAGTAATAGAATCCACCCTCAACTCTCTCTTTGAGGGTTTATTTATACAAAAAATAATCCTAACAATCTTACTCTATCCTAGCCAATAATCCAGGCTGACTTAAAGCATATTTACAAACAAACAAGAGACACATGGTCTCGTAAATAGAATAATGAGTAACGGCTGATGTGCTATTCCTTTCTTCATGGACGTGCTAAGGATAAGTGCTTAAAATAGGGCTCTGTGCTGTTCTTTGCGTATTCCTTTGACTTGTTGAATACTCTTTCTTCTCACGGATACTCTTTCATCTGCTTTTCTGTTTTTTACCATTTACTCAATAGTAAAGATAAACTTTCATCCTGAAAACAATTTTTACAAAACTTCCAGCATTTCCTTCCACCACTGATCATCTGGTATCATTGTTCTTCTGAGTTTCCTTAAAGTTTCATCTGCTTCAGTAAGTTTATAAAAAGTGGGCTCGTTCGGAAATAGATACTTTAGTTCATGCTCTAGATGAAATAGATTCCTCACTTTTTCATAAATACTTTTCCCGGTTGGTAATGCAGGTTCTGATGAGCTAGTAGAACCTATAGCTGTATTTTTAGCATGAGCTTTTATTCTTTTCTCATATGTTTCCAAGTCTACTATTTGATCCTCTGTGAGCATGGGACTTGGAAATTCACTGTCCAGCAAAGCTTGAAACTTCTCTCTGAAAACGTTGATATCGACCAAAATGTCAGTACACTTTCTTTCTAGATTTTGTATGAAAGTCCTCTTGGTGAAAACTCTCTTTGCTTCCAAAACTACACCTGTTCTGTCATCAATTCCTAACAATGCAAGCTGTTGTTTTGTTCTGGAATTCAAAAATTGAATGATCTGCTGGGCATGCTCCGGCTTGCCCCTTAATTCATGTCTAGTTTTGTTTATTTCCTCTTGTGCTATCTTGACTAACTCATTCTGCTCAAAAATAGCTTGGATGGAAGGCCAAATATCTCTTATTAAGTTAATGATGTTGTCCCAAAGAATATCATTTATTTCGTTCAGAGGCTTTTCCAGTGAAAGATATTTTTGCAAAGCCTCAACCAATTTCTCCAATCTTTTTATTTCTCTGAGGTTGTCAGCAGCTGTCTTTTTGGATGTGTCATATTTTCCCTCCAATTTTGTTAATTGTAATTTTGTTTCTTGGAGCTCTGTGACCTTTAGCTGCAAACTCTCCATCTGTTTAATTAAATCCTCAGAATTCAAATTAGAAATGTTCACCTGAGATGGTTGTTCCTGCTGTCCTGTAGTTGTAGTACCTGTTGTTGAAGTCTGTTTGATAATTTCCTGTTCCTGCAATGCTTTTTCCAACTCCTTTTCTGTTTCATTTAGTCGCTCTGTCAAATTCAAGAGCAACTCCATCATTTCTTCTTGTGAATTTCCTTTTATAACTTCCTGTGTCTGGGGGTGCCTCGAGGCTGGTATTTTCAGCTGTTTTCTGAATGCAGCTATATCATCCTCTTTATTTTTTATCAGTGCCTCAATACCTTTAGTGTCTTTGGGATTGTGACCCAAACCAATGATGATCTCTTCTAGAGACTTTATTCTATTGTCCTTGGCCTGTGAGGAGGCCCTTTCAATCTTCAATGTTGCGGTAGTATTATTCAAGGAATCTTGTAGTGTTAAAGCTGCCATGGCTTTGTTGGTGAGAGTAGAATAAACCATTTCCCCTGTTTGCCTATGAAGCTCTATCTGATCCAAGGGATGGATATCTTTTGCTAAAATTTCAAAATTTGTTCTGATGTAATCTGTTGCTGAAGTTGGCTTTGGCACCTTTGCTTTGAAGTGGCTCATTTGCATTTTACCTTGTGACAGATCAAATGCTGACATTAGTCTTTGCTGATTGTGAGGAGCCATCTTCATATACTGATCGTAGACCTTCATTTTCAATGGTTCATTCTTTGTTTTGATATTAATGAAGGTTTTCTTAATGTCTCCAGTATATGTCTTTGGCGGTCTGAAAGAAGATACTTCAGTGCTTAACTGCTTTTGTATCCCTTTCTGGCTTATGTTTGTTTCACTTGTTGTACCTGTTTGCTGACTATCTTCCCTGCCATCATCAAATACTTCATCTATAATCTCTACATCTGGAGGTGGATCAGACTTGTGTTTCTTAGCTTGATAAACTTGTGGGGCTCCTTTTGAAGGTGTAGTATCTGGAGCTAGCCTCTTTTTCCCTATTTCCACATTCAGTGGAGTTTGCATCCTTGGAACTTGGATTTGCTTTGCTGGTGTGTGAGAAGTCTGAGATGGTTCTGGTGCTTTGGAACTCGGTGATTTTTCTGCCATGACCAGGGTTTCAATGACCTGAACTATAGGTTCTTTTCCTTTACCCTTGGGCTCTGCTGCTACTGATGGACTATCTTCCTGTAGAGCTTGTTGTAGAGTGGCTGCTGATGATGTGCCAATGTAGGGTACCTGCATTTGATCATATGTTTCTAGGTCAAATTTCTTCTCAACATCTTTCATAAGTTTATTAAATTTGGCAGCTCCACTTCCCTCTTCAACAAGTGTTCCTTTAACCCATTCATATTGATTTGCATACTGTTCTATGTCAGGAATTCTGTGATGTACATAAGGAGATGACTTATTTTTTAACCTTTTTTCACAAATGAAACCAAAGGGGTCATAGGGGACCCAACGGAAAGATGTCTGGAATTTTCTCTCTAATAAAAGTTCTGCTTCTCTCTCAGCTTCCCTAGAATTGCAAATGAAAGGACCTAACTGGCTTTTGATCCTTAACTGTGCTTTCTTCTTTACATTGCAGAAATGGATTACATCTGAGTTGTTCATCTGTCTAAAATATTCCAAAGCAAAAATTCTCATTGGTACATATCTGGGTAACTTGAATGGATGTAATTCACATCCATAAATCCTGATGACTGTATGGTTTTGGTATAAGTACCAATCCCCAACTTTATAACTCTTTGACAATTGCAAGGTCTTTCTAATTTCAGTACTAAGCCTGGGAGGAGAAACTCCTGTTAACAAAGTTGTAGCAGGATGTACAAACTGATCAATGAATTCTGAATAAGAGTAGGGAGAATCAGAAGACAAATGAATGATGGGGGACCAAAAAATAACAGACCTGGGATTACCTTTAGCATCAAGTTTCTGAACAGGGAAAGGGAATCTGTCTGAGTGATAGAAAATTATGAGATGATAGATAACTGAGGATTACTTGAAAACCTTTTCATCATCTAGCCTTAAAAATTGATCATGGATTTTGTTGGCAATGAAGGAAGCATAATCATACTTAATCTCAGGAGGCTGCCCAGGGGTAAAGATAGATAGCAAAGCCAGAGTTATCTCATCGACATACTCACTGGTATTGAATCCTAAGACAAAGGATATTACATTCACAATAAGCCTTCCCAATTTATTGAAAAAGTAAAAACCATAGGGGGGAGTCCCTTTTGGCTGATGCTCGGGTAACATGAAATACTGACACATTGCTTTCAATTTCTCTGGAGTTAACAGTCTGGTTTTCTCAATCAACCCTTCCATGGATAGAGGTGCTAATTCTTGTTCTGGCTCAAATTGTAACATAGCATTGATAGCCTGAGGTGTGATAGGGAACAAAACACTTTGATCAGGAGCTAATACAGCTCTTTGTGCGGGATCATAATTTGCATGACAGTAATGAATGATTTCAGGGAAAACGTGGATTGTAGGAATAAAATACCTTGGGAGATTGGATTCCCACAACCCTATAAGATCTTGCCCCTTTAAGTGTTCGTCTCTGCAGCGACAGAAACTCAAACGGGGACTTTCATCAAAATGTAGGTCTTTAATTTGGAAATCTTCATCTATTAGAGGTAAATAGTCTAATTCCCGGTGAGGAGCATTCAAAGGAGTGATATTTAGAGCAGTTGGGGCCTCCATTTTGGTTCTTGTGGATTCAAAATGGAGGTTTTAGTTTTTCTTGCAGACCGGGCGGGATGTCTGATAAAAGAGGAAGTTGGAACAATTTGCAGGTTTGGGAAGTGAATTCACAGGTTTTAAATCTTCAATGAGGACTCAGAGAGTACTTTTAACCACTTTTTCAGAGAAAAAACAAAGAAAACTAAGCTTGACTTGCAGTCGGGGCGCGGAATGATAAATACCTGTTTTTGGACGGAAACTGTTTCTTTAACAGGTAATGAACAATGGCGGGGACGTTCTTCAACACGGGCGCAGTGGAATTTCGGAGTAATTTGGTGTATTTGCAGTGAAATTTGAAAATTGCAGCGGGAGCTCAGTCTCTTTCAGAAACTAAAAATAACTGAAAAAACACGAAAAATGGCTTATTTACAAGTCAAAAGGGTTTTTGTCTTTTTCGAGGTGATGACGTCATTTGACGTACGGGGTGACGTAAGGAAGTGGGGCCGGCGGTATGCGGTAGGCGGTAAGCGGTGAGCCCGCACTGCTTATGGACGAAGGCGGTAAAAGACGCGAGGGGAGCGATTCCATAGCTCTAACGCCACGTGGATGGTCTGACTAGTCAAAACCACCCATTCCCCGCTGGCTAAATAACTCACACGGGATGGGCAGCGGGATTGATCATGACCGTTGATCAATGGAGGGATGATCCGACGGCTGAAGGAAAGGGAAACATGCGGGGGATTGAAAAGTGGGCCCGACGGGATTTACATTCGTTTAACTGTTATTTAATCGCCCCGGGAGGATTTCGATTGGTAAGTGAAAGGTTATTAATTAGTTCAAATAACTAATTAATCCCATATGCAAAGGTAAAGGGTCGAGGCGGAGTTGGCTTGAGAGGAATGCCACGTGGACGGACCACGGTGGCGCAGGATTCCGTCGCATTTTATTCTTGTTTTTGGTGTTAAACACATATATTACATGTCTAACGCTTTTTTATATATATTTTATTATACGATGAATTAATTAATACACAACTAATTCACCATAGGGCGGGGATTAATGATATAACGATATATTTTACCAAAGGGTTTATAAAGCGGGGTTTTATTTTCAACGTGTGGGAATATATACTTTGGTAAAACATTA
Source organism: Pinus albicaulis (assembly GCA_034641835.2). Classification (NCBI taxonomy): domain Eukaryota; kingdom Viridiplantae; phylum Streptophyta; class Pinopsida; order Pinales; family Pinaceae; genus Pinus; species Pinus albicaulis. Next base: position 1,367,699,843 of record CM076572.1, on the reverse strand, counting down.
TAATAAAGGGTTTTGGGGATATTTATTAGAAAAGGGAGTTATATACTTAGGAAAGGGGATTTTACTAGGGATTTAATATAGTAAAATCAAATGTTAATATGAAAAAGGACAAGGAAAATCAAAACATCTTTGTACATCTAAGAAAGTGATAACTTGTGAAGTAAATTGCAACATTTTATCTTCAACACTTAAACTTAGAATAACAAGTTGTTTTGAGGAATTTTATGGAATGTTGCATCAGTTTCCTAAGTAAAATAGGATTTTACTTAGGAAAAAGTTAAAGATGGAAGATAACAATGATGGATTATTTTAAGTGCTTAGGTCTCTTTGATCATTAGGCCGAGGGTCCGGTCCCTCCAGAAGTCAAGGAAATGCCTTGAGCCCTTTTGATCTCCAAATACCTTAGTATTTTTTGGGAGAAATTAGTAAAACTCTTGAGGGGGAGAAATGATGGGGGAGGTTAATGAATTTGACTTTGCTTGCTGTGATTTTCCAGTGTATTTTCTGCTTCAGTACTTTTGATGAAAGTAAATGATTAACATGTAGCAGCACCATTCATCAGATAACACTTTGCAGCACCATCTACCTACCCTATCTACTTAACACTACCATTTTGTCTTCTTTATTAGGGTGCATTTAGACTTGCAAACCCTGATCAATCTTTTATTTTTACATGATGAATCTATCTATTTCTACCCTTATTACATCCAAGGGCTCAGATTAAACTGTTGAGCACCTTTTATTCACTCTACCTAGCTACTTATCTGCCAAGATTAAACTGTTTGGCTAGATATTTATTCTCTAATCTAAAACATGAAATTGAAATATGACTAAGCCAAGTTTAAACGGTTTGACTTATTCATGAATTGTGGCAAAAGTTTCACAAGCTGCACACAATTATTTTATTACAACAGATGAAAAAAGTAGTGGCATTTAGACTTGCACACTTTCCTTGGTCTATTTTTTGCTTGGGGTTCATTTCTTTCTCTTTTTTGACCATTTTTATTCTTTTTACCCTTTGATTTTTCTTTTAGGGTATACCCTCTTTACATTTTTTAAATTTTTGATTTTTTGGTTTTTTAAGAATATGGAACACCTTTGCTCAAGTAAGAAGGTTTGAACATATTCCACACTTCCATCAAGACAATCATGAAAGATGAAACCTATTGATATAGGAGGCTAACAAAAGGGATAGATGACTTTCCCAGTGAGAAGGAGTGTTAGAACTGCATAGAACTGAAAAGATATATCCTCCACTTGCTGTAGCTCACATGGCCAACCCAATCCTAAACAAGACTGTGTTGTAGATGCAAGATGTGGCTTGGCCAAATGCCAGATAGTGGACTAGAAAGACAAGAATCCTCCAAGAGCTGCTCAAGGAAGGAGGTGGGAATCCTAAGCAGGAAAACCCAAAGAGGAGTGTCTAAACAGACAATACCTTCAGAAAATACTACCATCAACAACCCTTTTCTTGTTTTCCTCCTCCTTTTATAAGATGAAAGCCTGGTCAAACCCTAAACTACCTCAATGAGTTAGATCCTTTCACATGTGGAGCCTCCATCTAAAACTGCGCTGTGTATCCATGAGGTTCATTGCACCTAGACTGCACTATTGATTTCGTCAAGGTTGACCCAGTCTCATGATTCAAACCCATTCACACCTGCAAGAGTTTATTTACATGGCCCAAAAATTTCTCTGTTTACATATGCATTGATTTATTCATTTTTTTCAGGAGTTTTGCATGTCCTCCTATATTCACTTATTCATGAAACAGAAAATAAAACAGAAATGCATATTCCTCTTAGCTGAAGCTAAGCAGGAATATTACAATGGGAATCACAGCTTCGACCCCGTATACCAAGTGGAAGGGAGTGAAACCAGTGGATGTTTTCATAGCCGTGCGGTATGCACATAGGGCGGAGAAAAGAATATGGTGCCAATTCATCTTATGGCTATTCACCATACATTGTAACATAGTTTTGAGGACTTTGTTCACATCTTCTACATGTCCGTTGGATTCGGGGTAGCATGGTGAAGCGAATTCATGGGTGAATCCGAGGTGGTGAGATAGCTCCTAGAAAACTTCATTCTTGAATTGTTTCCCATGGTCAGAGACTAACTCCTTGGGAATGTCGAACCGAGTAATCATGTGGTTAAACAGAAATCGAGCGGCGGTTTCTACGGTGTTGTCGTATGTGGAAATGGCTTTGGCCTAGTTGGTGAAATAATCGACTACCACTATGATGTATTTATGATTCTCGGATCATGCGGGGTTGCAAGTCATGAAGTTGATTCCCCATTTGAAAAAGGGTCCAGTGACGATAACAGGGTGTAGAGGAGTGGGAGGGGCTCTTTCTTTATGAGCAAAGTGTTGGCATCGCTCACATCTCTTGACTGTTATGATGCAATCGCGAAACAGGGAGGGCCAGAAATATCCTTCCTGTAGGATTTTGGGCGGTGGCCATCCCGGAAAGGTGGCCACTACAAACTCCACTGGGGCAGTCATTAAGGGCTTGTTCCACTTGGTCGCGAGTAAGGCATCGATGTAAAATGGTGTCGATGCTCCATCGGTACAAAACTTCTCCCATGAGGACATATCGGGGGGGCCTGATGGCAAATGCGCCAACGATCATCTCAAGTGAGATGAGGTCTGAACTTTTCAGTTCGTAAGAAGAGGAGAATGTCTCCATACCAAGGGTCATCCATTGCTACAAAGAAGAGATGTTCATCTAGTAGCGAATCATTTACTGGTGATCCCTTGGTATCTCTTGGGAGGTCCATAATGAACTCTGTTAAGATTAGCGCCTTTTTTCTCTTAGGGGAGCGAAACTGTAAGTCGTATTCTTGGAGAATGACTATCCAGCGGGCGTATTTGTGGTTCATTAGGCGGTGTGTGAGCAGATATTTGATGGGATTAATATCTGCGATGACTGTAGTGATATTTAAGATGTAGTGGCGAAGCTTTTGGACTGCATGTATTAGTGCTAGGGCAATCTTTTCTTCGGGCTCATATCTTAATGTTGGGCCTACTAAGGTTTTAATGACATAGTAGATTACGTGCTCCTTCCCATATAGGCCTTCCTGGATCAATACTCCAGCCAAGGTGGTCTCAGAAACTGATAGATATAGGATGTAATCTTTGTCATAGTCTAGGGACTAATGAGCGGTGTTGAAGACAATGTTTCTTTCAGCACGTCGAACGCCTGTTGGGCATGATCATCCCATTTGAATAGGACGTCTTGGTGAAGGAGGCACATGAACCCTTGAGTGCAAGTGCCATAATCTGGGATGAAGCATCTCAGAAAATTGGCCTTCCCCTGTAGGCTTTGTAGTTGCCTGAGGGTTCGAGGTGGAGGTACTTCTTTGATGGCTTGGACCTTGAGGGGGCCCCACGAATCCCTTGCTGGGACACAATAAAAACTAAGAGTCTTCCTACTATGACGTAGGAGACACACTTGAGGGGGTTTAAGCATAGGTTGTATTATCGACATCGTCGGAATACCAATTGTAGATCCTCAAGATGGTTTGAACGCTTCTTGGACCGAACGGTTAGGTCGTCCAAGTAAGCGAGGATAAGGTGTGCCAAGTCACGAAATATGTAGTTCGTGGCCCTATGGAAGGTGGATCCAACGTTTTTTAGGAAAAATGGAATTACCTTGTATGCAAATGTGCCCCAGGGGGTGGCGAATGTGGTTTTGTACTGGTCCGTGTGGATGATTTGAATTTGATTGTACCCAGAGAATCCATCCATAAAGGAGAGAGCCTCATGACCCGCACAAGCATCAATGACTTAGTGGATGAATGGGGCAGGGTAATTGTTCTTGGAACATGCTTTGTTCAAGTCCTGAAAATCGGTGCAAACACGTATGGTGCCCTGTTTTTTCATGACAGGAACACGATTGGAAACCCAAGATCTCTAAGCAATGGGGTAGATTAACCCAACTTTGTGAAGCTTATCGATATCTCGTTTTATTGCTTCTGCCTTTGACGGGTGCAATTGACGTTGTTTCTGGCGTATTGGAGGTATGTCAAGCCAGGTGTCAATATGGTGTTCTATGATAATGGGACTAATCTCAGGAATTTTTGTGTATTCCCACGCCAAGATATCTCTATACTCTTGTAGAAATTGGGTATAAGAGTTTATTTCTTCTGGAGAGCATGCTCCCCCCTAGTGAGATTTCTTCGACCTTTCCAGGATTTTGGGATATTTTCACCTTGACAGTAGGTGAAATGTTTGACATGTTTCCTTCCTCAAATGCATCGGGTGCTGGGATAGGATTCTTGAACCAATCGACTTTCCCTAATGGGAGGAAATATTTTGATTCGATCACATAGATCTCTTGTTATTTTGTCTTGTCAGGACTGAAAACTTGTTTTGGGAGAAAAAGCGAACAGTGATGCATCGCATCCCATGGATAATCCGACTCTGTCATGGCTTCTAGGATGTCCTCATCTGAATGAAATAGGGATCCTAAGGGGGATTGATCCTGCATAAGGTTGTGTCGAAGAGGTTCAGTCTGCATGGAGCTAGTTGATAGACATGAGAAGGATTCCATCGTCTACATGATAGAACCAGATGCGGTCGACAGAGTGTAGACAGATTGGGTCTGCACTATCGTAGGTACAACTACTCTCGTATTTGCAGCTGACTCGACACCTATGGCAGATGAGCAGAAAAATCGAGTCATAGTTCCGATACATGAAGATATGAATCGTATATGGTGTATCATGTCATTGGTATTTGGTGGGGGGAGGATCTCTGTGACGGGAGCTTGCATGAGTGCAAGGTTGGGTCCCCTGTTAGGATGGTCAATTTCCTATCGGTGGAAATTCTGCCTCATCCAGAGGTGCCTGAATGTTTCCATTAGCAGGCATGCCTCTAGTTCGTGGTTATGGCCAATGCAAATGGTGCATGGTACCACTGTGCCAACTGAGTAGATTGTGTGGGAATCAACACTACTCTTCGTCCCAAATGTGGACACTTGGAAAGGATCTGTTGTAGAAGACGAGAGCTTTTGCTTCCATTCCTGAGTTTTTGGCTTAGGTGTGTCTAACTCTTTTTGGGAGTGTATACTTAACACTTCTCTTGTAGCTCTCAGCTTCGGGAGATGTTCACATTTTATTGTATGATGAAAGTGTGAAGGATTCCAGAAATAAGTGTGTGTGATTTTCTCTTGGTTAGAGAGAAGTCTCTGTGGGAGAGAAGAGACTGTGCGAAAACTGCTTGCGAGGTGCTTCAGTTCTTTGCACTGATTGACCTTGTGGCCAATCATGTCGTACAGTCTGCATGTTATCCTAGGTTAGACCTGGGTCCTGCTTGGTTGGTGCGTCATCCTAGTTTTCCAATTACGTCTATGTGGGTGTGTGGTTGGTGGCCTGGGGGTAATATATCTTCTATACCGCTTGAGGAGATCGTCGCATTTCTTTTCTAATGTATGTATCATATAGATTAGAGGACAAACTTGTGGGATATAGGTACAACGTTGTTCATGGTGATTTCCCTGACATACTAGGAAAAATAGCCTAAATATGGGGTTCCCATCCTGCTCACTTGGTTTCGTGACTCGGTACCAGCGGCGTAGCGCTTCTGAGTCAGGGAAAGTGGTGACTACATGATTGGGAATTTTACACAATGCACATGTTGGTCTTCTCTGTAGAGGAAATTTGGAGGTAACTAAGATTTCCCTAATTGGTCGCTTTTCAGCTGACAGAAAGAGGATGGATCTACTCATCACATCTTATTGGGTTGTCGAGTTGTTCATAGATTTCGAGCCAGAGCCATCTTCTCGGGAGAGGCAAACTATAGTTGATCGCATACAAGCTAGAGATTCTCGGAATCTAGGGATGTAGTGACAGTGGCGTACCGGATGATTTCCACCGCATATTTGGCATGAATACTGGGCATCTGGGTCAAGGTGATACACTACATGAACTGGATACCATCGCTAGAACTTTTCCAGAGCTAGGCAATAGATGATGAAATGATCGCGTTCATCACAGAGTACACGGCGTTCAATGGGAGGAGGGGGAATGGTTGGGAGTCTTTATAGCGACTGTCTTTCCTCCTGTAGGTATAGAATAGTGTGAGGTTTGTCTCTAGACGACTGGGTGGAGGGATCCTCTTGATAGGATTGTTCAATGGTGTGTAAGGTGTCCCTATATCACGGGATCTCTGGGAAATGATGGTTATAGTGTCCATAATTGTTGCAGATAGTGCATGCGTGATTGGTACGCAATTCTTTGCCTTAAATTTAGGTGGCAGGTTTTTTTTTACAAGAAGTTGGAGCCGCGATGCCTACTGCGAAGCTAAGGAGTGGTTTTAATTTTTCCATATCTGGGAAGATGTGGGTAGGGTGTCCTACTACGTCACATATGGCACAGCGTGGTGATTCTTGTTGCGTGGTGAGACTCTCCACCTTCTTTCCTCTTCTCTCAGTCTTCTTAGTCGTAATCATCGGTTTTCCAATGGGAATTTCCGTTGCACGAATGTTTGCGACAATATCCTGAACGGCTGGGGCTAGTTCAGGATTGATAGGGATTAACCCTATAAAGGTGATGTGCACGACTCCCATTAGAGTAGGTGGGACTAGGTACCAAACTAGTATTGAAAAGGATAAGTTTGGTAGGACCACCATGGCCGTGACCTGCTGTGACACAAAACCAGCAGGGGGGAAGAGGAAAGGAGTTTGGGAGGTGGCGTAGGCTAGAGAGGCTTTCGTGGCCAAGGAATCAGTGTTACTACTGCTCATCTCCATGTCCTTACTAGCTTTGGTGCTTGATGTGGACATCATGCACACTGGGGCTTCTGTGATGCCAGATGGTGGCTCTGGGATCATAGGGGGGTCACCTAGGAATGACCCTAGGATGGATGACGGTTTAAACAAGATGGAGCCATATTCTTGGTACCATGTAAGCACATCAAGAGATGTGTCTACATAAGGTAGAATGAAATTGGTATTTTTTAGGGGCCGCTTTTCGCTATGTGCCAACTGGTTGACAGTAATGATGTGGTCCTTATGGGGAACATCATAGTTCAGAAGATAAAGGAGGCGATGGTTGACATGGTGTACATATAACTCTGGCCAAGGAGTATATTGTAGTCTAGTTGAGCACCCAAGATTTCAATGTCTATAAGGGTTGTCTTTCTGGATTAGCAGACCAAGATGTTTTGATAGAGACCGACGGGGGCCAAAGGGAAACCATCGTATGCTCTAAGTGTGATGTCTGAAGGATTTAGTTTGGGAGACCCTAACTTCTGCTAAACGTTCTTTGACATGATGCATGTGGATGCACCTTCTTCAATGATATATCAGTCAATGGTAATGTTTTGAACCAATACTAGTATCTGAAAGGTGACCATTGAAGGAAGCCTAGGGGTGGTTTTATCTAAATTGAAAGCCATCAAGCGCAAATCGGCAGGGTCAATGGCGCCTAATGTGGAAAGTAAGGCTTTCTGCTACTTTGGGCATGATTGTAACACCTCCAAAGATGACATAGCGGTGGTAGATTGAGCTAGATCATCCATAATGCTATAGTTATGGGTTGATTTGGAATAGTTTCCTACCTGCCTATTTGGTCCCTTAGCCATTTTTGGCAAAGGTTCAATAGGCATCTTTGATATGGTCAAAGGTGTTGTTGGTGCACTTGTACTAGCCCCTGATGCATTAGTGTCTGGTGGGGTGTCGTAATTTTGATTCCATGTCTGAAACCACATTTCTTCGCCAGTCATGTAGATTTCGTGGCTATTTTTTCCAGAATCATCGGGTGTTTGTTGTTGCGTGCTAACTGTCCCTTGATGGGGGAAGGGCTCCTGCATGACTTCTGTCTTTTGGGAGGATCCCCCTTGTCCACAGTCACTCTACAACTTCTTCAACTCAGGGAGATCGGGACAGTGGTGAGTGTAATGGTCGTACTCACCACAGATCGAACAAGAGTGGTTTGTCTAAAGAATTTCCCTCTTGTTCTGCCTTTGGGGGTAGCTTAGCTCCTGGTTTTGATTTCGGTTGGTGTTACCTCTAGCCTAAGATCACAGAGGGAATTGTTGATTTTTACCCCCTTGTCCAGGATTTCATTTAGGCTTGTTTTTCCCTTTTTTTTTAACTGCGTTAGGAGGATAATTTGGATTCTCCTGGTTGTATGGTTAGTGTAGTTAGTTTTGGGAGGGTTTCACAAAGTTCACCTGTGCATTATTCTGCATGGGCGGGTCTTGTGCTCGAGATTGGGCGTATTGTGGTCCCTGGTTTGTAAATGGATGTTGGGGGGAGCTCCTTTGTTAGCATTTCTAGTTACGTACAGGGTCCCCTGAGCCGTAGGATAGGGTCCTCCATACTGATGGTGGTAAGATGACGCCCTACTAGTCAAATTTTGTGGAGATATGGGATGACTTTGGTAGTCGGGTTAAGGTATGTTCTGGGTAGAATCATATGCGTAATCGGCGTATTGAATGTTGCTGCTTATGTGATTTTGGGTCAACGACCCAATTAAACCGTCTGCAGAGTTCAACGCACCTGGAAATTCTTTGTAAGTTTGCAGGCGCGGAGTGTTCGACAGGATATTATAAATATACCCTGACTGTGTATAGATCAACTCGAGCTGTTGGGCATTACTGATGGTGTCTTCTTGGGATATGGGCCTTTGCTGCACCACATCCTTTGAAATCTCTTTGGTGAGAGTTTTTAGGAACAGGTCTAACAGAACTCGATCGTCGAGTTTGGCTTTGCACAAAATACAATGCCGCCACCATTCGTGGAGATGGTCTGAGATATGGACGGCAAGGGTTTGCCTAAAGTGGGTCAGTAATTCCATTCTCGAATCATGGTGGATGGGTAACTAAAAATAGGTCAGGAATGCATTAGCGAGGCTGCTAAAGGTTCCATGTGTAGCAGAGTGCTGCTCCACATACCATTTCACTGCTACTCCAATTAGAGTGCTTTGAAATAGTCTTAGTCGAATAGTATCGTCAATAATGTTGTTCGACAAACACCACAGGTGGAAATTCATAACATGATTTCCGGGGTTTTCCACTTTCTTCCCTTCAGCTTTTGGAATTTATGAATGGAGCTTCATGGGCATGGGAGGCCATATGGGGTTGTGTGCAATGGGATCGTTTGTCAACTTGGTTAAATCTGGTAGATTTAACGATGCTAGAAAAGGTGACTGCGAGGTTGTAGCCATTGTGAATTGCGAAAACACAATGTTCTGGTTAGGAATAGGGTTTTTCTATGACGTACCCTGCTGTGTGTTCACCTGGCTTCCCGAATGGGTAGCACTCCTTTGCCCACTAGGGGTTGTGGGAGGAGTGGTGTGTGGTGACCCTATGGGGGTGTTCACTGGTGTGGCATTGGGAGACCGACTAGGGTTCCCAACTAAATATGCCCTAATAAAGGATGAACCAATAATGGTGGTCGTGCTCCTTCTTTGATGCCTAAATGGCAAAAGACCTGGAACCCCTTCCGGTAATGTGGGGAGGTCCAAAAGGCGTCTAGATCGACAAGGTCCCTTTGGGTCTATTCTGGCGTCGACTAGGTATGGTTTTGTAAATATTTGAGAGGATAGAGACTAAAATCAAAGAAAAAATCCGATCGCATACATAAAACAAAGCGAAAATAAAATATATTTTCCCTTTAGATTAATCCTATGTGATCATTCAATAAAAAAATATGGTTTTTTGTTGTTTGCGTATGATACTCAAATCCTAGAAGACCTAATCATCCTCACACGCTCAAATGTAACTAGACCTTGAGAAAATATCTAGTGAATTCTGGCACAACGTCCTGAAAGAACTGGCGACGCCCCCAGTCAACTGAAGAAAATCCACCAAGATAAGGGTAGAGGATCTAGTGATGCCTGCACCGTCACCTATAGGGAAAGGATGTCGTAATTTTGGCCACTAAACACCATCGTCCCACGTGAGCGTTCGATTCTTGTGCTTCTTGGTAGTTCAGCTACCAATACCGAGTATCAAACGGGTCAGGTAGCCTCGAATGATACCGCACGCACTCGGACTAAGCCTAACCCCCTCTAAATCAGGTCTCTTCTGCGCTCGGGTTTTCTTTGTCGTGGGAGGATAGATGGATTTGAAAGTTCCCTAAACAGTCAACTTCTATGTTTCAAGAGGAAGACTGACCAAGGAGGCTTATTGGATGCCTACTCCCTTGGTCCTAACTTAGACTATAAATTCTTGTGTGGCCCTTGTGGGGAGAATTTAGTGAGTTTTTTTAATTTAGTTTTAGGTGTATTTACTTTACTTAGGGTGTGGTTGTGTTTGAACAAAAGGTGAATGAGCATATAGTTTGAACGTGTGGATACGTGATGATCCTTTTCAAAATCCCCTATTTAAACTATGTTTCGTTGTTCCTTGCTCAAAATAAAAACATTTGCAGATATGGGCCGCTTTCAATTTTTCTTAGTTAATATATATGATCAACTATAGGGAGATGGTGAGTTGTTAATAGAGAGTGTTCATATGCTTTCCTAGGATCACCTGAGGGTGCAAAGGCAACAGAGATTACTTGCTCTTCTACCGACAATTCGATCGTGGTCCCGAAATCCTAGTGCAAAAATTGAACTAAACTAATGACTTTTACACTAAAAAAATGAAAGAGATCTAGCTAAGCATATGTGGACTTGGGCCATTTACTTTGGCTAATTAACTAGTTGATTTGGTACCTAGATTCTCAAAACATAAATTATTTCAGAATGCAAGTTAAATTGCCTCCTACATAAACTATGTGTTAACTTTTTGAAAATCAACTTGAAATAAAACTAATACCTAAACTACTAAAAGTGAGCTTTAACAAGTTGTGGGGCACCTCAACCAGTGCTGTAAGATGTATTATGGGCTGCCAGTCACTTTTACAAGCAAGAAAATATGGAAATAGTAGAAAAAATCCTACTTCTGGTTTTCGTGTGAAAAAGGTTGAAACAGGCGCGCAGGTCACCTCTGAACGCATGCACTGCGGCGCGTATGTCTGCGCAAAATCCGCGCAAGTTCCTGAAAAGTAATTTTTTGGGAGCTCTTCAACTTCAGCCTATCACTGAGGGTGAATCAGGCAGTGAAGGAGAGAAAGAGGGCAGTTCCAGCCCAACTCCTCAGCAAAGAAAGAGGTTCTCTGCAAAAAACGCACAACCACATAAACTTTGAAATAAAAGTTAGTGGAGTCGCCAATCATGTGTTAGTGTGTTTGGCGCATGAATGTACCAAATCACACTTGCTTAAAAGGGGTGGTTTTTCCCTCTTAAGTTATTGGTCATGGGTAGAAAATAGATGGAGCCAAGCAAGTTAGTGGAACATGCTAAAACATAAACATACTAGATAGATAAATAGCATGCATATTTAAACATAAAAACTAAACTAAAAAAAATAAAACAGAAGCTCTGAATAGAGTCAAACAACTTCAATAATCCAAATGGTGGCACTTACGTCCCCTCTTATTGAGTGCTGCTATGAATGAAGGATGAAAATTTTACCCACTTTTCAAGGGGCCCTTAGAACTATGGAATTCCAAGTCCCGATGTAAGGATGCCTTTACTTCCGAGCTGCCTTGGCGCAAAGTCTCCCTCTCTCTACTATGATGGACTGGAGGTGTTAGATGGCCAACAACTGATTCCCTTCTATCTCTACTCCGGATCACACACTGCTGGTATTTCTTGGGGCAATTCTGGCCAGCATAAAAATGTGTTCTCATATTGTTCATCTCTTGGTTTCCTTTTATAGGAGAATTCAAATCCTCATTCCCTCTCTTGGTACATTGTGGATGGTGACCCAAGAGAGGAGGGTGATTCCATTTTGTGACACATTTATCCCATTGTGTGCTCCCTTGAGGTCCTAAGGGGACTTGGGTGGATGTCCTTAGGCAACCTCAAGTGTGGGATAAATGTCCTGGAGTGTGCCTTGTGGTCTCGGAAAGTGACTTCCGCCACTTTCAGGGCCGCGGGGCTTTTTTAGGAAAATCGGCACAAAGACGCACTTATCGAAGGATTATGCGTGCAAAGGCGCATTTCACTGGTTCCTTCAGTGCACAACTTGATTTTTCCTCTTAGACCTAAGAGATTTTTTAATACTTCAGATTCTCTAACGTCTCTCAGTGATGTAAATCCTTCTGTCTGACATTAAATAATGTCATCTTTGCTTGTTCGATTTTCTAGCGATAACAGGAGGTTAATCTCAAGTCAGGAAGAGTACTCCCAGACAACCATCCTCCATCTCCACTTGTAGAGGTTGAGGAGGAAAAGGAAGAAGGTAAAACTCAGATCCAACAACCTCCTTTTCCTGAGTGCTTGATCCACCCTAGTCAGCACATCCCTAAGGAGGCTGAACTCCTAGGAGAATTGGAAAATTTGTGTGTAAAGATACCACTTCTCTAGGCTATTAAGGATGTCCCTATCTACAATAGGCTCATCAAAGAAAAGTGCTTCAAGAAACCTGGGAGAAGGAAGAAAGATACCCCCACCATCAATGTGGTAGGACAACTGTCTGACCTAATGTTGGGAAGGATGATATTTCCAAAGTACCTGGACCCTGGTAGTCTAGTTGTTGATGTGCATGTAAATGGTGTCATAGTCCCCAACACTCTGATTAATCTAGGGGATGCCATCAATGTCATGACCAAGGAAACTATGTTGAAACTTAATCTCCAAGGGACTTTGAGGAAAACCACAATAGTTCTGCAACTTGCAGATCGATCCACAGTAACTCTGGAAGGAATTGTTGAGGATGTTATAGTTACCATTGAATCTTGGGAGTATCCTATAGATTTCCTGGTCCTACAACTAAAAACCAAGTTCAATGGTTATCCCCTCATCTTAGGGAGACCTTGGTTAGCTACTGCATTTTCTTATATTAGTTGTCTGGCAGGAAACATGACTAACAAAAATGGGCCTTTGTCTAAACAGCTAGTGTTATATCCTCCAGCCCAGCCTTCCATTGATCATGATCTCCCTATATGGTTGGAGGATGAAGAATATGAGTTATATAACACTGTCCCTATGTGTACCATAGATGTTATTCTTAGAGAGGGGTAGCTTGATGAATATTAACTCATCAACCATGCCATTCAAAACCATTCCTCCACTAACATTCCTCTCGAAACCTTAGTCAAAGAGTTTGAAAGCCAACCTTGGATGGAAGTGCACTCAGTTGAGTCGACCTCTAAAACCACCATGACTATTGAGTTTGACCCATCCAAATCTCTGAAAATCAACCCAGACCTCTCGAATGAAGAAGAGAAGCAGCTATGTCAGATTTTGAAATAAAATCTAGATGCATTTTCTTGGGATCACAAAGACATGAAAGGGGTGCATCCTTCAGTGTGCAAACATCATATTTACATCAAATAAGGATGCAAGCCCATGAGACAACCCCAAAGAAGGATGAACCAACTCTGAAGGACATAGTCAAAGAAGAGCTACAGAAACTATTGGATGCAGGGTTCATATATCCTATATCCGACAGTGAGTGAGTATCTCCTCTTGTCTTAGTCCCAAAGAAGAATGGGAAGTGGTGAATTTGTGTTGATTATTGCGAACTTAACAAAGCCACCAAGAAAGATTGTTTCCCTTTGCCCTTTATAAACCAAGTCTTGGATGGCCTTGCGGGGAAGAAGCTATTTTCCTTCTTAGATGGGTTCAATGGGTACAATCAGATTCAAATCAGCCTTGAAGACTAGGATAAGACTACTTTTTTACCTGCCCTTGGGGTACCTTTTCTTATAGAGTCCTACCCTTTGGGTTGTGCAATGCCCCAACTACCTTCCAAAGAGCTGTCCTGAGCATATTTTCTGAGTTAGTCCATGACTCTGTCGAAATATACATGGACAATTTCACACCATATGGGGATGACTTCCAGGAAGCTCTCTCCAATTTGGGTAAAGTACTAAGAAGATGCATTGAGATGCATATCTCCTTGAGCCCAAAAAAGTGTGATTTCCTGAACAAATCAGGGGTTGTATTAGGACACTCCATATCCCAAGCAAGAATATAGGTGGACCTGAACAAAATCACTATCATCAAAAGGGTACCTACTCCTCAAAATCAAAAAGATGTCAGGATTTTCTTAGGCTTAGCTGGTTACTATAGAAGGTTCATCAAAGATTTCAACAAGATGGCTTCACCATTATTTTGGTTATTGGCCAAAGATTTTGAGTTTATTTGGTCTAGTCCTTGTCAAGAGGCTTTCGAGCTCATTAAGTAAAAGTTGACTACTGCCCCCATCCTCTGAGGTCCAAATTCGACTCTGCCTTTCCACATCCACACTAATGTGTCCGAAAAAATTGTAGGGGTAGCATTATGAAAACTAGAGGACAAAATCCCTTATGAAATTTATTTCATCAGCAAGAACTTGTCCAAGGGCGAGCTTAATTATATTGTTACTGAGAAGGAGATGTTAGCCATTATCCATGCCTTGAAAAAATTCAGGCATTATGTAACTGGATATCAGACCTTTTTTCACACTGACCATGCAGCCATCAAGTACTTAATGAACAAACCAGATGTTAATGCTAGAATAATTAGATGGTTGTTACTTTTGTAGCAATTTGATTTGGCTATTGTTGATAAACCTAAAGAGGAGAATGTTGTTGCAGATTTTTTGTCCAGGTTAGCCTCCCTGCAGGTGAAGAAGGAATGGTGGATGAGCAGCTACTAGATGAGAACCTATTTTCTATATCAGACTCTCACCACGGTTTGCTGATATAGCCAACTACTTGGTTGTTGGGAGCCCTCTTAATCTTTCATTCAAGGAAAGGAGCAGAATCATCAGAAAAAGCACCCCTTTCACATGGATTGGGGGAAACCTTTTCAAGCTAGACCCTGATCAAATCCTAAGGAGATGTGTGAGGGAGGAAGAAGCTTTTGATATCCTCTCTGCATGTCATGGCAGCGCATGTGGAGCCCACTTTGCTGCAAAGAGAACCTCTTACAAAGTTTTGTAGGTAGGATACTATTGGCTTACCCTTCATCAAGATTCCAGAAGATACACCAGTAGGTGTGACCAGTGCCAGAGGATGGGGAAACCCACACAAAGGGATGAAATGCCTTTACACCCTCAAGTGGCTCTTGAGCCATTTAATAAGTGGGGCATGGACTTTGTTGGACCTATCGATCCATCACCCGGAAAAAATAATTATATCATAGTCTGCACTGATTACCTGACAAAGTGGGCTGAAAGAAAAGCAGTGAAGGTAGAAACCAAGGAGAAAGTAGCAGAATTTCTGAGGGAGATTTTGTTTTACAAGTTTGGATACCCCAGAGAAATATTCATTGATCAGGGAGCACAATTCACGTCCCACCTCATTGAGAATCTTTTGAGGAAGCACAAAATTAAGCATAGAACTTCTACTGCCTATCACCCTGGGGTGAATGGCCAAGTGGAAGTAACTAACAGAGCTTTAGAGAGAATCCTCACCAAGGTTGTGAGCAACAGCATAAAAGATTGGGCAGACCTATTGGTAGAAGCTACTTGGGCCTACAACACTACTTGGAAGATAACAACATAATTCACTCCTTATGAACTAGTCTATGGTAAGAAATCTCTACTTTCAGTTGAGTTTGAATTCCATACTTTAAGAATGGCAGCTGAATTAAATCTAGATCTATCAAATGCCCAAAAAGAGAGGTTGTTGCAACTAGATGGATTGGATGAGTTCAAAATGCAATCACTTCTTCACACAGAGGTAGTTCAGCAGCAAAGGAAGGTCTGGCATGACAAGAGAATCAAATAAAATACCTTCCAACAAGGAGATTGGGCATTGTCGTATGATTCAAGGTTTAAAGACTTCAAAGGCAAGTTGATGACAAGATGGTTGGGACCTTACACAGTGGAAAAATGTTTTGATAATGGCGCAGTTCAAATCAGAACCATAGATGAGGAAGGAATCCCCTTGCTTGTCAATGGTTATAGACTTAAAATTTACAAGAAGCCTTTGTCAAAGGCAGAGTTCATAAATTCATTAAGCAGAGAGGTGTATGTAATGGGAAACTCCATAGTCCTCCTGAACTGGAAAAAAAAAAATCCATGGGTGAAAACCTCTCTGAGGCACCCAAGGCAAGCTTGTGGGTTGAAAACCTCGATGGAGGCAGCTCACTTGCTCAAAAAAAAAAGAGAAAAAAAGAAAAGAGAATAAAGATCCATTGGTGAAAACCTCTCTGAGGCACCCAAGGAAAGTCTGTGGGTTGAAAACCTCCATGGAGGCAGCCCACTTTCTTTCAAAAAAAAACAAAAGCAAAAAAATACATCTACATTTATGTGTTTTCTGTGTTTTTTGTTTTATAGGTTATTAATGCTTTATGGAAACACAGGGAAGAATTGATCTTCTTTTCTCTTCTTCTATTTTACCATCCATCCCATCATTCACTCCATTCATTTTCATAACTTCCTCCATCACCTCCATGCACCACATTCCTCCATTCCTGAGCAAAATGTAGTAAGGAAAGCCAAACTCAGACTGCTACAGACATCAGGGAATTCCTACAGTTCAGACATCTGTTCTTGAACAACAAGAAAAACAAGGGAGGAGATCATGAAGCAAACCCCATGAAAGACAAGAGTGCCACCCATGGCATCTAGAGCACCCCCCACGCAGCATCTCTAGCAGGAAGAAACAACAAGGAAAGATCAGCAGCTCGCTCAAAGAGTTGCTCATTCAGCAAGTTGCTCACTCAAAGAACAGAAAATAGTGAAGAACGCAGCATCTAAAAGGCTTGTCTCCTCAATCCAGCTCCTGCAAATGCCTTGGAAACGACAAGTAAACTCAGGTATAGCTTCTCACCCCTTGCTATGCATCCATAATAGCAAAAAATAATTAAGTTTGCAGACTTGGAGTTTAAGGGGCAGAAAGGTAGCCAGTTAGCTTGGCCACCATCTTGAAGTATGACTAGGAGGTACTGCAAAGTCATGCCACCTAGGCATGCAAAAGAAAGGAATTTAAATCAAGTGGAGTAGAGGAGAACGAGAGGAGGAAACATGCAGTCCATCATGAATTAACAGGGAGGAGGAAACAACGGTCTCTAACGAAAAAGGGAGATGAACCCGAGTTACATAAGCACTCCAGAATGAGTTGCGCAATCTAATAATAAAGAGGGAGGGCCCGTCTCATCCAAACCAATAAATTGAAAATTGTTAAAAGGGAGAGCTCGACAGAAGCCCACAGTTCTTAGAGAAGAAAGAGAAGAAGAGCCAGAAGAAGAACCAGTAGAGGAAGAAGAACCAAAAGAAGAGGAAAAACCAGAAGAGAAATAAGAAGAACCAGAAGAAAAGGAGGAAGAGACAAAGGGCCAAGGAAAAATAGAAGAGATGGCAATAGAATTCATCGAGGTAGCAGAAAGTGAGAAAGAAGAAGACTCATAGCACAACACCACATCCCCTCAAGATAAAGAGGTAGTTTCCACCTTAGCTCCTTTGAGCACAAAGCGAAAAAGGTAGACCTCTATGTATTTCAGAGCTAATAAGAGTCAGAGAGAGCTAGAAACTCCTCCCACGAAACCGATTATCATTGAATAATCACCAAAGGTGGAGGAAAGAATCAAAGAAATAGTTCTGAAAGAGCAGCTACAGAAGGCACAGGCAGTGTAGAAATTTGAATAATAGATCACTTATTCACCAAGATTATCCTGATTACACACTATTTGAGATTCATGCATAATACATAACCTCTTCTACCATTGATCATCAATTTGCGGAATTAAAAGCAGTCGCATGCGCACATGAAAACATTAATCAATCACACATATAAACACAGTATGTAATGGGGAAAGCTTACAGCTAAAAACCCCTAACTATCTGTATATTATAATGATAGAGAACATGTAACAATACATAGCACAAAACTCCTCACAAGCTCTCAGCACTATCTCCAATTGTTACACACAAACTAGCTCAGATATGAACAAGTCACAGGTTCAAATCTCCTCCATTGTTTGCATGCCTCTACTGCGCAATCCAAGATGAATAATGATTGGATCCAAGTTCGAATCCCACTAGCTTGTACTGCACAATCCTCATTGGCAATCTCCATCAATGTGTGTGCAAATCTCATGCACAACTATAGTCACAACTGATAGTAGACTCACCCTTTCACCCACCTCTAACACTTGTCTCCACTGAACTGTCCATGCACTGAGTTAACTGATGTGTTCTTTAGTTGATTTATGAGTTAATAATTAGTGAATTAATTAATAATTAATTCACACCACTCATCACTAGTGTATTTATCAATTAGACTAAATACAACTAATTCAACTAAGTTAAACCGAACACAACTCCATCAACTGTCTCATCAACTCCACCAAACTCTACCACATGAGTTCTACTTCCAGAAAGTCAACCATCATTAGCTCAACTAAACCCTAAGGAATAGCGTAATTCCTTGTGTCGGCTCCTGTGCCACATCTGTGCACTTAACTGAAGTGCTCCAAGAGAATAAGATAATGTTTATAGTCCAAATATTATTAAGAGCTAATAATATTCGACATATCTATTTTTAGACTGACAATCTAAAAATAGATTCTGCCCAGTATGTCTAAAAATAGAAGTCCATCTATTTTCCAACTTGACCATCCCTCCACAAATAGCATCCTGCAACTCATAGAATATGATCGACATGTCTAAAAATAGACATAGTCTAAAAATAGACTTTGCGCCAAAAATAGCCTGCGGGCCCACTTAGTGAAGGCGACTTCTTTTCACTAAGCTCCATCATCTTGTTGCATTTTCAACACTCCCTCTCAACAAGATATGGATTATATGCAACCCCTATCCTGCCTTTGTGGTATTCGAATTTTCTCCTGGTGAGCGCCTTCGTCAAGATATCAGCATCCTGATCCTCCGTGGGAATGTATGAAAGTAACATGATCCTCCGCTGCACACAATCTCTGATATGATGATACCGGATGTCAATGTGTTTGGATCTATCATGAAATATTGGATTAGCCGAGAGTTTGATGCAACTCTGGTTATCACAATAAATCACAGTAGGCTCCAAGTGTGAACCGAACAACCCGACCAGGATCTTCCTCATCTAGCCTTGCATGCGGTAAACTGGCACCGCATATCGGCCACTGCAGGCGAGTGCCACGGATCTCTGCTTCACCGTACCCGAGCGCTAACGCTGGGCAAATCACACAATCCCCTCCCGGATATTGTCTTTACGTAGTTGGGCTCCACCTTGTCTTGCATCCGTGAAGCCCATAGCCTCACCTCATCCGAACATGCATGCCACAATCCATATCACGATGTGCCTGCGAGATCGCATAATGCAGCCCAGCACCGCCCTCCCGGAAGAGCTTGGTTGGCCTAACCATACTAACCATATCTTCAAAGAAAATTTGGTTAACTACATAGCATATATCGGGTTGTGTATTGACCAGATACATAAGAGACCCCACCAACTGTCGATAAACAGTGGCATCCACTACCTCCGCTGAAGTAGCATCCTCCTTCCTCCAACCTCCAGGAAGAGGAGTATCAACAGGCTTGCAGCCATGCATGTTGAACTTCTCCGGTATCTCTCAGGCATACTTACCCTGAGAAACAAACAGTCCATCACTGCGCTGCCAAATTTCCAATCCCAGGAAATAATGAAGGAGGCCCAAGTCCTTCATCTCAAACTCTTTAGCAAGATCATCCTTGCATGAGAGTATCAACAGTTCATCACCCGTCAAAATCAAATCATCTACATAAAGTACAATGATCAGCAACTTACCCTCCACCACAATCTGGTATAGGTTAGGATCCAACCTCTTGGAGGCTCCAAGTCCGGTGAATATATGCTTGTCTATCCGTGTATATCAATCAAGGGCCTTGTTCCTTGTCGAGTTTCTTTGAGCCTGCACACATGCGACTCGCTGCTGAAGATCTCGAAACCTTCGGGCTACTCTATGTACACCTCCTCCTCAATGACTCCATTGAGGAACGTAGTCTTCACATCCATATAATGAATGTGCCACCCCATCTGCGCTGAGAGAGCAAGAATCTTCCGTATGGAAGAATACCTTGCGACAGGTGCAAAGGTCTCCTCATAATCGATCCCCTCAATCTGTGAAAAGCCTTGGGCAACAAATCTTGCCTTGTACTTTTCCACACTCCCGTTAGCTGCCTGCTTCACTTTGTAGATCCATCTCGATCCCACCACTGATTTCCCCTCCGGCCTCGGGACAATCTCCCATGCACTGTTTCTAACAATCGAATCATACTCTTCCACCATGGAATCTACCCATGCAGGGTCCTCCACAGCTTCCTCGAAAGAGGATGGCTCTGTCACGATACATTTTCTCACAAGAGCCATGTAGCTAGTGTACCGGTCCAGTGACTGTCTCTGTCTATGCTGTGATGTAGGTGCTCCTACAATCTTCTCTGCATCTTGAGCCAGTCGCTCAGCTTCTGTAGTGCGCTTCCGCCCTCTGATGGTTGGCGCTGCATGAGTGGTCTCTTCCACTCCATGAACTTCCTCTTGTGGCTGATCCACATCCTGAAGCTCACCCTTAGGAACTAATAGCTCCTCATCTGCATGCAAGTGTGGCTCCCTCTCAAGCAAACACTTCATGGCTTTCTCCTCCTGAAATTTGATATCCCGTCGCACAACAGTCTTGCGACTGTCTGGAAAATACACACGATAGTTTTGGGGTGTATCAGTGTACCCCACAAATATCCCAACCTCTGCGGTCGGCTCCAGCTTCTTCCTGGCATCCTTCGTCACATGAATGTAAACAGGTGAACCAAAAATCCTCAAATGGGAAATATCGGGCTTCTTACCAGAAAACGCCTCCTCGGGTGTACTCATGCCAAGTATCCTGTGAGGACAACGGTTCTGCACATATACTGCAGTATTGCATGCCTCAGCCCACAAGTGTATGGGAAGGCCCTGATCATGCAACATCGCCCATGCAGCACCCACGATCGTTTTGTTCTTCCACTCAGCAACCCCATTCTGCTGTGGGTTATGAGGTGCTATGAGCTCTCTTCGAATTCCTTCTGCGCTGCAAAAGTCCTTGAATTCGCCAGAGATGAATTCACCACCATTTTCGCTCCTAAGAGCCTTCACCTGCTTCCCCAATTCCTTCTCAACCAGCACCTTGAACTCACATAACTTTGAGTATATCTCGCTCTTCTTCTGCATGAAGAAGATCCAGCACTTCCGAGAATAATCATCAACAAAGATCACATAGTACCTGTGCTTTGCTGTCGAAGCTACTGAGAAAGGTCCACACACGTCTGTGTGAATTCTCTCAAGGATCGTCGTGGCGCGACTATCCTTCTCGTGAAAGGTGTCTTTCACAAATTTTCCCAAGGTACACCCCTTGCACTGATCTGACTGCGCAAGAGTGCCTTTAGGAAGCCCAGTAGAAATCTGCTGCAGTATCTTCAAAGCTCCATGGTGAAGGTGGCCCAATCTCCGGTGCCACAACTCGCCATCATCTCGGCTCACCACTCCTTCTGCCTTGCCTGCCATTGCTGCGCAGCCATCTACCTGCAATTGATAAAGGTTCTTAACTTGAACCCCTATCCTCCGGGTCTCACCAGTTGCCTTACTGCGCAGGAAAGCCTTTCCCTCGCTAAAGACAACATCATATCCTTTGTCTTCTAACATCGCCACAGAGATAAGATTCTTCTTCAATCCTGGAACATGCATCACTTCCTTCAATACGAAGGGTTTACCAAACTCCCTCTCAAAGGAAATGGTACCGATACTGGTCGCACTGTATCTACCATCATCGCCCATCTCGATGTGCACTCCAAGATCTTTCTCATCCAGATCAGTAAACAAATCTTGATCTCCTGTCATGTGAAAAGACGCACCACTGTCCAAGAACCACACTGATCCCATCACACTTGAGACCAAGCATGCGATCAGCGAAAAATCCAGCTCAAACTGCGAGGCTAAGGCCTCTCCCGCTGCAGATCCAGCAGTGTGCTTATTTTTCTTCTTCTGTGGACAATTTGTGGCATAATGTCCATGTTGGTGACAGTGAAAGCACTTCACCTTGGACATGTCCTGCTGCTTCTTTCCTTTCGCACCGGATTGAGAAGATTTCTTGCTCTTCCCCTTCTTTGATTTGGCAGCCAAAGCGCAATTCTCTTCATCAGATGCCTTTGATGAAGATCTGTCCCTGGTACTTCGCCTTATCTCCTCTTGCACAAGATCCGACCAAAGTCGCTCCCATCCTGGAAATTTCTCCCGACCATTGACAGAGTCCCGATAGGAATGCCAACTCTTCGGAATCCCAAGGAGAGCCAAGCTCACCAAGTCCTCGTCATCTACAGTCACCCCCACACTTCCCAGCTCATCCCTGCATTGGATGAACTTCGTGAGGTACTTAGGTATACTATCTCCTTTCTCCATCTTTATGTTCGTGAGTTTATCCTTGAGCGCCAACTTCCTCTGGTCGCTCTTGCTTTGGAATAAATCTATCAAGGCTTTCCACATCAAAAATGGAGAAGCCTTACCATGCAGGCTGGATACAATGTGATCCTTCACGCCCTCCAATAGAATCCTTCGACATTTTGCGGTCTTCTTTTGCCATGCGTCCAGTGCGGCAGCATCGCTAGAAGCAAGTTTCTGGACTTCAGATTCTATGAACTCCTTCAACCCATTGTCATCTAACACTGCCTCCATCCTGTCTCTCCATGCAATATAATTCGAGCTGCCCTCAAGGGCATACTCCAATCGCAATCCGTTGAAAGACATTTCAGCTACAACACCAAGAAAACACTGCTGCAAATTCGAATTCCACCAGCTCAAAACTCAACCGCTTCTGATCAGAAATTGTGTGAACAAGATATTTCTATACAGAGATCGACTGTAGGGGCATTTACTGGATGTCTCACCTTTCAAAGAAAGGATGAATCTAGAGGCTACCTGGCCCTCTTACAGACTCTGCCTCAAGAAATAAAATGTAGTCACTGTAATAGATCCGATGATCAACTTCGCTCTGATACCATGTAGAAATTTGAATAATAGATCACTTATTCACCGAGATTATCCTGATTACACACTATTTGAGCTTCATGCATAATACATAACCTCTTCTACCATTGATCATCAATTTGTGGAATTAAAAGCAGTCGCATGCACACATGAAGACATTAATCAATCACACATATAAACACAATATGTAATGGGGAAAGCTTACAGCTGAAAACCCCCAACTATCTGTATATTATAATGATAGAGAACATGTAACAATACATAGCACAAAACTCCTCACAAGCTCTCAGCACTATCTCACATGCTACACACAAAACAAGCTCAGATCATGCACATCCCATGCTCCAATCTGCTCCACCTGTCTGCCTGCCTCTACTGCGCAATCCAAGATGAAGAATGATTGGATCCAAGTTCGAATCCCCTTGGCTTGTACTGCGCAATCCTCATTGGCAATCTCAATCAATGTGTGTGCAAATCTCATGCACAGCTATAGTCACAACTGATAGTAGACTCACCCTTTCACCCACCTCTAACACTGGTCTCCACTGAACTGTCCATGCATTGCAATTAACTGGTGTATTCTTTAGTTGATTTATGAGTTAATAATTAGTGAATTAATTAATAATTAATTCACACCACTCATCACTAGTGTATTTATCAGTTAGACTAAATAAAACTAGTTCAACTAAGTTAAACCGAACACAACTCCATCAACTGTCTCATCAACTCCACCAAACTCTGCCACATGAGTTCTAACTGAAGTCAACCATGCAATATCTCAACTAAACCCTAGGAATAGCGTAATTCCTTCTGTCAGCTGCATGTGCCACATCCGTAGCTCAAACTGAAGTGATGCAAGAGGATAAGATAATGTTTATAGTCCAAATATTATTAAGAGCTAATAATATTCGACTGATCTATTTTTAGACTGGCAGTCTAAAAATAGACTCCGCCCAGTATGTCTAAAAATAGAAGTCCATCTATTTTTCCAACTTGACCATCCCTCCATAAATAGCATCCTACAACTCATAGAATCATGATCGACATGTCTAAAAATAGACATAGTCTAAAAATAGACTTTGCGCCAAAAACAGCTGCGGGCCCACTTAGTGAAGGCGACTTCTTTCCACTAAGCTCCATCATCTTGTTGCATTCTCAACAGGCAAAGAATGTAGCACTGAAAAAGCAATTGCAGCAAAAAGGGCAGCAATTAGCCACCATGGCAGACTTATGCATAGAAGCCCTTCAGCACAGATTCTCTTCTCACTCATATGTTGTGTACCTCAAGGAGAAATGGCTCCTATTTCAAATCAAAACTCTTGCCTCTAATGGATCACTACCTTTCCAATATTGTAGGAAATTCATAAATTTCTACAAGCAAGATAGCATGGTTGATCAGGCAAATATGGCATAGTTTTACATACATAACCTTGTGCTGACAAATCTGGATATTTGGGACCCCAATCCTACAAAGGGGGATATGCAGTTGATGGCTCTAGTATCTTGGATGGTGAATGAGGACACTAGAGAAAAAGAGATATGGAGGATCATGGGAAGAAGAAATAGAAAACCCTTATATATCATACCAGAATTGCTCAGCCTAAGAGGAGTCATCCTTAACCGTCGAGAGATTGAAAGGGACCTTGCACTGGTTGAAAGCTACCTTCATACTCAAACCCAGGTGATAGGCCACTTTGATGATGTTTCTAGGCAGATAGAAGATGAGTGCATTATGGCCAGCTAGAGGAGATGGAACAACCTCCCTTACAACCTCAAGAATAGGGAGTACCATACTCCAGAAAGACTGAGGAGTGCATTGGAAAGGACACCATTATACAAGAGGGCCATGCAGGCCAAAAATATCCAATGGTTGGGACTAAAGCTCATCCCACCTTTGCTTTTGGGGTTGAATGATGAAAAGGACACAAATGCACAAGATAGAGAATGGGAGAATGTAGAAAATAATAATGGTTTTTACCCCCTTGGGGAAACTCCCACACTTCTTTTTCAAGAAATCAGAGGGGCTATCAAAGCCTTGAAGGAAATGCAGGAGGAGGATTAGTTGCTCAGAGGATGAGCAACCATTCAGTAGGGGGGTGATGATGAGCTCCATAATTAGACATATTTGGAAGGGTTAATGGTCACCTTTTTTCCTTCTTAGATATATTTTTCTTGCATTTTTATTATTATTTGGTTTTATGATGCTATTATAGGTGGTGATTAAGACTAACATACTCTAAGTGCCTAATATGAGGTTGAGTGTAGAAAATAATGATTTATTAAGCATTTTTATAAGGATTTTAACATAAAGACTTGAAGGAGACAGCAACGAGAAATTATTGGAGGATTTTCCACCCTCCTTAACTCTCAAAGGCAGACAAGGGATCCCAAAGATTCCCTCCAGCGATTCGAATTCCAAAGGCAGCCAAAGGATCCCCAAGGATTCTCTCCAGCAATTCGAATTCTAGAGGCAGCCAAGCACTCAATCTTTGATTACTCTAAGTCAAATGGACTCAATCACTATTTTCTAGGGAGTTGTTGGTAGTTGCCCTGTAAAATAAATAGAGAAGAGATAGAGCTAGGAAGAGTTAGTTAGTTAGTCGATTCTAGTTGAAACTTTGTTGCAAGTTATTGAGCTTTTTATTTTACTTAGTGATCAAACTTTCAAATATGTATGAGGTTATTCTTTTATGAAATGAGAAGATTGATTTCATTCGACTGATTTAAGTTTCAAAGAGCTAGGCTCGTGGGTCAGGGCCCAATCGATGTGCCTCAGCCTCTCTGATGTTACTATCTTTTCCTTTCTGCCATTAAGCTAGTTTTGTTCTGTCATTCAATTAGTTATGTTTTTAATAGTTTCATTGTTGTTTACTTTTGCTTCCAGTGTGTGTTGCGGTTCATTTTCTTGAGTAGTAGAATAGAGGAAAAAATCCAAAATTTGTGGTCAAGCCTCCCCTTCTCACCTCTGTCAATAGAGTTCGAGCAGGGTAGACCTTCCCACAAGCCAAAATTTGATTTTTGTTTGAGTTTAGGGAATAAATTGGCATTACCAAGTCTGAGTCTCTCTTTTAATGTTTTTATCATTCATTTTTGTTTTCTTTCCATGCATGAATCCACAGGTGTGTTACACTTCTGAGCACTGTTGGTGCACCTCCATTCCCTCTTGTTTTTTGCTTCTTTTTACTGCTTCACCCACCTTTTATTCCCAAAAAGACTTAAAAAACCCTTCAGCCCGTCTCATTCCTTTGTCTTTTTTTATTCACGATTGCCTTATTTTCTTAACAAAAAACGCTTGAAAACCATTGGAATTCAACCTTCCGCCCTTGCTCCTCAAACTTCCCGTAACCGTACTTCACTCATCGCAAATCGTAGTTTTCATTCCGTTCTGTTAATACTCTCTGCTTCCAAACCCTGATTGTGAAATATCGCAATCGCATTTCAATACGACACAGAAACCATTCAAAAACTCAACTTCTTCCCTTGCTCCTCGAATCTCTCGCTATCGTACATCGCACTTCGCAAACCGCAACATTTCCCTGTTTCCTTTAACACTTATTGCTTCCGAACGCCGATGCGATATTGTCGTTGCATCGCAAGTCGCTCATCGCAACATTTTTGTTTCTTTCTTTAACACTTACTATTACAACTCTGTGATATTTCGATTGTGATATCGGCCCCACCTCCACGTCACCACTCCGCATCGCACATTGAAAATCACGGTTTTTGTTTTTTTCTTTAACGCTTACTGCTCCAATTTTACGAAGTTGTGATTACGATATCGCATATCACAACTTTTGCCTCCATCGCGTCTCCGCCATCGCACTTCTCAATTCATTCCGCTTCAAAGCCATTTTTGTGCTATAATAAAGATTTTATCAGTTTTAAACCCCAGTTTTCCACTTTTAAGTCATTTTCCATTAGCCTCTTTAGCCCCTTTTCTCTCCTCCAAACTGCAAACTCAACACTTTTTCAATTAGGATTAAGTCATGGATAGCTTAGTTGCATGAGTAGAATCATGGTAGACATACCATAGGATAAATAGAGTGCATTTAGCCATTTGGCCAAGTTAAGTGCGGTTTAGAACTAGTTTCTTTTCTTCCATTTATTTTCAGCAAGTTAAATTAGTTTCCTTTCTGTCATTTCTTTTCTGCAAATTAAATTAGTTTCATTCTTGTCATTTCTCTTCAACAATTTAGTTTAGTTTCCTTTCTGTCATTTCCTTCCAACAATTTTCTTTCAAATTCTTATCATATTTTAAGAAATAACACCATTTTGTAAAGCAGAAGAGGATGACATGAACAGATTGCATTTGTTGTGTATATAGCACTGTCACCTCCAAGTTTGTACGAACCCTGGGTTGATAAAGTAAAGTAGGGCAGCCCCTGGGAGTTGCAGCACTCTCGGTGCAATACGAGGGCGTACCACTTTGCAGAACTAATTAAACATATAAATGTCTTGTTGAAGAAAGATGCAGAGTTCCGGAGGCAAGATGAATAAAAAAACTCTTTCTTAGCAATCAAATCTACCTTGACTGAAGCCCCAGTGTTAATCAGCCTTGATTTTGAGAAGGATTTTCTGAATTGATATGATAGTATATAATCTTTATAGATTATCATATCTTATGATATGATAATCTATAATCTTTATAGACTATCATATGGGTATGGGTTCCACCCATATCCTATGGTTTCCCCATCACCCCACCTTCAACCCAAGGAGCTTAACACGTGCTTCTGAGGAAACTATTGCAACAGTTTTACTCAAAAGAATAAAGAAGGCTTGGAGCAGCCTATTTATTTTTTCAGTCGTGCATTAAGAGATGTTGAGTTAAAGTACAACTTAATTGAAAAACATGCATATGCATTGGGAAAGGCTTTGAAGTCTTTTCGATTTTATGTTTTGCATTCAAAAGTCATTGTTTTTTTGCCAAATATTGTTGTCAAAGATGTATTGTTGCAGCTAGACATAGATGGCAGGAGGTGAAGATGGTTAACAAAGATTCTGGAATTTGACATTGAAATCAGACCTAATAAGTTGATAAAGGGATAGGGCTTAGTCCGCTTAATGGCAAAATCAAATTGCAAAGCTCTAAATCTGAACATGGAGGTAGCTGAAGAAACAGATAAAGAAGGTATATCTAATTATCTTGAAATATTTTATTCCAATTTGTATAAGGACATAGTGTACTTTTTATTAAATCTCAGTTGTCCTCCAGAAATGGAAAAATCAAAGAGAAGGGATTTTAAACTGAAGGCTATTAAGTATTGCATAATGGAAAATCATCTTTATTGGAAAGACCCTGTAGGAGTTTTGTTGAGATGTGTAGATGAAGCTGAGTCACGGAAAGTTATGTCAAAGATACATGCAGGGGTGTGGTGGACATTTATACTGGAAAGCTACCGCAAATAAAATTCTAAGAGTTAGCTATTATTGGCCAACTCTTTTCTCTGATGTTTTTGCTAAATTCAGAGCTTGCACTGAGTGTCAAAAGTTTGCCGGTAAGCAGAATTTGTTTCCACTACCTCTCATTCCCATTTTAGCAGATGCTCCTTTCCAGCAGTGGGGGCTAAACTTCATTGGTGAGATTCATCTGCCATCATCAGGACAACATAGGTGGATTCTTATAGCCACGGACTATTTCACCAAGTGGATTGAAGCCATTCCAACTAGAAACACCACTTACACGGTAATAATTAAATTTTGTTGGAAAATATTATGTCTAGATTTAGTTGCCCTCAAAAGTTGGTGACTAACAATGCAATGGCTTTTAAATCTGCCAAGATGAACAATTTCTGTCAGAAATATAACATTGATTTGACTCATTCTACACCTTATTACCCCCAAGGTAATGGGTTAGCTAAGTCATTGAACAAAATCCTGGTAAGAATCATAAAGAAGATGATGCTAGCAAACAAAATAAATTGGGATACTCAGCTAGTTCATGCTATTTGGGCAAATAGGTCAGTAGCAAAAGATGAATTGGTGTTTCTCCCTTTCAACTTGTTTATGGTGTTGATGTTGTGATTCCATGATAGTTGGCCCTTCCTATTATGAATATTTTACAAGATGAAACTGATAATTCAATTCCCATTCAGAGAAGGATGTTGCAACTTATAGAAGCTCATCAAATCTGGGAATCCCTGATGGACAAAGAACAGAAATACAAAGCCAAAGTAAAAGTTGTTTTTGACAAAAGGGAAAACCAACAGGTATTTCAAGAAAATGATTTGGTATTGCGCTGGGATGAAAGAAGAGAATACCATGGCAAGCATGGTAAGTTTGACAAATTGTGGTTCGGGCCATTCAAAATTGCTCAAGTTCTGGAAAATAACACATTTTTGTTGAAGCATTTAGATGATGATTAATTGATTGGAGGTCTAGTCAATGGTCATTTTCTCAAAAAAAAATTGTTTGATAACTCAGTCAGTCTTTCCATTGTAAATATCCAGAGTGTTGTTTCAATAAAACTCCATGCCCAATGGTATTTGTGTATGTAAATAAAGTCAGTCTTGAGTCCAGTCAATAAAAGTTAGTTTCTGTCATTAGCTTCTGAAATTCAAAGTCCAAAGAGTTTAAGGCATTGAATCTACAGTCCTTGAAGCCTCACAGGGAGGACTTCATCCCCAATAGGAGCCATTGTTAGCACTGCAATTTTTCAAAGTCTAGTCATCATTCTAAGTTGTCTTTGATCCTCTCTTGTCTCCTAACCTATGGTTGAATGCCCTGGAGGGTTAAAATGTGTATTAGTTTTTATCATTTTTAACAAAATCCAAAAGAATTTTGAGTCCAATAGTTTGTTTGTGTCATAGAGTTATTAGGGTAAATTTTCTTTTAATAGGTCTTTTAACTGCTTTGAGTAGTTAAGGTTTAGCTTGAGAAGTATTATTTATTCACCAATATATTTTATATCCAAGGCTAAGGACAAAATGTCAGAGTCATCAGTTGTTTTAGGAATAACACATGAATAACTACCTTTCCTAGAAAGGCAGATATTTTCTTCAGAAAATCTGGTTTTACAAGCAACACAGAAATAGCTACCTTTTTCAAAAAAGTAGCTATTTCCTGCAAAATTTCTATAAGGAGGTAAAAGAGGAATTACTCAGGTGAAAAGACACTGCTCTTTGAATATTGAAGGTCTGCTAAAACAAGAGGTATTACTCTTCTGAAAGGTGGCTAATTCTAATTGGAGGATTCATTAAAAGGAGTTGGCTATTTTATTTGCTAAAGCTAGTCAAATCTAATGCTACTCATTAAAGTGAAATATATTAAGGTTGAGGTATAGGTAGCTATTAGTTAGTAATTTGATGGAGTAAAATGTTCGGTGGAATGAGTTGGCACCAGAATTTAAATGATTTTGATTTCGTGTCACTCTCTCTCACCATGATTTAGGGCATGCAGAGCTTTGTTTCCATTTACCCTCGTGAAAGCTACAGCAAACAGTTTCTTATCCTCTAGCAAAATAGTTTGTTACCTTGTGCCAACAGTTAGGGCTCCGTGGAGGGTTGTTGTTCCTTGTTTTACAGGTGTGAATTAGTGGTTACGTTAGCTGTTAACATAATGGGTAAGGGTGGTAAAGTGAACCGTTCAGAATCGGCCAATACCCATTTCGTTGATCACCGTGCAAAGCCACAGTTCCGAGCAGCAGGGTGGTACCAGTTTTTAAAGAAATTTTCAGGAGAAAAAGTTTCAATTGTTCAGGCATTTTCTGAGTCATCCGATAGAGAGCAGGTCAAGCTTGGGTCTCAGACCTTCAAGATCACAGAGACTATCATTGCAAGAGCTACCCAAAGATCAACTACATGTGAGTCCTGGTACAAAAAGAAAACTTTTCTTAAAGATGATTTAAATCCATATCTAGAGTCTGAAAATGAAAATATAGATTGGAACCCTACTATTTAAATTTCTTATTTTAGGTCTGAGTGGCAAGACATTATTACCATTGTGCAGCATTATATTAGCTGTGAAGGAAGGTTTTCCACTGTGCATCAATATCAGATGAGGTTTCTAGCTCACATCTCGGGCTCTAAACCTATGAACTTACCATTTTTCCTTTATAAATCTTTGTTGACAATGTCCCAAAAAATATAGAGATCCCCAAACTATTCTCTTCACAATATTTATCATAAGGGTTTAATCAAAAAGTTGGTGGTTTATCATCTGAAAAAGAAGAGAACCACATGGGAAAAAAATTTAGCAGATAAAAGTTTCAGCAGTGTTAACTCAAGGAGAAGGGTAGGAAGGCATTTAAGGAAAAAGACCTAAGAGCAACATTCAATCCCTACACCTACATTGACCCCTTCACAAACTGTTCAATATTCTACACCATCTAGCAGGCAAACAAGGAACTTAGCTAGGAGAGCTAGAGTTCAAACCACCACTTCTATACCAACCATCACTCCTATACCTATAGTGCAACCAGCCAAGGAAGTTTACACTAGAAGACTAACTAAGGAGACATAGACCTTGGGATCTTTCAGGCAGGAGCATGCCAGCAAACTCAAACAAATGGCTACCCTACCTGACAACAGTGCAATGTCTAAAGGTAAGGAAGAGGTAGCTTCCTCTTCAAAGAGTAAACTTAGGAGGAAACTTATTTTGACAGAGGGATTTTCAGTGGAATTCGGCCCTGAAACCTTGACACCAAGCCCTGTTCTAGAGACTAGACATGAGAATCAAGAAGACAATGCCACTCCAACACCAGAGGAGCCTACACTTGCACAAGTCTTTTCCTCTCTTAAAACATTGGCTAAGGGGAAAAGCAAAGTTTTAGAGACTACAACAGAAGAACCAACTATAGCCCAACTTTATTCATCTCTCAATTCATCAGCCAAAGGGAATAAGAAATCCATAATCCACTCATACTCATCTTTTGAAGAAGATTACAGTGAAATAGATTTTAGTGAAACAAAGTTTGAAGAAGGGCAGTCAAGTAGAGTTATCCATGGAAAAAGGAGGCCTTCATACATTCCAAATCCATACATTCAAAGGCCTCATTCCAGACCAAAGAACAAGCTCAGACTAGCAAGCAAACTCATAGCCAAACCTATTCTCAAAGATAAGATTAAAGACATAGATGAAAGTCCAGAAAATGATCCATGAAAGAAGAAGACTAAGAAGAAAAAACAAGTACAAAAGAGAAAACCAAACAAGAGGGTCACTAAGGCAGAAGCTATTAGGATTTTTGCTTCTATACTAGATCTTTGATGATTAAATGTTTAAAACAATGAGAATCTGAATAATCATATCATTTTTGGCTTATTTACAGAATTTTCAGAAATAGCTACCTTTTCCAGAAAAGTAGCTATTATTTTCAAAATTTGTATAGGGTGAAAAGGTTGCTTTTTGGTTCTAGTTTTTGAAAGAATGACACTAAGTGGTGATAAAGTGAATGCATCCTCAATGGTAATGGTTTTTGCCAAGTGTCATCCCGTCAAGCTATCTTCTAGTTGTCATTTTCAGTTGGTTACTCCTGTACTTTTGTGGATAAAGGTCCAGGTGTCCATTTCAATTGGCAGTTGCACTTTTTGTGGAGGAAGTTTTCCAGGAAACGAGGAGCACATAGCCACCTCAACTTAGCCACTTCGAGCTCCATACTATCATGTTTTGTCTTCATTGTATTTCAAACTACTTTTATGTTATGTTTAAGATAAGCTTTACTATAGGTAAAGGATTATAATAAAGTCTCTAAAACAGACTTGCACTTTTTGCGGAGGCTTTAACAGAACACCTTTTTGTATATATACTATGTAAAGAAATGAAGAAAGGATTCGTTGGTTGTTCATCTTATTGTATTTTGTGTTGTATATTTTTTAGTATATAATATATCCAAATGCACTCTTGAGGACTCACAAACTATGTGGTGTGTGTATTTTTTTCCCTTTTGTTTTTACATACTTTATCTATCTTTCCAGATTTAATATGAAAGTTCTATCTCATGCTTTTATCAGTCTTGTGAACCTCCAAGACATATTGATATGCTTTTGCAAGTCCTATTCCAAGCTTTCCTGATTCAGTATGAATTGAAGGTTGTTCATAAGCATTCCTTGGGGTAGAATTAAATCATGTCTAATGTTCTTGTAATTATTTTGATCTAGCATGCATGTTAATTTGTTTTTGTCAATCTTGATCCATCAAGCATTCCTGATTCATAAGGTCATGTTAGACATAAGCATTCCTTGTAATGGGATTCCTAAAATGTAAAGTGAGACTCTTGTAAGTCTTTTAAAGCATTCTTTCACTATACATTTCAGATCTAGAATTTGTGCCACCCTTTCCTCTTAGCAGTGGGCATTTGTTTTACATATCCATTGTTTATCTTCCATTCTTCTAACCATCAGGCTACAAACTCAACCTTGCTACCACATCATGCACCAGTGCCCTCACATGTGTGAGAGATTCTTATTTTCTCAAAATCCCTTTCAGTGTGTGTAAGTTCCAACCACTTCCCAAAAACCCTAATCCAACTATAAGAAAAGCCTTTGAGCTTAAGATGTGTCTGGTCAGTCGCTTGTCACAATCCAAGTGTTGACTCCTGCGCTAACAAGACCCTAGATCCAAGTCTGTAGCATAGAGAGGAGGATTCGTTCCGACAAACTTCTGAGCAGATGGCGGCACATGGACTGCGTGATCAAGATAGGTTGGACGACCTGTCCAACTTTGCAATCTGGAAGGCCAGAATCCTGGTAGTCATGGAGGCATGCGGCTTGAGGGAGCATGTAGAGAAATTCTTGGCTACACCGACTGATGCGAAACTTCTGGCTGAGCATAATGAAGCAGCGACACATGCCAAGCACTTCATCATGGAAGGGATAACAGATCATGTGGTACCACACATAGCTGAGAAGGAAATGGGTCATGAGATGTGGGTAGCCCTAACCACATTGTATGAAGGAAGATCTATCAAGAGAAAGATGCTCCTGGAGAACCAACTGAGGTTATTCATGATGGCCAAGGGAGAGGAGATCGACCCTTTTCTATCCAGACTGCAATCGATTTGGGATCAGCTGACTAGCATGGGAGTCAAGGTAGATGACAATGTCATGGTGAGGACTTCTCTCAATGCAGACACGAAGCACTGGGAAAATTTTTTCCAAAGTCTCTTAGGCAGAGCAGACCTTCCCAACTGAGACAACATGTGGGCTATCCTCCAAAAAGAGGAAATCCGCCAGATGACCAAAAGACAGTACAACATCGGTTCGAGCAAAGTAAAGAAGGAAGAAGAGGAAGATTTGGCCTTGACATCAAAGAAGCAGCAAGGGAAAAAGAAGCGTGATCTCTCGAAAATCAAATGTTTCCAATGCGGCGAACTTGGACACTTCGCCAGCAATTGTCCTGAGAAGAAAAAGGACAAGGGGAGCTTCTAGTTCCAAGGCTGCTGTAGTAGACGATGGCTCCGAAGATGACATAGCCATGAGCGCTCATGAACCACAAAAGTGGAGCGATCTTGATCTGTAGAGCAGATACAAAGTGAGGGCAGGATCCTTGAGTAGCCCAACTCTTGGATCACATACGAGCTACGGGAGCCTTAAAACAGTAGCGGGGCAAGTGGAGCAGTGGGTGCAAAGAATCACAGATGGAGCAGAGGCAGAGCTGGATGTTGAGAGGGAACAGTGTGGTGCAAATGCAGCAGCAGCATAGCGACAGCAGCACAGAGGTGTTGATGTGACTTCAGCAGTGCAGAGCAGGCTTGCTTACGCAGTGCAGAGCTGCAGCAATGTAGAGGCTTCAGAAGGACAATGCAACGCATTAGCAACGTAGAGGACTTGAGCGCAGAGGAGGTTTGCTTACGCAGTGCAGAGCTGCAGCAGCGCAACAGCCTCCAGATGTCTCAGCACATAGTAGCAGCCTATGGAGCTTCAGTGATGAGATGCATCCCAATTGACTTGTCTGTCAAAGATTAGGCAGAAGTACTTCAGTTGCTTACTCTCAGCAACTGAGTTGCAGAGCAGCAGTTGGAAGCATGATGCAGCAAAATTGAGAGGGAGTTGTAGTACGGATGTAGCAGTGGCAGTGGCAGCGTCATGGGCAGCAATACATAAGAGCAGCGTCAGCACAGTGATGAAGGGCAACATGCCAAGCATCAGCGCAGAGACCTACACCAACGATCAGCAAAGAGCTTCGAGGTGAAGTATTGTTGCTAGAGCACATTCCTCACTAAGAAGGAGTGTTGAGATTTTGAGGTGTTGGGGTAGCACCGGATGTGCTCTAACTCCCAAACTTTGTGGAGGGGCTACAGTACATGAGATCTCCAAGACCCAGAAAGCGATTTAAGAAATTCCATCATGTTTAAGAGATATTTAATTAATTAATCTTTTTAATTAAGGACCCTAAGTCTAACTTAGGAAAATTAAATGATTAAAGTTAATTAAATTAAACATGTGATGAAAATTACTTAAGTCACATAGATCAAGCATCTTCTAATCTTAGTCGTCGATTCAAGATTAGATCATAGGCGTTGATGTTTTAACGAGAAAAGTATAAGAAGAGGGCTTAGGGTCAATTGGAGAACACACAGAGTGGCAGAGCACTGAAACTAAGCTGGAATTCTAGGGTGTGGTTTGTTAAGAATTTCAAAAGTGTTTCAGCTGCAGCAAGGGGCAGTATTGGCAAAGGGGATGGTTTGATCCCAAGCTAAGAGTACAATGAGGGTAGAGAAGCAAAAAACCGAGGCAACGCAGAGGCAGCAGCTACACAACTTAGCCAAGATCCCAACAGGGGCAGCGCAGAAGCATCAAGAGGTATACAGACTTGACACAGGCCCGGAAAGGGTAGTGCAGTGGCAGCAGGGGGCTAGCAGGGATGATACAAACCCAGCCAGGACAGTGTAGGGCGACATAACCCAATCTGGGGTGACGCAAGCCCTTCCTGAGAAGTGCAAGGGCTGATGCGGGCCATCAGGGTTGGCATAGAGGGCTTCAGAGCAACGGTGGGGTTTCTAAAGATCGGAAAAGGCCGAGTTCTGTAAAACCTGTTTGAGGGTGTGAATAAGTCAGTTTTTCTGTCTCCTGAACAGAGATATAGCTACATATTTTATTTCTCTGTCAAGTTAACCAATTTGGTGCCCAGATCTGTTGTACTTAGATTCTGCTTAATAAGAAAAACCCTCCAGCAGCCAGAAGACCGGTTTTCCCGCATTGGGTTTTTCTGGGGACAGTGGAGCAAGAAATACTTGTGTGTCACTTTGTCATTGTGCATGTTATTTAGTTTTGATCTGTATGTGTAGGCGGTTAATTTATTTACTTTGATGTTAATGTTGAAGATTTCAGATTAATAACTTAATGTAAGAAGGAGACGTAAATCATAAATTTAACAGTAGGGTTTCTATTTGAGCATATTCAGAAATTTTCACAAATTTGCAGTGACAACAAGGACATAGTGATAATGTGGGAGACAACAACAGTAGGGACCATTTGTGACTGAGATCATTTTGCCAAAGAGGGATTCTTCACAATGACTTCCAGATTCTCAGTGACAGAGGGAGATAGATTTATATGCAGAGGCTAAGTTTCTCCAGCCAACGTGACTTGTTTTAGGGAGGCTGAGTTGTCGGAGCAAGTGCGAATTTGCCAGAAGGTTCGATTTGAATAGGGGAAGTTGAGTTTTCCAATGAAGGAAGGAATTCCAGTGGAGGCCAAGATATTTTCCTAGTTGATGTAGGAGCATCGACCCATCCTCTGAAAAATCAACAAGAACGAGTTCCAAAAGGTGTAGTTGTCAAAAATTGGGGTATTAACTATTTTGTAAAGGATTAAAAGCATGAAAAATCAGATCCGTGAGGGATCTTAGGAATTCGTTGAGGGCTTTGTGGAGAAGATTATGTTGAGCAGTTTATGGAGAGGATCATGTTGAGAGCTTTATGGAGAATATCATGGATC
Source organism: Pinus albicaulis (assembly GCA_034641835.2). Classification (NCBI taxonomy): domain Eukaryota; kingdom Viridiplantae; phylum Streptophyta; class Pinopsida; order Pinales; family Pinaceae; genus Pinus; species Pinus albicaulis. The sequence goes on along the minus strand of CM076572.1, from coordinate 1,367,663,050 downwards.
TTGAGATAATCCATAATATTGAAATAATCCATGATATTTTAATTTTCTAATATAAATTGTAAACTTGTGTATTAAGTGTGGCCATTAGAATGAATATATGGTCGGCCAAGGCACCAATAGATGCTATGTAATAGTCTAATGAATAAGTTAATGACATTTAATTTCTACTTTATGTAATTCTATGTGTGTAAATCATGGGTTGATGCTTTGATGGATTGATGCATTGATGCATTGCAATTGTTTGATGGATTGAAGTTGCATGCATGCATGTATTAGAGGTGCAACTAGAGAGTTTAGTCGGACCATAACCCATAGGTCCAAGATCGAACAAGAAAAAGGATTGAAAATGATAGAACCCCATAAATCGCTTTCATCAAGTGGTATCAGAGCGCAAAAGATTCATGTGCATAGTGTGGAGGAGAAGCAGTGGAAGAAGGTACAAGTGATTGATGATTTGGTAAGAGATTTGTTTTTCTCTATGCAGGTGACAACAGAGGAAGGTGAGAAGATTTGCAACAACCTAGAGCAGGGAGTGCTTGAAAGGTTCCAGAGAAGAGAACTGAGAAGATGCCAAAGGACCAAACTTAGGAGAAAGTTTGGTGAGGTATCATGTAGTGTGTTGCAGCTCACAAGTTAAATTTGTTATGAGAAGGGCAGATGCATATGACCAGGAGGTCATAAATTTTCATACCATGGGAGTTTGATGTAGGAGCATCGACCCATCCTCCAAAAAAGCAACAAGAACAAGTTCTAGAAGGTGTAATTATCAAAAAGCAAGGTAATAACTATTTTGTAAAGGATTAAAAGCATGAAAAATCATATCTGTGAGGGATCTTAGGAATTCGTTGAGGGCTTTGTGGAGAAGATTATGTTGAGCACTTTGTGGAGAATAACATGGATCTTGAGATAATCCATGATATTTAAATAATCTACGACACTGCAATTTTCTAATATAAGTTGTAAACATGTGTGTATTAAGGGCGGCCATTAGAACAAATATTTGGTCAACCAAGGCGCCAATAGATGCTATGTAATAGTCTAGTGATTAAGTTAATGACATTTGATTTCTACTTTATGTAATTCTATGTGTGTAAATCATGAGTTGATGCTTTGATGGCTTGATGCATTGACATTGCAATTGTTTGATGGATTGAAGTTGAATGCATGCATGGATTAGAGGTGCAACTAGAGAGTTTAGTGGGCCCATAACCCACAGGTTCAAGATCGAACTAGAAAAAAAATAAAAAATGACGGACCCCCATAAATTGCTTTCATCACTAGTGGGTGCGAGTTTCTAGAGAGGTCATGTTGTTTGTCGAAAACGCACCTGTTGGATCGATTTAGGGTCACAGAGAAAGCCTGAGTTGCTTCCAGGAGTTCGAGTCAGCTTGCAGAAGTGAAGAAATTAATTTGTCAGAGGTTTGCTAATTTATGGCAAACAATATATGTAAATTTCAATTACAGATTTGTTGAAGAACAATAAAATCCTCATCTACAGAACTGGTTTTCTCTTCAAGGTTTTTCCAAGGAGAATTTGTCCAAAAATATCGGTGTCAAATTTTTGTCTGTTATTCTCAGTTCCTGTGATTATTTATTTGTGAAATTGCAGTTGTGTTTTAATTCAGTATTTGCCACGAAAAATTTACAGAATACAAATAATCTGCAAAGATAGAAGATTAATAACCATTAATTGCAAAAGAAATTTCACAAATCACTCCTATGGATTCACCCACTTTTGGTGGGTAACAAGACTCACTTGTGGTAAATATTCAATTCAAAACAAACACTGGCAACTCCCTTGCCCAATTGTTTAATGCAGCTGAGTCCACTTTTAACACTGTCAAAGATTGAGCACACACTTTAACAAAAGCCTTTCGCAGATTTGCCTCTTAATATTGATCAATTGGGGAAAAAGGAATTCCTTTAAGAAAAACGACCATGATAATCTTAGACCAAGGGTGTCCAACTAGGACTCTCTCTAAATAGCCTTTGGTTTCAGATACATAATCATTTTCCTTCATGCTAAAAGAATTTTTCTCGAATATAACCGGCTACTTTAACAATCGATGCTTCATTCATTTTCCACAACCATTATTGCAAAGAAGCGCTTAATCTGTTATGCTAAGCAGTCCTGAAGTACCAAGGCCCATTTCACATAAGCTGGTAAATGACACTAGAGACTCGATTAAGCTAATATAGCTTCTATGGCTTACGTTGGGAAAATCATTTTATTCCTTTTCAGTAGATCGGGAGATTCTTTAATAAATAGCCAAATTTAGTCACAGTAGAAATTGCTAGTAGAATTATGTGCAAAACTACAACTATCCACCTCAAACTTCACCTATTTTATTGGCTGCGGGAAGTGGCCTTAATGTGAGCCAGACATCATCTGGGTGGGTAATTTTAGCTGGCAAAATTTTTAAAATTTTAAATTTTAATAAAGGAAGAATCATGAAATACGATTCGGACTCATAAAAGCAGCTGATTTACAGATAACTTTTGGTTAAGATGCAAAGACTGGAAGCGACATCTAGACAAACTGGTCTGTTTGGGAGGCTTGAACTTTTTAAACAAAAGCAGATCTAAAAAAGAAAACTTTTGGTAGCTGATGTTTATCTCTCAGGCTCCTTGATCAGATTGATTCATATATTAGTTACCAGATTTGAATTGAGCCTATGTTAAATAATTATAAGTTCACAGTAATAGATAGAACAAATAATCATGGAATTCGAAGATCAAATGGATAGATAACTTGACAAACTCCAAGATTGCCTGGGAGCAATTGCTAGCTGCTAGCTTCAAGTCAAGTTCTCCGTTGGCTTGTTTCAGAATTATCTGTCGAACTTTTTCTTCTTTTACTAATCTCTTTTTCATCAATAAAATCAATAAATGATCGCAGTATACGTGCACTATTTGATGGGAATGACTTGGATACAGAAGTAGACTCATCTCCAGTGTCTTTTTCCCGAAAGTGCTGGATAAATTGCCAGATTGCACGACCTAAAAATGCAACAAGGGAAGCAAATGATGCCACGCCAATGATCAAGAAAAGACCCCAAAAGCTTTTCAGGTGAAGCTGAGTCGAATCAACTTGATTGGCTTGTGAACCACAAGTGTTTTGACTCAACCATTTATCATGAATTCTCTGAAGCTCACCGGTCTCCGAAAGGGTCAGGATTGCTGTTGAAAAGTCAATCGCTAGCTGGGATCCTTTTTGGAAAGCCTGTTGAAGTGCCAACGAAAAAAAAAATCTTAGATCAGAACAAGAGCTTAAGACATGAAAAACCCACATTATCATCTTGTGTCAAAACAATCATGGGAAAAAACTAAAGCTATGAGAGAATACTTACAAATCCCCATCCTCCTTTTGTGAATTCTGAACCAACAATCGCAAAATTGCATTGGGTTGATAAAAAGAATTGGACAACTGGTAATGTGTCAACAATTGCTTCTACCCCTCCTTCACTTGGGGGTAGATTAAAATGCTTAGCATAATTTGATGTAGAATTTACAGGAACGAGCCTTGATTCAGCTATATTGAGTTGTAATAAGTAGTTTCTAATATAAGATCCTTCTGGATATCCTATTTGTGCGTCACTTGCTATCAAACTGTCCAGTCCGGTAACTGTTGGCGAAAGCTGTTGTACTGTGAGAATTGAAGTCAAACTTGCAGTGTAACTTGAACTGATAATTAAAACAACAAATAGCCATACGATAAGCACAACTCGTCCAAGGTTGCTCCCAACATTTTCTCCTGCATCAGCCTCAAATTATTTTTCATTAAGCTTTCCCAATATATAGACACACACCGAAATGGAGTTCACTATAAGACAGACTTAAACTAAATATCCCTAGCGTACACTACCTAGTAGCAACTCAATCTTTGCCAAAATAACTTCCGGAAAATTGTTCACAAGTTGAACAGTATAAAACTATAAAAATCCAGAAGCACATATATAGTATAATTTACACACTACTGAAAACATCTGAGAATCAATAATAAGTCTGAGAGGACAAAAATACAGATATTTAGTTTACTCACTCTGGGCATTAAACAATGTTGAGAAGCTGAACCTGCAGGGAAACATGATGAAAGGCCATCAGTTGTCTCAACAATTATTTAGAAAATTCAGCTTCCTTCTCTCCCATTAACTCACTGGACCAGTTATCTAGAGAAAAACAGTATAATATATATCCTTAGAAACGTTCATTGAATGGCATTATATCCTACGTCAATAGGGGAAACAGACTTCAATAGAAAATAAATTAGAGGGGTGATCCCAATTCACCTGGTTTGTTTTCGGAGACAATGAAATCAGAAAAACTCTAGAGTGCAAAATATATGATAAAAATCCACCATTCCATTCATAAAGACAATTTTGAATTAACTGAAATCGATTATAACTTCTTATATTCAAACAACAGAATAAATTCCAAATAATAAATAACTTCAAATTTGATCTAAAAATATGTTAAACTAAATGTCAAGAATGAATACATATATACATAATATTTTGTTTTATTATATTTTAATTCCAGCAAAAAAAATGGATCTTAACATTTAATTTTGAAACTTGCAACAAATTATGCATTGCAGATTAAATTTGCAATGGTTAAGATTTTACGAAATTTGAGTTTTTGAAAAAAATCACCAAACGCAGTGGCTAAGGAGGGATCCGATCACTAAATCTGTTAAGAGGCTTATATAATACAATACCTCTTTAGTAAGAAATATCATATGGCCCATGGGGCTTTAAACAAGACCTAGGTCATGAAATACATACATCAACATGGAAAACAATCTTTGCTAGAAAATAAATTAGAGAGAAACATCCAGTCAATTCCTTTTAACACCTGATAGAAGATGGCAGATGTTTGATAAAATATCTAATTATGATAGGGTTTGGAACAAGGGCCTAAGTTATGAAATACTTCACATAGATACTGTATGATTTTGGTTTCCTTTCAATATTTATACCATGCCAATTTCACTATGAGAGATACAGTAGAGAAGTGGAATCTTATAAGCTGTCTTACGAAATCTGAACATAGAGATTTATTTTCCATTATAATATTAGTCTCTTCATTTAATCTTAAATTATTGAATCAGAATCCATCTATCTTTACCAGGAGATTGTGTTAACTTCCAGGGTTCCTCCGCAAGTGTTTACGCTATGCTTGGAGGTGATTCATGAGATGTTAGGTGCATGGTGTATGGATGACCCTTGGTTGCTCCATGATGGAAGATACATTGAAATTGATGTTAGAAATATGAAGAGAGCGAGATATTTTTCACACAACACAAATAAAACTATGATTTTATTGATCTCACGGACATTACATATATAGGAATACATGATACTTCTAGATCCGAGAATGGTGGATCTAGATTACTAAAAATAGCTATTATAACTATTAATCTTGGAACTCACACAATTACAACTCACGACAACTTGGAAAACACATGACACACATCACATGGAAGCATTACTCCCAACACCTTCCCTTAATGCTTACATGAGAAAACCAGAAAGTAGATATTACAACAATAAATGAATCTTTGTCAGATTTATCTGATATGGTCATCACTAGCATTCATATCCACTCTAAAATCGCATGGTTTCCGCTCTTTTCTTCACCACACTTTCAAGCTACCCACTTGATCCATTTAAAAAATAACCGCTTCAGACCATCATTGACGAACTTTGCAAAATTGGTGCTTCTCAACCTCCCAGAGCGCAACGGGTCAGTCCTGATACTAAACAGTGAACCATCATATGGAACTGCCACCGTCTGTGAATCCACGGCCCTCCGCAGCCTTCATCAGTTATCTAGGATAGCATTATGGGTACAAAATGTCTTCAGTAGACAATTCTACAACTTCACCTTGCATAAAATAACCTGTACTGACCCTCCCGGAGCACAACGGGTCACACCAGCTTGACCTTATTAAGAACTACCTGTGACTAATGCTCCCGGAGCACGACGAGTCACATTAATCTGTTGAATAGTTGGCCTGTTATTTTTGGTTCTGCATCATTTGATTCTTACCAATAACTCATTTTCTCCATTAAAATTTCTACCCACAACTACTCTTTTTTTTCATATAAATTAAAACTCCTCACACCAATAAAATATATCTCAAACCACTTATTAAAATAACCTTAAAATAAGGTTAAAAATTAATAATTACTTTTTCTAGCAATCAATCATTATAAAAAAATGTAGCCAATTCAATCCATGTGCACTGCCTTTTAACAAAAAAAATATTAGGACCATTTTACCCTAATCTCAACCTTCAAAGATTTGAGGGTTGAAGTCGCCATCTCTTTCAATCCCTAAATAGATGATCTGAACATTGAGAAGTAAGTGTAGTCCATGTTATTTAGTCTATCTCAGTGTTGATACAATCTGACAGGATGGCGTTCAAAGGTTATTAGAAGCAGATGTAAGAAGATGGAGTTGATAGCGATGACCAGACCATTTCCGCATTTATAGAGGACTACAATTCTTTGCCATTTTGACATTTTCCAACAGTTAAGCTCAAAAGATCATCCAAATCTTCATGTTGTTGAAGCATGGCACTAGATCGCAACACATCTCTTCACACCTTTCAATGCCCGACGACTCGATCCACCAGTCTCTCCACGCCAGCCAGGCCAGGGAGTGACCCTCGTACTTAGAGTCGAAAATCACACAAAACACAACGTTGATCTACTGTCGTAAATGACATCTCACCTAGCTCACTTGAAAAGGTGGAAGGGCTCTTGTCTTATTTGGTGTAGCCACTCGGATGCAGCAATTTCTTTCGAACATCTGCTCCTTCGAGAGCCAACAAAATCACCCTCACAATGGTGATTTCCACAGTGCTCACATCCCCTCTCTCAAATCAACAACGATTTGATCACCACGATTCTCCACACACTCGAAATCCAGCTGGACACTACCCCTCCTTTATCTCCATTTGGGCTAAATGAAATGAAACCCCAGATGCTTAGATTGAAACAGCTGCAGATCTCCATGTCATCCCTCATTCAACGACCAACCATCAAGATAATTAAGCCTCCAGGAATGATAATGTTGATATTATGGGAGCCAACAAAACAACACACAACCACACACAGGTTTATACTAATAATACAAAAGAAAATCGCACATCTAATCTACTAATAATCTAATTCTCAACTATTTTCACAGATCTCACATTTTCCTAGCCTTCCCGTAAGGGAATCAAGCTAGCACAGGCTCTAATACCATGTTAGAAATATGAAGAGAGCGAGAAATTGTTCACACAACACAAATCACACTATGATTTTATTGATCTCATAGACATTACATATATAGGAATACATCATACTTCTAGATCCGAGAATGGTGGATCTAGATTACTAAAAATAACTATTACAACTATTAACCTTGGAACTCACACAATTACAACTTACGACCACTTGGAATACACATGACACACATCACATGGAAGCATTACTTCCAACAATTGACTTGCTCATTGATTGCTAGAAATCATCTTGGCGCTTATGTTATTGGAGTGTTGGAGACCTATGGAGCTTGGAAACTTTTTTATGATGGCCACATGGATAATGGTTGCTTGTGTGGGAGGACGACTTGCTTTGGAGAAGTACTGGGCATCTTAGAGGAGGGCTTTGAGTCTGTTGCCTCAAAATCTAGTAGGTCTTGTGAGGCGAGCTCGAAAGTTAAGAGCTAGACCAAGCAACAACACTATGAGGTGTGTCCCACTATCACCACAACCACTACCTCCAGCTCTTTAATGAAATTTCAACATGTTGTCGCTCAAATTGTACACAGAAATGGGACAATGCTCAGGGCAGGGGTTGTCACTCTAATCCCTTCCCTCTCTATTTAAGTTGTCTCCTAAATGCAGGCTAAGGGTGGTAGTCCCTATGGCTGAGATTATGAGCAACTTGTTGGGAGCCAAGAAGTCAAGGAGACACAACTGAATGTCCTAGCATCTTAGTTGAAATGAGGAGGGCAAGTATGGTTATTAAGCACGATTTGATTAGATTTCTCAAGATTATAAGTTAGAGACTAGTGCCTTTAAAAATTAATTACTTGCACAATATGAATTAAATTCCAAGTTACCGGATGACAATTTTCGTGGGATGCAAATTCTATCTTGGATGAAATGCAGGACCTAAATCTATTTGAAATGCAAGCTCTTGGTAGATTTTAATTAGATGCTCTATCTAAATGAATCCTTCTTCTCAATTCTTTTGGAACTAGTCTCGAACACAAGTTGTAGAGAGAAGCCCAAACGAAGGAAGCTATGGCCTCATTAACAATACCTCCTATGGGGTTCTAACCACCTAGATGCCTCTGTTATTGCCCACAACAGAACTGCAAGGTCACCTATGTTAACTGCAAATGAGGGTCTAGAGTCCTCAAATTGTATAAAGAAGGTGGTCCTATCTTCTTACAACCAAGTTTATGCTTGGAGGTGAATTTTAGGAATGCACTTCTAACTTAGAATGAAGATGCAAGATGTGAGTGATTTGCTTCAATGGGATTAGATAGATGTGTTAAGTACTTCAACAAGATTAGATTATTTGGAATCAAAGATGTTTATTCAACACAAGATGATAAGAGAAATTAAATGAAGCACTTAGAGAATAATTGTAAGACTATCTCATGTTGATTTTTTGGTAGCATCGAATGTGCTCTAGCTCTGAAACTTTGTGGAGGGGCTAGAACACATGAGATCTCCAAGACCCAGAAATAGTTTGGAGAAATTCCACCCGAAGTTCAAGTTATTCAAATAATTAATTATTTTTAATGGAGCCTAAGTTAAAACTTAGGGAATTAAAAAGTGAATTAATTTAAATGTGGGTGAGAAAGTTCTAAGTAATGAGGATCAAGATTGTTTTAATCTTAGCCGTTGATTAAGGATCAGATCACGGCCATTGATTTCTCAACTAGGAAAAGTGTAAAGGAAGGCTTGAGGGTCAGTTGGAGAACACACACAGTGAATCTGGAGATCGAATTCTTCTGACGGAGCAGTGCTCAAACGAAGATAATATCTGAGTGATTTAGTTGCAGCAACGGGCAAAAGCAATTGTTGGTCGGAAGACCAAGAGTACATAGCAGAGCAAGGGCAGCAGAGACGCAGAGGAAGCAGCGCAGCCACCAAGAGAGGTAACGCAGTCCCTAGAGGGGCTGACGCGGGCCCACACAGGGGCAGCACAGAGCATTCGAGAGATAGTCCGGAAATTGCTGAAGATCGAGGTTTCTGAGCAGGGAGGGCTGAAAATCAATTTACTAAGAGGAAGATCAGCGCAGCTAAGGGGTGACACAGTCCTCAACCAGACCCACGCAGGCCTACGCATCTACTACGCAGAGGTAGTGCAGAGGCAACTAGGGTTTCACCATTTTTTGATCTGGATCAGCTGAGTGAAGAATTTACTGGAGAACATAAATAATTACTGAGAGGAATAAACATAAAATAACCAGCAACAAAACACATTAACATGAACACAGATGTTTATCCGGGAAAAACCCCAACTCCAGGAAAACCCATCTAATGAAATTTCATTAAACATTGGCCAAAACCATGGCCTATCCGGCCAAGTGAGCCTTCACCGCTCACCTCCAAGCCTCATCTTACAATGAAATCTTCCCATCCTTTTATAGGCTCCAATACATGCAATGCCATGAGCTGAAAACCATGGGTGCACAATACCATGTGCCCCAAAACTACCCGATGGTTTAACTTGGTCAACCTTGACTCTAACCCCGAGTCAATTTACCTAACATTCCCCCCTTAAACTTGACTTGGGGTTCCTTGACTAAACCCAGCCAACCTTGCCAAGTGAGTCAACCCAGCCCTACTCACTCTGACCCTTACCCCCCTCAAAGTTTTTACTTGGAGTATCTGTTAACCCAACATCCCCCTATCACCTAGGTCTAACCCAGACTTTACCAGTGATTACCCAGGGGTACGCATGCCTTACCAGGTCTTACAACAGTATGCCCATTTACATGTAATAAAATTTGACTCCATTACAATTTTTTTTTTTCATTGTTGCTTGTCTTTGTATGACCATCCTCTCACTCTCATGGATCTCTCATGACCCATTTTCCATGTTGCTCACTGTCAGCCAGTTTTGCTTCTACCAGCACTAGCACATCCGTCTTCAGCTTTAGTCACCCAAGTCGCCCTTAAGGCCCAAAACTTATCTAGTGAGTCGTGCACGACCATGCCAAGTTTGTCCCACTGATTAGTGCTTTCGTTGCCTTGTCACCCTCATCAAGCATCCTCCTTGACATCTTTTTTTTTTCACTATCGACACCATTTCTATAGTAGATAACATCAACTGAAAGCTTTCTCAGTGCCATGGTCATTGCCTGTACAAACACCTCCAGCGTAATTGTTTGGCTTGGCAACAGATCATTGTCTTCAAGGAACCGATGCACTATCACCATCACTGTGCCGATAACTTAGACTAGAAATGCTAGCTCCTCATGTATGCGTTTTCTTGCCTTCTTTCGCTGTTGGGCTGCCTGATTTCCATGGTGTCATTTCGACCTTAGGCGTGCATCCGATCATATTCCAGATCATCTGTCGGCATCTCATATCGACATACCGGGCAAGAATTATGTCGTTCAAGCCATGGAAGAATGCAATCGGCGTGATACATATGATTACAGGGCATCCAATTTGCATATTTCCCTAGTTCAAACTCATCCTTACACACCGCGCACTGCCCTACCGCATCCTAGTCTCCTCCGCTACTCCACCGTGAAGAACCATTAATCTCCTTGTGCATCGATTGCGCAGAATTTGCCTTTGTCTCCTTCTTTGCAGCCTCAGCAAATGATTGCATGAAACTAAAGGATTTTTGCGCGTGCTTGGCTTGAATCCTAGAAATATCCTCTCGGAGCTTCTTCGAATTTCTTTAACGCTTTCACCTTGTATAGGATACGATCAACACATACCATGCTTTGTGGAGAACTATGGCAGTGTACTTCACCACTTCATATAAATCTCGGATTCAAGATCTGCATCTAGCAGCAGATCCACAGTTCATAACGATGTTCAGGGCTCTTAGTGATCGCAGGGTCCTCCTGAGCCAAACAACGATAGCGTCTACCTCGACATCTTCCATGTCAAGCATATCGCTCTCCATCAGGGAAGATATCCTCATGCTTCCTAGTTCCATTGTTTGCACAACTTCCGTCCATGGATCACTTCTACAATCTTGCGCCTAGATTGCATTAACATTCACCAGAGATTCCCTTTAACTTATGTTATTGCCAAAGCCATGAACTCGCTCATGCTATCAAGTCCATCCACTCGGCTCTCCAACCAGCACACACTTGTCTTCCTCAGCAATCTAGCTTCAGATCTAGATCACCACGCAGTACAAACACAACATGCAAACTTAGTGCTTCCTTTGCTAAAAATGAGTACAATGGAGGTGCTAGAATGAAGGCACCTGGGCTTGCTCAAGGCAAGCTAGAGAAGCCCTCTGAATCAATGCTGAAATCCCTCACTAATGGTATGATGTATGGCTATAGCTCTACACTGCAATCTATTAGAAATGTTGTTGCTGCTCCTGAAGAAATGCCGCTAGGGCATGCTACACTGCTCAAAAAATTCTGGGACGCTAACCCCTAACTCTACTCAAGAAACCCACAAAAACCCACGAAGGAATTGGCCAAATGTTGACCCTGGAATTTCGGCCCAATTTCCCCTACCTCCTTTAGTTGCTGGCTGAGTTAGGATCTCTGTTTGACACCTCAAATCTGCCCAAAAAATTTTGCCAAATTAATCTTGGCTTCTCCTCAATACACCCAGAAAAACCCTGAAAGGGTTCACCCAAAGCTTGACCCCGAAAATTGGCCCTCTCGGGCTTGGCTCACTACACTGGTGGTTAAATCAATCCTCCTGTAAATCCTGCTGATGGAAGTCTCCAAAATGCCACAAAAATCCCTGTCAGAAAGCTCCAAGCCTCCCCACCAAATCTTAGTTGCAACTCCCTCTCTTCTCACCTCCTAGAACAACCAAATCCTCGTTGCACAGCGTCCTCCCCTACGGAGTCTCCTCCTCCTCTGCGCAGTCCATAACTGGCTATGCTTCCTCCTAATGTTGCTGATGGGAATTCTCCTCGCAAGGTGTGGAACTCCTCTCCCGAGCAGGCACTCGAAGTCCCCTAAGGTAGAGGTTGAAATCTCCACTTGAAGATCTCATGTGCTAAACAACACTGCAGACTTGGCTCTCTGGCTTAAGCATGCTCTGTCAAAATGACAAGAAGAAAATAGTTGAATGAATGAATGACCAAATGAGCCTTCCCTTCTTCCTTTTATCCATTGAGGCCCAATGTATGCCTTGGGTCCCACCTTGGCCTGCACTGCCTCTCTTTGGCCAATCATGTGTTGCCTTTCTCTAGCCAATCCTACGTTGTCCTTTTCGTGCCTCTTCTGCACTGCCACCTAAGGCCAACTCAGCACCACCACTAGAGCCGCAATTTTCCCTTAGGGACTTTAGGAAAATACTTTATTTGGACTAATTATTAATTGTGGGTCCCCTACCCAATTTATTTCTGCCCAACATTAGGATTTGCTAAAATTAATCAAAATTAATATCCCAATTAACTGACTGCTAATTTTGGGATATTACAATCCTCCCCGCCAAAAATTGTTTGTCCTCAAGCAATGCCTGAACAAGCCTCCTCTCTAGCTGATGCTCCCCACCGTCACAACAAAATGTGCCTGGGTCCCAGATGCGCCATTGAATCTTCTCTATCCTCTGCATCCCCCTGATATGAAGGGATCTCTCAATGCCAGGATCCTAAGCCATCCTGTCCAACATGAAGCTCCACCTACTCCACTCACCATCCTTTCATGCTAATGAAGTCCCCCACTCCATCTGTGACTCGCTAAAGCCCAATGGAAGATCTACATGATTTTCCCATGTAGTATACAGCTCACCCCTAAAGGTTATCGAGTTGTCTAGAGCTGTAATGCTCGAGTCTCCTGCTAATCTCGTAGAGGTGCCACCATGTTGTCGCTGCACCAACCTGAATATGAGATACTCCCCATCGTGCGCAGACTGTATCCCTCTCTCCTAGGGCCTTGTGGCGAAAAATCTGTGAAGGCAAAGCTCATCCTGCCATGATGTTGATATCTACCCCTCCACTGTCGATCATAACCCTAAGCAACAACATGATAAGTCTGCCTCGCCATGCAATGGAGGTCTCAGTGATCCCCCACATGTCAAACCCAAGGTGGATTGGATCACTGTCTGCTTTGTCTCTACTCATCACAAAGTGGAGTGATCCACCTGCCCAACAGACCCCTAGATCCCCCAACCATACAGGGAGCTCACAACTCCCACTCCTCGCAGGATGTCGCTACGTAGCGTTGCTACCTACTAGAACCCATCTGGCCCTCATTTCTAACCCCTCTATATATCCCCTGGGTGGACCCCAAGTATCAAGAGGCTATCCCACGCATGCGTACCTGCCCTGCTCCTGCCAGATCACATCGTGATACCCGCTATCCCAACTCCTCCTGCTACACTTGGATATTGCTCGGAGTCTGGGTACCCTCTTGTAGACGAAATCTACCATCCACCATCCCTCAAATGTGAGCCCAGGGGTGGAACATATGCTACCTTCGCAATCAACCATGCCATCCCTAAGCCTGGACCGGTCAACTTGTGCACCTACCAAGTGTCTCAAATGGTGAGTCTCCACCCAACTCATGACATGTGGTATCTCATCCAACCGTCTAGGGTGAGCCTCCCATACCCTGATCCCTGAATGGAGAGTGTCAAGGGGCACCAACAAAACACTCTGCGACCATAAGCAACACCGTAGGATGATGGGTAGGTATGCCCCAAAGGGTGTGACCAAGAGTAATCCTCTAGATGACACTCTCTCTGCCTCAGATCTGTTGATAACACCCTCGTAGCCCTGTCTTCGCTAAACGTGGCATCTCCAAATGCTCAACAAGATTCTCATCGATCCTAAGTGAGCTGCATCCCATGGTACACCTACTGCCCCTGTCCATATGTCTCCTTTTGGAGGCAACGCTCCAAGAGCCCATTGCTCCACATCATGTGTCACTGCATGCCACCAAGTATCACTGCACTCATCAACCTGCCACTGTATGCTACAACCTTCCCCTGTACACCAATGGATACCCCCGGCAATAGCTATATCGTCCTGTACCATCATGTGTCCATCCTGCGTCATCGCATCTGTCACTCTCCGCATGTACTCAATGCAATGGGAAGCACTCCTACTCCACAACGCAGTCCGACATACTACAACACACCCCCGTGCATCTCCATGCCCATCTACAAACCACTGCCCATTGATGGATGCTCCTACACGTCCCAGGGTGTGATGGCCTAAGGCTGTATCCATATGCATCGGCCCATACTCAATCGGTACCATCACCTCCATTGTCGCATCACCGTACTCATCGATGAATGGATCGTCACTCCAAACCCTACCTAAGGGGTCCGAGAAGTGAATCTCTCTATGTGCCAATAGTGATGCCACCACTGCTCTGCTGCTTTGCAAACTCTGTGCCCCACACAAAGGTGAAGAATCCCTGGCTCCATACAAGACACCATCTGGTGACTTGCCGATGCCACCTCCTCCGAAAAGCTCATGCCAGAGTATGTTGACCACCCCGTGACCCTGCGTACAAATGTCATACCAAGACAACCCAAGGGGTCTGTCCATAAACTGGTTGGCCACTGGAGCTGACCGAGACTCCCCTAGCGAATATGCACGTTCAATTGTTAGGCCAACTGTGCCCTCCAAAACAGTCAACCGCCTGCCTAGGAAAAGATAGGCAGTTCCACCCGAATCCCAATGCCAGTTTAGGGTTCCTGTATTCCCAGCACCTGGTAACTCCTATTGAACTACACTCGGGTCTACCACCATCTCCATAACCCACTCCACCGAGTACCAACTCAATCTCTCGCCATCCAACCCCAACATGCGGATACTGCACCCTGTGCAACTCTAGTTGTCTCATCCAACTATCCAGGTCATCATATGAGATTTGACTAGGTGGCTCTGTCTTTCTCTCTCCAATGGGAAGAGGTGACCCAACAGTGTTGCTAGCCCTATCTATGTATGCCTGAAGGGGGCTACTCTGACACTCCAATGTGCCCTCTAGTTGTACCATTAGGGAATACAACCATTCCCCAATGTGGGCCAACTTGGTCGTTGACTCGGCACATGCCACTCTCATGCCCTCCAGCTCCTCGTTCTGCAACAGAATAGCCTCTCGTACTGATGTGGCCTTCTCCTTCAAAGCTAGAATGTCGGCCCATAGTTGATGGCACTGTTGTGTGCGACCATCGCCCAATACCATTGTATCTCCTAGTGTCTCATCAAGGGTGGATGCATCTCTTGGCACCTCACCCATCTATTGCGTGTTGCTATCACCCCAAAACTCGGACACATCCTTGGTCATCACCTCAACGAATGGCACTACTAAGGTAGGCTCTACTCTGCCCACTAAGATGTCAACTGACGCTGTCAAGGAAGTCTCCAACACGGGTGACCCCTGCACCATATTGGGTGTATCCACTTGCTCCCCATGATCCTGTGTGCCCTCATCCTCCAAGTGCGAGGTAGCCATTATGATGGCTTCCCCCTTTATTATTCGGTTAAGCTGGAAAAAGGTATCAAATCTTCCCACTCGATCCTGAGCCGTGCACTCGGTGGATCCATCATACGTGGGGAAAGGTATCCTCCCAATGGTACCCTGCAACTCTGAGCTCTGCATGCTAGACCCCCCATCGTTCTTGCCTTTTTCATCCTGCCTGAGCTGGCAATAATCTCTGAAGGACAAAGCTGCTCTGAAGTTTTCCCCCATGGACTGCCATTCTCGGAAATAATCTCTAATGGTTGTATCATCATGCCGCCTACCTTGCTCAGTCGGGACTAAAGGTACAAATGTAGGCAACGTGGTCTTGGTTGGCCTACTGAAGGCTAGTGGGTAAGTGGCTGGTAAAGGGTGGTCACACTGTTGTGACCACCCTGAAGTCTCCCCAACTAGGGAGTCATGATGGATGCTCTCACTCCTATTCTGTTTCTTGAGTCTTTCCAACATTCCCCTCTGTCCTTTGGCTAAATCATTTAGGACCTTAAAGATGCTACCAAAAGTTGCTTCCCCTTTGCTCCTTGACTCCCCCATATTTGCCACCTCTACTGCCTTTGGTGGGTAAGGTTCTGCCTACCCTCCTTGTTCATAGAGAAAGATCCCCACGACTGAGCCAAAAACAAAGCTCTAATACCACTGTAATATCCCAAATGGGAAAATAATAGTAATAACAGGCTAAAAGATATTAAGGAGACAACAAAACAAAAACTAATATCAAAACACCAACGGAGCCATAAAATACTGTTGAACCATTTTATTAATTTGCTAAAAATGAGTACAATGGAGGTGTTGGAATGAAGGCACCTGGGCTTGCTCAAGGCAAGCTAGAGAAGCCCTCTGAATCAATGCTGAAATCCCCCACTGATGGTACGTTGTATGGCTATAGCTCTGCATTGCAATCTGCTAGAAATGTTGTTGTTGTTCCCGAATAAATGTCACTAGGACCTGCTACACTGCTCAGAAAATTTTGGGACTTTAATCCCAGGCTCTACTCAAGAAACCCACAAAAACCCACGAAAGAATTGGCCAAATGTTGACACTGGAATTTCAACCCAATTTCCCCTACCTCCTCTAGTTTTTGGCTGAGTTAGGATCTCTGTTTGACACCTCAAATCTGCCCAGAAAATTCTGCCAAATTAATCTTGGTTTCTCATCGATAAATCTAGAAAGGGTTCGTCCAAAGCTTGACCCCGAAAATTTTCCCTCTCAGGCTTAGCTCACTATTGGGTAAATCAATCCTCCTGAAAATCCTGCTGCTAGAAGTCTCCAAAATGCCACAAAAATCCCTGTTAGGAAGCTCCAAGCCTCCCCACCAAATCTCAGCTGCAACTCCCTCTCTTCTCACCTCCTGGATCAACCAAATCCTTTTTGCACTACGTCCTCCCCTACGCAGTCTCCTCCTCCTCTGCGCAGTCTAGAACTAGCTATGCTTCCTCCTGATGCTGCTGATGTAAATTCTCCTCACGAGGTGTGGAACTCCTCTCCTGAGTGGGCACTTGAAGTCCCCAAGGTAGAGGTTGAGAACTCTGCTTGAAGATCTCGTGTGCTAAACAGCACTGCAGACTTGGCTCTCCGCCTTAAGTGTGCTCTGTCAAAATGACAAGAAGAAAATAGTTGAATGAATGAATGACCAAATGAGCCTTCCCTTCTTCCTTTTATCCATTGAGACCCAACGTATGCCTTGGATCCCACCTTGGTCTGCACTACCTCTCTTTGGCTAATCACATGTTGACTTCCTCTAGCCAATCCCACGCAATCATTTTCATGCCTCTTCTACACTGCCACCTAAGGCCAAATCGACCCCACCACTAGAGCCACAATTTTCCTTTAGGGGCTTTAGGAAAATACTTTATTTGGCCTAATTATTAATTGTGGGTCCCCTACCCACTTTATTTCTGCCCAACATTAGGATTTGCCAAAATTAATCAAAATTAATATCCCAATTAACTGGCTGCTAATTTGGGGATATTACAATGCATAATACCATGTGCCCCAAAACTACCCGATGGTTTAACCTCGTCAACCTTGACTCTAACCCCGAGTCAATTTACCTAACGCTGAGACTTGCAGTGTGAGGTAAAACTCACAATTTCATTTGTCTACCGAGGTTTTTCTCTTTTAGGTGAGCCGGATTTGGCACCCTAGTTGTACTCAGAATATTGTTGCTTAATAATACAAACCCTCAGATCTGCTGCACGGTTTTCCCGCATTGGGTTTTTCCAGGGACATTTGTCCAAAAATAAGTGTGTCCTTTGTGTGATTGCTTCATTTATTTTTTAGTTCTTGATCTGTATATTGATGTAGGCTGCAATGTATTTACATTGATATCTTTACTGAAGTATTCAGAAAAATAACTTGTTAATGGAATAAACACAAGTAGTTAATGTAAGTCAGTTTTACTACAGTAGGATTTCTCGTTTAGATTCAGAAATTTTCACATCTCCATGAAGCAAGATAAACAATTCCAATGAAACAAAATTAGCAATTCCAATTATCCAAGATACTTGTTATATTTTTCTTGTAAGATAATCCTTAGAGCACAATAATGAGAGCAATGTATTCTTATGTTAGTTAGAAATTAGAAACAATATCTTCTCATTACCTGTGAAACAATTAGATACAAGGGAGAGATGCAATCTCTCTTAAGCACAATTAATAACATGCACAAGGAAATATGAGATTTCTAACAGTGGTTAATAGTAAATACTAGACAACACAATTCAATGATACCAAATGCAAAGAGCCTTAGTAATGACAATGTAAGAATGAAAGAGACAAGAAAATGAAACACCTGTGAAAATTTCTGAATCTAACAACAGAAATCCCATCGTTAGCACGTAATATTCCTAATTAGCACCGCTAATTGGAATATTTCATTTTTGTATAGTTTTGCCGCCTATAGTTAAATTAATAAATAAAGTGAGAAAGAGGGGGTCAACTCACTTTAATAAAATAAAGTGCTTCCTAGTGGATGAACGTTGTAACTTAAAGGGGAAAGCCTTGGGGGTCCACACACACATGAGAGAGGCCTCACGTAGGCTCCTAAGGTAACTGCGTAGGTCAAAGAGGAACTCAAGGACGCAGTTAGGGTTTTGAGGGAGCTAGCACTATAAAAGGTGGGGGTTTCACTCCATTTGGCATTATTGATATGTTGATGATATTGTGAGCTAGACTTCTGTCTACTTGAGCACGCCGGTTGTTTAGTCGGTCTGCAACACTGTTTAGTGCGAACTGAGTGTCTCCGGTCGGAGATCTCGCCCTTGGCCCCGGGGGACTTCGAGTGCCTGCTCGGGCAAGGTATTCCTTCAGTTTCAGCAGTTGATTTGCAGGAGATTTTGGTGGACGTTTTGCAGAGGAGCTGGGCCTCATAGAGTGACTGCGCAGTCCAGGAGGGAGGACGCAGTTGGTGTTGGTGCAGCGCTGTTGTGGGGGATTTTCGTGGAGTCCTTAGCGTATTTCAGCTTGGAGTGATCGTTGATTCAGTCGGAGAGTTTTGCAGAGGGATTTGTGGCCCTTTTCCAACATTCTCCTTTAGCCTCTGCGCTGTGCTTGGGAGAGACAGCGTTTTCTTTGAGGAGGGCTTCAGTGGTGGTTTTTCAGAGGTGGTGCATTTGCTTCATGGTTTCTGGGTTTTGTCCGGAGCAGTGAGTACAGGCAGCCTACCGATTTTTGGCTCATTCCGGTGAGGGGATCAGCCCCTAGTTCCAGTACATTGCAGCAGCAGCTTTCTACGGCAGATTTCTCCAGCAGCTAGGACGCAGTCTCTATTGTAGCCATTTCCTATTCTGAGAGGGTTCTTCACTTGCCTTGTGCAAGGATAGGTGCACTTATTCTTATTATCTCTTGTACCCATATATGTATTCTCTGATTAATAAAATGGCTTAGCGTTCTGGTATTTTATGTGTACTTGCTCCATATTCTAGTTCCGGCATTTTGTTCTATATAGTTGCATGTTTGTATTTCTGTGTATTACTGTCTATTTCCCGTTGGGGATATTACAAACTGATTTGCATTACCTACTCGTGTTCCTTAATTTAACAAGTTATTTTCTAAATACTTCAGTAAATACTAATGCAAATACACTGCAACCTACACCAATATACAGATCAAGTACTGCAAAATAAGCTGAGACAAACAGACAAAGGACACACTTATTTTTGGACTAAACGTCCCCGAAAAAACCCAATGCGGGAAAACCGGTGCAGCAGATATGAGAGTTTTATTATTAAGCAGATTTCTGAATACAATCTAAGGTGCCAAATCCAGCTCACCCAACAGAGAAAATCCCGGCAGAAGTACCTCTATTCGGAGACAGATATTTTGGTTGATCCAGCAGTTGAATGAAGAAACCCCACAGGTGACTGCGTTGTCCCCAATGCTGCGCAGCAATGGCTGCAGCAAGCTCTGCTCTAAGACTGTGTCACCTCCTCCAGGAGCTGCGTTACCCTCCTCGTGAGCCTTCCTAGCTCAGAAATCAATCTACTAAATTTTTGCCCGATCTACCCCACAGAAACCCTAGCACTGCCTTTCTAGTGATTGCATCACCCTTCTAGGCCTGTGTCACCCTCTATGGTGTTGCGTTGTCTCTCCTGGTGTTGTTCTGCCTCTCTGCAATTGTATTCTCGGCCTTGGACTGAAGTCCCGCTACTGAACTTCCCCTCTCTGCACTGCAAGCTCACTCCGAAATTCTCAGTAAACCACGCCCCAGAATTTTGATTTTGCTCAAGTGTTGTTCTCCATGTGTATGTTCTCCAACTGACCCTCAAGCCTTCCTTTATAATTTTCCTGTTGAAAAATCAACAGTCGTGATCTAATCTTTAAGCAACGGCTAAGATTAAAATAAACTTGATCCTCATCACTTAAAAGCTTCTCACCCACATTTAAATTAATTCACTTTAATTATTTTAATTCCCTAAGTTAACTTAGGCTCCATTAAAAATAATTAATTATTTGAATAACTTTCACTCCAGGTGTAATTTCTCCGAATGATTTTTGGGTCTTGGAGATCTCATGTTATCTAGCCCCTCCACAAAGTTTCGAAGCTAGAGCACATCCAATGCTACCCAAAAATCAACATCGACTAGCTACCTTCAAGATGCAAGACTTGTATAATTAATTCACCAATGAATTCCTCACAATGCTATCACTTGAAAAATGCACTAGACTTAGACAAATCAGACCAGCCACTCATTAATGTGAAAAAACTCCCAAAATTAGCAAGGGAAGCTAGCAAAAACAATGGTGATAAGCCCTTGAGAGGTGAGTGTTAATTCTTAGAATTATTAGGATTATTTAGAGGTGATTAACACTTGATTATGCCACTGTTAGATTAGTCTTCAGATGTGATGTATTAGGAAAGTCCACAAAAGAGAGGAAGGGAGAGGGAAACAAACCCTTTAGGCCTAGCAGCCTAGCTTCAATGGAAAATTTTACTTGTTCGAGCACAAAAGAGGCCAACTTTGACTTTGAAAGAGAAATGCATGGCCTCCAACACTTGCAACCACCAATAACTAGACTGAAAAACTCAAGGAAATGCTCTCAAACCCAACGGCTAGGGAAAATCTAGGCCCTCTAGGTCTAGCGGCTAGGCTAGTTGAGAAAAAGTGGTAAGTGCAAGCCCCAAAACTTGATTTATAGCCTTCAAAACTAGGAGATTTGTCCTTTAAGAGACCTACAACTCAAATGTATTAGCATGAAAAGAAATTGTGATGATGTATCAGCCCACCTAGGGTTGTGGCTAGGACTTTTAGGCCCTCTAATGTTTGCGGCCAGGCCTAGAAGTAGCCCTAAGGCTAGCGGCTAGGCTTTCAAGGCCTTGAATGATGAGACAAATGATCTTTCAGCCCTTGAAAATTTTCTTCAATGGATAATATGCCTGTAAAACAAAGTGTTATCCCTTGAAATCACTTGCAAATATGAATTTAAAGCCTTCTAAGGTTGCGGCTAAGTCTCCAAGGCCAAATCAGGCCTGCGGCTGGGGCTAATTAGCCTAATTAAGGTTGCGGCTAAGACCTAGAGGCCTCAAAACCCTGTGAATAGATCTCAAGGGCCTTCAACCCCTTGTTACCACCTCTTTCAAGCAAGCAATATTAATCAGAAGCCCAAAAATGATCTCCAACACTAAGAAACCACCTGCAAAATCACTCCAAAAGATAATTGCTCAAGAAAACTCCAGTTGCAGTAGCAAACAAGCCCTCTAGAGCTAAGTTGCAGGAAGCGTTGCCCACAGGTCCATTTCCCCTAGAAACGAAACGGAAACACGTTTCACCGTATCGTATGGCTTAGAAACACGTTTTCGTCTGTATTGGGTCATTTCGCGTTGGGGAAACGTGCCCAGTACGAACAGAAACGCATTTCCAGACAGTGCAAGTGCGTTTTCGCCGTTTAAAATTCTAATGATCAAGCCTATGGCCCTAGTATTTATATGCAATTCATGGTAATGTTAAATTCTTAAAAGTAAAAGCGACACTCCTTAATCTTCATTTTCATCCTTTTACTTAAGATTTTTAACATTACCATGAAATGACTTTGGATGTTTGATAGTGGTTGTGACCTCATTGGATTTCATATGGAGAAAGTAGAATTTTAGATCTCATTCAAAATCCAGCAGACTTATCAGTTTTTCAAGATTTCGAGATTGGGGGATTGCAATTTTTCCATTGGATTTTGTCATGTATTAGGGTATGGAACTCGTATTTAATCAAGAGCACCAATCCCTCTATGTACCTTGATGTTAGTGACATTGGTTGTCAAACTCCTCTATCATGACCCTACTAAAAATGTACCCATCACTCAAACAAAATCTTGACTTGACATGCTCATAGACTTTATTGTACTTGCAGCCTCATAGTCTTTATTGTACTTGCAGCCTCATATATATAATAAAGCCTGATTTTGAGATTTGGATATATAATAAAGGCTGGTTTTGGATATTTTGATATTGTTATTTTCATCATGTGTTTGTGATCATTCATGAGTTAATGTGATGTAAATTTAGAGACTTGTAGTTTATGCATTGACATTGGACAATTTAATCATAATGTTTAAACTTTAAATGTAATAAATTATAATTTATCATGTATGCTTTATGATTGCACATAAAATTTCTTAAATGACCTAAATTCTAATATATATATATATATATATATATATATATATATATATATATCGCATTTCCCTGTTTCCAAAATTTGGGGGGGTCATGTTTCGTAACCGTGCCCATTTCGGAAACTCGTTTTTGTTTCCCCGTTTCGTGCAACTTAACTCTAGAGTTAGCGGCGTCCTCTTCTAGGTTAGGCATTTCAATCTGAGCACTTGGGTCTTGTAGATCAGGCCCTAAAAGGCCTAGATCAGCCTTCCTTAGCTGAATGCACATCTTCCTTGGGCTAGACAACTCCTTCCAAGGTTGAAAACCCTCTCAAACCCTAGCCATTTGGGCTAAGTGAGGGATAGGATCCTCACACTTGAGTTTCTCTTTGAAAATTTGATCCTTTAGCACTTGCAAGTCCAATAAATAGAGCCAAGCCACAAAATATAGAAAAATCTAAAATAAAAACCCCAAAATATTATTTACAAATGAGAAAAATAAGATACAAGGGTTACAAATAATTTACAAATAATTTGCAATAATTTACAAGAAAATATTAGCAAATAATTCATTTATAGCCAAAGTAGATTTTGAAAATAAGTGAGGGAAATAATTTGTATTTGAAGTACCAACCCAAACCCTGCACAATAAATCGTTAGACAGAGTTCAAACAAGGTGTGGTCACCTCAAAGCCTATGAACTTGGGTTTTCCCCAAGGGTTGAATCACCTGAGAGATATCTAAACACTCGAAAGATAGATCATTAGCTTCATAGGGGTTTGATTCACACAAATTGACTAGAGATCTAGAGATACCTGTTAGATCTACCAATTTCAATGTGTTTACTCTAGCCCAAAACCTAAAGTAGGATACCTATGCTAATATATAGTCCAACCACTAGCTATGAAACAATAATCTTCAGTTAAAGCACAAAATTAGAGCATTAAACCCATTTAACATATACCATGAATCATTAAGCGAGAGACACCTTGAATTGAAGCCCCAAAGACTTTTTCTTAATGCAGAAATTCCAGCAAAGCTTAGCTCAGTACTAGAGTTTCAACGTTGTTGAAATTACAATGAGGAGCTTGAGAGCTTCCTTATATAGAAGAAATGAGAGGGAATAACCCCTCCAAGTGGAAATAATGGCTAGTAGCATCAATCCATGGCTTGATCCTTGTGAAAATAATTCGATCCCTTAATTAACTAGCACAAATCCCCCAAAAAAATGACCTTCCTTGTTCATGGTGTTGTAGGGGTCAAACTTTGAATTTTGGATCATGAAGGACCTCCAAAAAATAGAATTATCGTACTTGTGCAAAATTCTTAACTTCCTGGTCCAAAAATTCGATTTGCTAGAGAAAATAATCTTCTGGGTCCAACAAATTTCTAGACTAGGACCTTCTACCTTGGAAATGAGGCATTTAATTTTTTACTTGAATTATTTTCCTTTGAAGATAACCTCAAATATTTTTTTATGAATTTTCCACTTGGAGGGTAATTAATTTTCCCTTTATTTTATTTTTGGATAATTTTAGGCTAATTTTAATTTTAATTTTGCCAGAAATTAAAATTAAAAACACTCAAGAGGGGATTTATTAATTTTCCACCTTCTAAGTGTATCTAAAGAATATTTTGTTAATGGTGTTCTAATTATGAGGAACTATTCCCCAAAAATATTTCTAAACACACTTTTACATCAAAATATTACAAACTCAACCCTTAGAAGAGGAAAATACATATAGACACAAACTCTTAAGACTTCACCAAATTCTGTGACAAGACACATGATCTTGTATGAGAAAAATGCATAGACTCAATAACACTAGAACTCGCCTAAGACCTTGCCAATGAGCTCTGTTGTCGCTCAGATTTTACAGGCACGGTGCAACAACGACTCAAGGTGGGGGTTGTCACTCTGATCCCCTCCCACTCCGTTCTAGTTGTCTCCCAACAACAAACTATGGGGGGTAGTCCCTATGGAAGATAGAAATGAAAGACAAGTTGGCAACCAACGAGTCCGAGAGACACGATTGAATGGCCTAGCCACTTGGTTGATTTAGCAAGCTTTTAGAGATTAGATTTAATTAAAATGAGACCAGTTCCTTATGGAGTGAACTTAATTGCTTTATATCAATTAAGGACCAAATGACGGGATGAACGGCGGCTTCTAGAATGCTTAACTAACCTATATGTTGTGCAAATCCTAAGACTTAGGTGAAATGCAAAAATCTTGGTTACTTTTAATTATATGCATGTTCTAGATGGTTCCTTCCTATTAACTATTTTGGAATTAATCTCTACAGCAGGTTGTGGGATAGAAGCCAACGAGAAGCAAGCAAAGGCTTGATTAACAATACCTCCCCTATGTTCTAATCGTCTGATGCCTTCGGCGCTGCAAAGACTATGGCTCTAAAAGGTCACCGTGTTAACCACAAAAGAGGTGCTAGGCTCCTCAAGCTAGGTGAGAAAGGTTGTCCTAAATGTCTATCAACCAAGCTTACGCTTGGAGGTAAATTATTAGATGCAAGAATATTCCTAGAATGATATGAAATGATTATGAGTGAGTCTTGAGTTAAGA
This sequence comes from Pinus albicaulis, assembly GCA_034641835.2. NCBI lineage: Eukaryota > Viridiplantae > Streptophyta > Pinopsida > Pinales > Pinaceae > Pinus > Pinus albicaulis. Next base: position 1,367,637,720 of record CM076572.1, on the reverse strand, counting down.
TTGTTTATGTGATTCAAGTATTTGATGTTGATTATCTTATAACAAGAGTACTTAACAATATATTGAAAGAAAACCTTAAACAAGGTTGAGTGCTCAATGATACAAGTACCAACAACCAACAAGAGTGTTGATTTATGGTAGCATCAGATGTGCTCTAGCCTTGTAACGTTTTATATAGGCTAGGACATGTGTTCCATAAAACCCAGAAATGGTTTTGGAAAATTCCACTTAGAGATGGTTTAATTAAATTAATTAATCGTTTTTTAATGTTTTCCTAAGATATTACTTAGAGAGCGATTAATTATTGGGTATTAATTAAACTAAGTGTGAATCTTCTAAATAAAGTCATGGATCACCTGCAAATTAATCTTAGCCCTTGATTATGTTTTAATCTTGGCCATTGAAGGGTCAATGCAAGAATATAAGAAGGAGGGTGAGGGGCCTATCGATTATACACTTGACACTTGAGCCATTGCATTTTCGAATTTGTGTGAAGAGACACAGCTTTTGATCAAGAGCAAATCACTAGGGCGAGGTTGCTTGCAGTGTGTGTCATTCAGTAATCCGGATCCAGAGAGGGGAAGAAGCGGGGGATGAGTAGGGCTGGACTTGAGTGCATTTCTGGATGAAGAGCGGGAGGTGATGCGAGAAAGGGCGGCGTAGTTTCTGAAGAGGTGACTCAGAGTCTACAGGAAATCACGCAGAAGCAACGCAGTGTGATCTCTTGGAGTCAGTTCGGAGATAGTTAGAGGTTAGGGTTTCTGAGCCAAGAGGGCCAAAATCCAGTCTCAGATTAGCCAGATCAGTTGCAGTAAGCGGTGACGATTCAAGGGTTTGCTAAGTGATTTTGATTCAATGATCAGATCCAGAGAGGGGAAGAAGCAGAGATTGGTCAGGTGGACTAAGAGTGCATTTCAGAGAGGGGCTGAGGTGACGCAGAAAGGGACAGCGCAGTTTTCTGAAGAGGTGACTCAAAGTCTGCAGGAAATCACGCAGAAACAACATAGTGTCTCTTGGAGTCAGTCCGGAGATAGTTAGAGGCTGGGGTTTCTGAGCCAGGAGAGCCAAAATCCAGTCTCAGATTAGCCAGATCAGTTGCAGTAAGCGGTGACGCAATTCCTCAAGCTTGCCCATGCAGGCTTACGCAGATCCAGTGTAGGCAATCACGCAGAGGCAGTGAGGGCTTCACTAACGCTATCAGATCAGCCAGAGACTTGCAGAAGTGAGGTATACCTCACATTTCTCACCAGATTGTCCAAATTTCTCTGAAGGGTTTGCCAAATGTTGGCAACCTAGTTGTATTCAAGATTATGCTGCTTAATAATACAAACCCTCAGATCTGTTGCACTGGTTTTCCCATGTTGGGTTTTTTCAGGGACTTGGTCCAAAAATAACTGTCACATGTGGATGTTTTTCATTGTATTTTGTTCAGATTGTTTCACCACTTAGATTTACTCCGCAGCATTATTTGTGTAGACTGCTTCAGAAATTACTTTGATATTTCACAGTAATGAAATAATTATGAAACATAATAGAAGAAGTAATTCAGATTTGTTGAAGTAGGAATCCGGATCTAGGATTTTTCACAAAGAAATATTCTTACAATAATTCCACAAAGATATTGACCAACAAGCGATAACAATGATAGCAATTTAAGAAACTTAGATCACTTATCTAATTAGCCAATTATTTCCAATACAAGATGCTAATGACTAAAATTAAGCCCAAATCACTTCAACCATGAATGATTATGAATTGTAAAATTTCCTTACCCAATTTTAGAGACTTATGTGTGATTTATTATCACTGTAACCTTATATTCAGAGGTCTGAAAATTTTATATCAGCAGTCAAAAAGTGATACAAGATGCCAAAGATAGGCTATAAAATCAATGCATTTAACTTCCAATGATATTCAGTTGATTATAAGACTGCTTAGGCACTATAGATCATATTTACTATGCTTAGATCAGACTTCAAAATGATGTATGTCAGATCTATAATAACTCAGAAAATCAGTGATTCAGTGTTTAATAAACCAACAAGGTGCCTAAATATTAATGTCAAATACGCTCCAATGATTACTTAATCAATTTGAGTGATTTTTAGATGACCTTTGGTTAATTTTGACGATTCTTATTTAGTTTATATGACTGCATAAATGGATGTAGCAAACATATCAGATTTGGAAATTGCCCAACAGTCCTCAAAAAATAACTTATATGCAATCAATTTAACCACAAGATTAATGTTCAATGTCTTAAGTGACTTGTTAATGAATTTAGGCTTATTTTATGTGTGTTTATGCCCTAAATACACTGACGTAACAAGTATATCAGACCTGAAACTTTCAGATCAAACCTCTGCAATTTCAAATCAGACCTTGAAAATTAAATGACAGCCAACATAAAACAATAAAATTGATAGATCAAACCCTTGTAATTTATTTTGACGCCTTGTATGAGTTATTAGCTTAATGTGTGGGTTCTTTAGGGTTGTATTATGATGATTATGCCACTCTTATATCAATATATCAGATCTGATATAAATTATGCAGTTAATTAAAATGAGAGATGAAGACAATTGAAGCAAACCCCAAGGCCTATGCCAAGTTTGGAGATGTGAGCGACTCACTCCTCAACACCTTCACTCACAAAATGTTAGCTCAAAACCCAAAGATCAGACCTTTATGACTGCTGCAATCACAAATTAGTAGATATAAAATGTCAATACCTTGAAGAAACCTTTGTTTGCAATGAGATCTAGCCCTTGTAGGGCTTACAATCTTCTTAATGCTTGCAAAATAAGTCCCAAACACTAGCCTTTTAGGTTGGGTAAGGGCTAGGGCCTTCATAAGATGGGTTTCTTCACCAATTTGATAATAAGCAACCTGTAAAAATAGGCTCAAAAACCCGAGAAGTATAGGATTTTTAAGGGTTGAAAACTTCAAAAGTTTACTCCTCTCTTCAATTCCTTGAGAGATTTCACTTGTACAAATAAAAAGAATTTTTCCCAAAAAAAACCTATACATACAAAAATAAAATAAAAACCCCAAGAAATTATTTACAAGAAAAAAATTAAAATGTAAAGAGTTAGTGAAATTATTTGCATAATAGAAAATACAAGGTGAAAGGTTAGTATATATAGACACAAATTAGAGAAACTATTTTCAAATTTGAATGTGCGATAAAAATTTTACAAGTAAATTTGAATTTCAAATTAAAAGTTAAATCTAATTAAAAAATATAAATACAAAATTAAAACTTAAATCAAATAAATATTTACAATTTTGAAATCTAAAAATTATTTACAAAATAAAATAAATCTAAAGAACATTTACAAGTATGCTAAAAAACCCCAAAACATAAAATTTAAAATAAAACCCCAAACCCAAATAGCTGCAAAACAAGGGTTAGAAAAATTATTCTACAAAAACAATTTACAAATTATATACAAATATACAATGCTTCGAAATAAATATTTTTGACTAAATAATTTTTTAAATGATGAATAATGACCATAGATTAGTTGTGTTTCGAAAGTTATGGTATTGTCCACCGCCTTAGCGAAGTAAGAAAACCAAACAAAATTCTCGGAACCCAAACAAGGCCAACTCTCCTCCAAAGTCTGTGAACTTGGAGCCCAAGGGTCGGGGAACCTAAAAACTCTATATATTTTCTTCAAGAAAGCTTGTTAGACATATGGTGAATCAGATGACCTAAGATAGACCCAAAATCTACCAATAGAATATTCTTATCACCATCTAATGATTAAACAAACTTTAAAATTTTAAGCACAATATAGGAAAACACATACCCAACACATACCACAAATCGTCAGACAAAGAACACCATGAACTGAACCCCAAAGTATTTTATTATGATATTGAATAATGACCATAGATTAGTTGTGTTTCAAAAGTTACAAATTGTGTCTATTTTGTAGCAGACCCAAAATCTACCAATAGAATTTTCTTATCACCATCTAATGATTAAACAAACTTTAAAATTTCAAGCACAATATAGGAAAACACATACCACAGATCGTCAAACAAAGAACACCATGAACTAAACCCCAAAGTATTTTATTATGATATTTCAAACATTCCCAGCGAATCAGTGGAACAAAACCAGCCTTACAAAATTACATAGACTAGAGTCAGAGCTTTCATCATTGTGAGAAATAGAAGAAAAATGTCTTCTATTTATAGAGAAATTCCTCCAAGTGGAAAATAACGGCTAGTTGGCTTGATCTTGAATCAAAATAATCTCGACTTAACCACCAACGTCCAAGGGTCCAATTTTTCTTGAAATTTCCAATGTTCCCTTGGTGGGAGACCTCCAAAAATTAATTTCTTTTAGACCCATGAATTTTTCTACTTGGAGAAATTAATTTCTCTAACATTATAATTTTAACTCTAAATGAATTAATTTTCAAGCTTAGGATTTAATTTTATTTTTTCCAGAAAAATTAATTAATTGACTTTTGAGGGGATTAATTATTTTTTCATGCTCAAATATTTTAGCCATGGTGTTTAATTATGAGGGACCATACATTAAAATATTTTTTACATAAGATTTTACAAATTCAACCCTCAAAGGGGGAATGCCCGTTCGTTATACTCCCTCATAACATTTACCCAATTCTGCGACATAATATGATCTAGTAGACTAAATGATTTGTAATAAAATAACTTAGCCAATTAACTTAAATTATTCCTCGATCACTTTTACAATAAACTTGACTAAAACACTAGGACTCACCTAAGACCTTGACAATAATTTCCACCCTAGCTTTGGGGTTGAGGTTGGAGGGAAAAACGTTGTTGATCATTCGTGTTTAGAAACACAGACAATTAGTGAGACGAAAAACCTCCTAGGATGAAATTCGTCGCAAAAATCACAGGCTTACTTAGGTTGATACATAATTAAACGATCGTACCAGCATCATTTACATTGCAAACTTGTAGAATGGGTTTACAATGACATGATAGACTGATGGCTCATGATTCTGAACTTTGAAAAATTCTTTCAAGCTTCTAGATGCTGTTTCCTTGGAAAGCTGAAAAAATGGGTGCAACAAGCTCCACCCTAGCTTTGGGGTATATCTAGGAGAAAAACTCGGTCAATTATCCGTGTTCACAAACACAGATAATTTGGTGAGGTTAAAAAACTCGCTAGAGTCAAACCCTTTGAAAAGAATCATAGGCTTACCTAAGTGTTTTTACATGGGCTTAATATTCATACTAGAAACATTTTTACATTACAAAATAAAAATTGGATTACAATGATGATATTGACAGAAAAATTTTGTTCCACTGTTGTATACACTGCTTCTCGAATAGTTGACATGTACATGGTCAACACATGATAAGAGAGGCTAGCCTATGTTAAGTCACCTGATGGAGATATTAAGTTAAAGGCTTAGAGGTGACAAGGATAGGCTTAGGAGAGATATTCAACTTAAGAATAGGGCCCCAACTAGCTCAAACAAGGCAATTTGTACCCTCCAAAAGGCCTATCTAGGGCAAAAAGTGTTAGTTTTTGGTAGCAGTGAACAGGTGTTCTAGTCTCTATGGTGTTTACGAGGCTAAGGAACATGAGATCTCCAAAACAAAGAAAAAATTTCGCAAGAAAAGCTAAGTTGAACTGAAACAGATACGAGAACAGATACAGATACGAGGTTTGAAACAGATGCGACAAATTTTCAAAAACTCCAAGCACGTTACGTCAAGGAAACGACACACACACAGATATATATATATATATATATATAGAATAGAAAATAAAAGATGAAATCATATTTCATAATTAAGAAAAGATGAATAATTCATAGTTGGTGAATTCATAATTATTCATCTTTTCTCAGTTTTGAATTCATCTTTTAAATTGAATTTCCACATCTAATGATAAAATGCAAGGATAAGGATGACTTGAAAATCATTATTACTATGTTATATTATTTTATTACATGTATCTCAGATTTATTATGTTACAAGTATTCTGTATGTTATTGTTCCATTGTCATGTATAAGAATTCAATGATTTACGTTTCAATTTTGTACATTTTAATTCTAATTTTTTATTATTTCAAGTCCCCTATGACAAAGACCCTAACATCTCGTATGACCTTCCCTAGAATATGTGGTGTGGTCTTGTTGTTGCCTAAAGTGTACACCAAAGGCGCAATGCTCAAAGTAGGGGTTGTCACTCTGATCCCTACTCACTTTGTTTAAGTTATCTCCTGATGTAGCCTAAGGCAGGTAGTCCCTAAAGGTGAGATGGATGAGGAACTTGTTTAGGAGATACAAATGAATATCCTAGCAACTTGATTTAAAAATATCTGGCAAGCGAGATCACTTAGCAATACAAATTAGATTCTTCAGATATATCAGTGAGAGACCAATGCCTTAAAATTAAGAAATACTTGCACGATAAAGATTAATATGTCAAGTTACCAGATAGACAATTGTTGCAAATATGAGATGCAAGATCTATCCTAGATGAAATGCAAGATATAATCTAAATGTGGAAAGTAAGATCTTGGTTAGTTTTAGTTAAATGCCTATTCTAGGTGAGAGCCTTCTCCTCAATTGTTTTGAAGCTAGTCACAAACAAAGTTGTAGAGAGAAGTGTTGGGGAAGGAGTCTACGATCTCATTAACGCTACCTCCCCGGGACCTCTAACCACCCAACTTCCTCCATTCTTACAAGGGAATGCCCACAAGAGAACTGCAAGGTCCCTTGTGTTAACCGTGAATGAGGGTCTAACTTCTCAAATTGGATGAAGAAGGTGGCCCTAAGTTTCTATCAACCAAGCTTATGCTTGGAGGTGTTGTGACCTAAGATGTACACCTGAGTGCGTGAAAATTTTCTAACCCTGCAAGGTATAATCTTTATGGCACAACCATCAAAGTAGGGGTTGTCACCTATTCCCTATTCACTTAGTTTAAGCTCTCTCCTAAACAAGTTAAGGGGGGTAGTCCCTAAAAAAGGTGAAGGAAGGAAAACTTGCTAGAAACAACAAGTTCTAGGAGACTAAGGGCAAGGCGATCATTATGAATGTTACTTCGTTAAAGATTATTTAGAAGGTTTGAATATTAAAAGAGCAATGTAAATGTTCAAGAGATAATCTCAATAAGACAATGACTAGATTAACAATGATAAACGAGTGCCTTATAATAATGTTCAATAGAGATTCAACACTTGCAAAATATAATAATATTTCAAGTCACAAGATAAATAATGTTGCAAGACAAGTGTTAGTACAAGAAATGGCACAATATTAAAAGATGAGTAGAAGATATAACTTGCAAGAATGAAAGAAACTTGTACTTTGTTTCAAAGAAATGCTCCAATAAATATGGTAGTATCAATGGACAATAAGCAAGGAAATTAAGAGCAATAATATGATATTGCAAGTAAAGATAGGATGCTCACAAAATACAATAAGCCAAATTAGAGAAAACCAAATAGATGAATGCAAACTAAACTAGGTGAAATGCAAGATCTTGGTTACTTTTAGTTTTATGCCTAATCTAGGTGAAACCTCTCTCCTCAATTGTTTTGAAACAAGTCTTAAAACAAGGTTGTAAAAAGAAGTTCCAAGGAAGGAGGCTAAGGCCTCATTAACAATACCTCCTTTTGCTTCTAATGATGCAAGTGTCTTCGTTCCTATAATGGATTTCCCACAAAAGAACTGCAAGGTCACTTGTTTTAACCGTTGAGTAAGGGTCTAGCCTCTCAAATTAAATGATGGAGAAGGTGGTCCTATCTTTCTTTCAACCAATCTTACACTTGAAGGTAGATTTTAAGAATGCAAAATCTAACTCTAGGATGCAAATGATGATGCAATGCTTCAATGGGTCACAATTAAATCAAATGCTTCAAGAAATAGATGTCAATCCAAAGATTACAATAAACACTTAGAACACAAGATTAGCTTATACAATAACCAATGAAGCAATAATAATTACTCAATGAAAGAATCATTGGAAAAATTATTGTAAGAATTTTTCCTCACCCCACAACTAATTTCAGCTTCAGAAACTGGTCCCTCGGCAATTCGCACTTCCCTCTGTGTCAACCTCTGTGTAGTGCTTGCGCAAGCCTTGCTACTACTGCCTATGGAACCTCCTAAAAATAATAGGCTTACCTAGGTTGTTACATACATATAAGTTCTTCCTAGCATCATTTACATTACAAAATAGCAGAATGGGTTTACAATGACACATAATGTTGATGGTTGATGATTCGGTCCTTTGAAAAAATTATTGGTACATCTGCTTCCTTGCAACCTTGAGAAAAAATGTGCAACATCTGGCTCCATCTGGGGACACATTGCTTCCATGAAGTAACGTGAGAACCTCATAATCTTGCATCCAAGAAAACAAAAGTCCATCAAATAGATATCCATTCAAAATCCAAATCATCATGCACACATAATAAATTCGCTGGAATAGAAAAATCTACTCTAACAAATTGAAATATCAAATACATAGCACAGATGTGTGAAATAAAACTATCTAATGCCATGAAATAAAAAAGGAGTAGGGTTAGAGATATTATACAAATGATGCCCCATGGAATTAGATGTCATCGATGTGGCACAATCTTGGGCATGTGCTTATTGACCGGTAGATCAATAGGATGCTTTTCAAATGGTGCTTGCTGAAACTTGACCCTCTTTGGTCAATGTAATTGTTCATCACTGTGTTGCTTGTCTATGTAAAACTAAAACCTACTTCTCTTTATGCTCAGAGGAGGGGATGGGCGGTGGAACGAAGAAAAGTGATAAACTAGTTGGACAAACTCTGACTCAAAATGCGATGGTTGACCCTATGGCACAACCTCTTCACCATTCTCCAATCTCTTTGGAACTTCCACGCGATACCTTCTTTCTATTTCTCTATATAATCTTACCATGCCACATGTTGCTTCTGAAATAGTGGCGTAAGATAATTCCATCTGAATAGACCCACCTAAATCTACTGCAAACTTTTTGGAAAGAAGCATCCCCCATATATCTGACGCATCAACTGCTATATCCATGGTGATGATCTTGTATGGTTAATCAGCTAAGGAGACTTGTAGATCTTTATCCACACCAAGGACTTCAACTTTTCTAGAATCTGTTGAGTAAATGTTATAGTAAGGTCTAGAAATCCTTAAGTTTAATTGTTCAATGACCTTTTTGGTCATAACATTTGTAGATGCACCAAAATCAAGCATGCAATTGTGAAGGAGCCGATCATTAATATCCAATGTTAGAAAGAAAGGTTGATGGTCCTCATTAGTCATATAGCAATTTAAATCCTTTAACTTGATTTCTTCACCTTTAAACTGAGTATCAAGTTTTTCTTGTTGAGCAATGACTAAAGCCTTGAAGAATGAAGCTCTTTGTGATGGAATCTTCAATAGTTCTAAGACTGGAACTATCATTTTGATGTTATTAATCCACGCTGCCCAATCCACCTTTAATCCAAACTTATACCTTTCAGAAGGAATTTGTCTATTTTGATTCTGATATTTACCCTTCTTCTGATAGGTATAACCTTTTACTTTTTGCAAGTTCTAGAATTTTCTCCTGAGATGGCTTCTCACCATATGCTTGAGTAATGGGGTCTTTCTCTTCATTGAAGGTATTGATGGCAAAGGCTGAAGAAATCATGTTGGGACAACGAATTTCCTTGGAGTTATCTTGACTTGTATTATTATTCTGTTGATCTCTACTTTCCTTTAAAATCCTTTTAGCAAACTCTCATCTACAGAAAGGGACAGGATTGTAAATCAGATTAGTAGACTCAAGCAGTGTAGGAGGCCTTTGATCATTCGGGGGTGTAATATCCCCAAATTAGCAGTCAGCTAATTGGGATATTAATTTTGATTAATTTGTAAAATCCTAATGTTGGGCGGAAATAGTGTGTAGGGGACCCACAATTAATAATTAGGCCAAATAAAGTCTTTTCCTAAAGTCTCTAAAGGAAAATTGCAGCTCTAGTGTTGGGGTCAATTTGGCCTTAGGTGGCAGCGTAGAAGAGGCACGAGAATGACAACGTAGGATTGGCTAGAGGAAGGCAGCACATGAATGGCCAAGGAAAGGTAGCGCAGGCCAAGGTGGGACTCAATGCATACGTTGGGCCTCAATGGATAAAAGGAAGAAGGGAAGGCTCATTTGGTCATTCATTCATTCAATTGTTTTCTTCTTATCATTTTGACAGAGCACACTTGTGCCAGAGAGCCAAGTTTGCAGTGTTGTTTAGCATACGAGATCTTCAAGCGGAGATCTCAACCTCTACCTTGGGGACTTCGAGTGCCCACTCAGGAGAGGAGTTCCACACCTTGTGAGGAGAATTTCTATCGGCAACATCAGGAGGAAGTATAGCTAGTTCTGGATTGCGCAGAGGAGGATGAGATTGCATAGGGGAGGACGCGGTGCAGAGACGATTTTGTTGTTCTAGGAGGTGAGAAGAGAGGGAGTTGCAACTGAGATTTAGTGGGGAGGCTTGGAGCTTCCTAACAGGGATTTCTGTGGCATTTTGGAGACTTCCAGCAGCAGGATTTACAGGAGGATCGATTTACCCAGCAGTGGAATGAGCTAAGCCCAAGAGGGCCAATTTTCGAGGTCAAGCTTTGGGCGAACCCTTTATGGGTTTTTCTGGGTTTATTGAGGAGAAGCCAAGATTAATTTGGCAGAATTTTCTGGGCAGATTTGAGGTGTCAAACAGAGATCCTAACTTATCTAGCAGCTAGAGGAGCTAGGGGAAACTGGGCTGAAATTCCATGCTCAACATTTGGCCAATTCCTTCATGGGTTTTTGTGGGTTTCTTGAGTAGAGTACCGAGTTAAAATCTTGGAATTTACTGAGTAGTGTAGCAAGCCCTAGCGGCATTTCTTCGGGAGCAGCAGCAATATTTCTGGCAGATTGCAGCGTAGAGTTATAGCCATACAACGTACCATCAGTGGAGTATTTCAGCAGTGATTCAGAGGGTTTCTCTAGCTTGTCTTGAGCAAGCCCAGGCACCTTCATTCCAACACCTCCAATGTACTCATTTCTAGCAAATTAATAAAAATGGCTCAGTGGTATTTTATGGTTTCGTTGGTGTTTTGATATCAGTTTTTGTTTTGTTGTCTCCTTAATATCTTTTAGCCTATTATTACTGTTATTTTTCCATTTGGGATATTATAGGGGGATCTCTTCTTGGCCATGAATTATTGTTGTTACCCCTGTTATTATTGTTATTCCTGGGCGGCACATTCTGCATTCAACTTATATGTATCAACTGATTTTTCATCTCACTTATTTGTTTGGCATGCTCGATTTTCATTTCTCTAATTACTCGGGTCAATTCTTTAATTGCTTTTGGTTCTTCTTCTTTAATTTCTTTCCCCTTAGACTCGATTGGACCTCTTTCAAAACCAGGGATTTCTGATTTTCCTTGGGGCTTTCTTGTCTAATTCCAATTCTTCAGTTGTGTTTTGGGCAATAGATAGAGTATTGGGATGAGCACATCTTATCTCATATTGAGTCTCTACATGGTAAGCCTCAAGATATTGTTCCAAAACTGTCTTGTCAGGAGGTCAGTAGTCTTAAGTCATATTCTTTAAAAGTTTATTAAATCTTTACTTAAATTCTTCCACTATTTCATTCTCTCTTTTCTTACTAGTGTTGAATTCTTTAACCAAGTACTTTCCTTCTCTCTTATCTCCATATTTATCTCTGAATGAATCAAGGAGGGCTCTTAAGGAATCAAAGGCATTATCAACTTTATCATGAAACCAGTCGAGAGCATCATCTTCTAAGGAAAGAACAAACAACTTCATTCTAACATCTTCATGATTATAGGCAGTAGCATGAGCGAATCTTTGGACGAAACTGTTGAACTTCATTATATGATCTTCAACATTGATAGCAATGCTTCCTTGGAAGATTGGTAGCTTGCTCATGGTAGACTCATTTGGCAGCTATGCGGATATCCTTGGATATTGGTGAAGTTGGAAGGCCTATAAAAGTCAGCCATGGATTCTTGATTGGGAGGATTGATGAAAAGTAAATGGAGTTAGGGGGGGTATCCTGTCTCAAAAAATTTAAATGCTCTCTAGAATGTAATTTTTTTAATCGGGTTCTTAAAACCTTTTCAGGATCGGGAGCGGGGTTAACCAAGCTATCAGGATTCCTTCTAGAGTAATTTCTTGTGAATGGTTGAATGAATGGAGTCACCACCCAAACAAGAAACCAACCTAAACATCCAGGTGCTAAAAGTGTGAATGAACAAGATGATAGGATTAGTGATAGGAAGAAAGATAAGGTGATGAAAAGATGTAGAATGATGGATGGGTGCCAAAAAATGTTGTGGTGTTGGTGGGACAAGGAAGATGAAAATGATTAGCGGATTAAGAAGAGTGATAACAAATGTCAGAAATGTCGAGAACCAAGAAATGGATCCCCGACAATGGCGCCAAAAAATGTTATCGCTTAGATTGTAAAGGCACCGAACAACCACTCAGGGCAGGAGCTGTCACTCTGAACCCCTCCCACTCTTTTCTAGATGTCTCCCAACAGCAAGCTATGGGGCGTAGTCCCTATGGAAACGAAATGATGGAAAACAAGTTGGAACCAACTTTCCCAGGAGACACAGTTGAGTGGCCTAGCTGCTTGATAGAATTTAGCAAGACTTAAGGATTAAATTAGATTTGGAATTGGGACCAATGCCTTATGGAGTCAAAATTCTTGCTTATTATAAATTATGACCAAGTAACCAGATGGACAACCAATTCTTATATGAATAACTAACCTATATGAGATGCAAATCCTAAAATCTAAGTGTGATGCAAGGATCTTGGTTTATTTTAAATTATGTCCAATCCAAATGAAACCTTCCCCTTAACTATTTTGAGACCAGTCTTAAAAGTAGGTTGTGGGATGGAAGCCAATGGGAAGCAAGCAGAGGCCTGATTAACGATACCTCCCACTGTGTTCCAACCACCCAGTGTCTCTAGCACAGCAGAGACTGTGGCTCTGATGACTGCAAAGTCATTGTTTTAATGTCATGTCTCCATTTTTATTTTCCTCTATAATACGACTAGGATGGGTTTCCAATGTATGTGATGGCCACACCACAAGAACAAGATTACATCATTGGCAGTCCCGGAGGAGTTTTAAGGAGTTTTTATCAGATTCGATGGAATTCGCTTGGAAAATTCCATCATTCGTGCAACTTGCCTTTTGTTTCGTTGCATTCCAACAAATTTCAAAAATTAGCATTATTATGGGGCCTAACTTAATTAATTGTGCTCGAGGTGGCATTCCAGGAAAATTATTTGATGAAACGCCTCAGTGTAATAGCTCGTTGGAACCAAAACGAGAAGATATACAAGATGGGATGTTGAGAAGTGAATTCCAATGGCCGAAGAGAATATGGCAGGTGATTTACCATTTTCCTTAATAAAAAATGATTTTAATTAGTCATTTAATTAAGGAAAAATAATTAATTGGAGGAAAAGACCAATGAGTGATTTAAGTGAAATAAAATAAAATTAAAAAGTCACTTAAGATAAATTCAATGGAGAAGCTTCTAGAATAATAAAAAAATAAGGTACTTCTAGAGGCTTGAAGATCTATCCATCAGATCTATAAAAGAGGACGAGGAGGTCATTTGGAGACATCTTGGATTTGTGTATTGTCTTTGTGGTAAGGTTTTGAGAACTCGGCTCTCTACTTCAGCAGTAGCCCCAGGACGAAAACCCTTGGGTGATTCAATGAGAGTGGGCAAGCACCCATATCTTCCCTTGGTGAATCCATTCACGATTCACAGGTTGCAACTTATTGATTTTCAATTTGTTTTGGAGGACAGTTGCGGCATTATTGTAGATATATTCGGAACCATCATCTCTGCCATATTCTTGCTCTTGTACCAGCTTATTTACATATTAATAAAATAACGCTAAGATCTTCTGTGTGTTTATATTCTCTATTATTCAATTGCAAATTCTACTTGCCATTTTTGCAGTAAAATTTTGTGGTTTAATTTGTGCAAATTGTTTGTGTTAACGGTTTAAATTTTTGAAGCAATTTTCAGCAAATTTTATATTTGGGATATTACAATGGTATCAGGCATGATTTTGGCCAGTTGTGGGTTAAAATCAAATTTGTTGTATTGCCATATTATTCCTGAAGAATAAGGGAGCCAAGTTTGTGGATTAAAATTTTTCAGTGTTACACGGGGTCTCGCCCCCCCGCCTAGGGGTCTAGATTCCTCGCCCCCTCGCGCTTCGGGGTCTCGGGGACTTCTAGGGGACGTTTCCTTCACGCCCCCTCACGCCCCCGCACACCCCCCTTCACGCCCCCACACACCCCCCTTCACGCCCCCTCACGCCCCTTTGAGTTCATGGTTTCATGTTAAAAGTTGGTGTGCCACTTAGCATGTTTGACAATCCAAGTGATTCTGATTTAGATGGTGACAGGGTTGATCCTAATATATTCGTGCAGAAGCTGAATGCAGAGACTAGTGGGGCATTACCTTGAGCATTTATGCTCATTTATCATTATGATGATATCATTCGATATTCATATGTTATGTTTTATGTTTTATGTTTCAGACATAACTTATTTGCTTTTAAGTTTTATGTTTCAGACTTGAGTTGTAAACTTCAGTTTAAACTTTATTTTAAATCTTGATATAATATGTCATATGATATCTTAAACTTTATTTTCATTGTACATTGTTAGTAGTTACATTAATGATTATATAATTACAAACTTACAAACTTACATGTATGATTGTATGATGTATGTTTTAAGTTTTAACTTTTAAATTTGTTTCAGTTATATGATTCATCATTCATCGATTTATAATTTTATCATTGATGATTTCTCTTTCATGATGTAAGTGTATGATGACTGTATATACATTCCTTGCAAAAATACAGTGACATTATAAATATTAAATTTTATAATTTTTATCACCCTGACGTCTCCCCACGTTTCCTGAAAATTGGTAGGGAGCTTTTGCATAGGCCGCTCCTGTGCTCCCTCGCCCCCTCGCTCCCACCTCCAGGGGACTTGGTGGAACATTGAAATTTTTAACCTATTTGTCGGAGGATAATTGTCGCAGATGTGTCAAAAAAAAAAATTACTGAACTAGATTTATTGCAGGGATGAAACTATTTTGCTAGGCCGAAATTATTTTGTTGGGCCGAATTCATCTTGCTGGGCCAAAATTATTTTGCCGGGTCGAATTTATCTTTCTGGACCAAGATTATTTTGCTAGGCCAAATTTATCTTTCTGGACCAAGATTATTTTGCTAGGCCAAATTTATCTTGCAGGGCCAAAATTATTCTACTGTATTGAATTTCTCTTGCTGGACCGAAGTTATTTGTTGGTGTAATATCCCAAAAGGGAGAATGCAATAATACTAAAACACAATATGAGAACTACAGCAAAGTAAGCAATAAATCTATATACACATCAGAATGCACAGAAATAGCTGAGCCATTTTATTATATTGGAGGTGCAAAGGCAAGTACAACGGTGCTCAAAATATGAGACACTCAAGCCACAAGAGTAGCCTAGAATGACCCTGCAATGATATCCCAAGAGGGACTGTGTAACTGCTACTCTGCTGGAAGGTGAACTGCGTTGTCACTGCTGCAACTGTAGGTACTGCAACTGCCTGTAAGATAGAAAGTCAATTCTAGGCAGAATGGGAGCTCCGATGATGCTGAAATTGTAGATCTGGGCTCAATGATGGATTCCCAAGATAACCCAGAAGGGATTTCTCAGATCTGTAAGTCTAAGAAAACCACCCCCTTAGGGCTCACATATATGTTGTTGGGAATGCAGATCTGAAGCTAGATCTGATGATATGATCGTTGCAATGTTGTACAATCAGATCTATGCAAGAAGGGATGATCCCTTCACTAGATCCTTGGGCTAAAAGCTCAAAATCTAGCTCCTCCAATCTTCTCCATGTAAGATAGTTGTTGTATGAACAGCAGCTTTAGAAAATTGCGCTGTCAGAGAGGGAGGCTCCTTAGCCTACTGTTAGATATGTCAAATCAGCTCCTAAGTGATGAAAACAATAGATCCAATGTGAGAGATGATCCCTCACAAGATTTCCAGCTGAAATACTGGAAACTTCCTTCCTCCAATAGTTCTACAGGACTGAACTGCGCAATCCTTGAAGGGACTGTTGCTTCATGGAGGTAAAACCCAATGGCCTGAATGCCTGATGTAAATCTGTTGCTCCTGAAAGGCTGGATCTGAAGAACAAGGTGGTAGGATGAATCCTCCACTAGTTTCCTAGCTGAATGCTAGAAACAACCTCCTGAAGATGGCACCAATGCCTGATAAGGAATGAAGAACAATCCTCTTTCCAAAGCTACTCAAAGAAAGAGGTGGGACTCCCACTCGGGAACACCCTGTGCTAAACAACACTACAAACTCTGCTAAACAGCCCAAGTCTGCATAGAAATGTCCTAAGACAAATCTAGATCTAAACAGATCAAGAAATGAATAATCCAAATCATGCCTTCCATTATGCCTTCACCTTCATTATATGCATGAGCCTTCCGTAGCCTAGGCCCATTCTAAATCTGTGCTGTACATGTGAACAAAGTCTCCATGTTTGACTGCGTTGTTGATCCATGTCCTCCATCATGTTCATATGGGGTGATCACCCTCTCCATCATGCATGCATTAAATGCATCGCTTCCTCCACTATCTTATCATAAGTGCTTTTTGAATGCATTATGATCTCAGTTGACCTTATCAAAGATCCTTATGATTTTATATTTAATATCCATGATCTTGTTTGATTGTTTCATCCTCCATAATCTATCTCATAAATGAGACATGATCTCCATTAATGGAACTGCTCCACTACTCCGCGATTCTAG
The DNA here is from genome assembly GCA_034641835.2 of Pinus albicaulis. Classification (NCBI taxonomy): domain Eukaryota; kingdom Viridiplantae; phylum Streptophyta; class Pinopsida; order Pinales; family Pinaceae; genus Pinus; species Pinus albicaulis. Next base: position 1,367,620,826 of record CM076572.1, on the reverse strand, counting down.
ATCTAGATCTAAAATATCCACATACACATATTAAAAGTGGATTTTATTCATCTTTGAGGTTTGTGGGTCCCTCCACCCTTTTATTTACTTAATTTATTAAGAAAATCAAGGACTCTAATATTCCAAATATAATGTGAAAATTTGGGAATATTACAATTGGAGCCCAATTTATTTTTCCAGGCCTAGTTTATTTGCCAGAACTAGATTTATCTATCGGGTCTAAGTTTATTTGTTGGGCCAAGTTTATCTGTCATAACCCAGTTTATTTTTCGGAGGTTTTACAAGAGATTTATCTCATTTGAGTCGGTGATTCTGCAGTGAATTTGTTGGATCGAAGTGTAGGAGCATTGTGCTACAAATTTATCTTACTTGGAGCAGTGTGCACAGTTGGGCAGAGTAGGAAACTTGCACTAAATTGGGGCTTTCTGTATCTTCTAGAATCTACCCAGAATTTTTCTTGGTTTTTGTGGGTTTTATGAGAGGAGTTTGTTGTTAAAATTTCAGAATTTTTCGAGAACTATTTGGGTTTTCAATCAACATTCCTTCAGTAGAGTGTTTTATTGGTAAATTGAGTAATTCACACCACTTGGCAGACTTGATCTTGGTTTGGATTTAAGCCAAACCATTTCTGGGTTTTTATGGATTTGGTGTGAGAAGCTCCAAGTTAAATTTTTAGAAATTTTGTAGTATTGAGGGCAGAAATACTAGTTCATCTTCAACAACAGAAACATAATTTCTAGGTAGTGCGAATTAATTATTTGGGTTATTTTGTCAGGTTTGAAATTATTTTGTTGGGCCAAATTTATCTTGTTGTACTGAATTTCTCTTACAAGGTCGAAATTATTTTGGTGGGATGAATTCATCTTGTCGTGCGGAAATTATTTTTCTAAAGCCTAGAAAAGCCCAATTTATTTACTGGAACCTAGTTTATTTCCTGGGGCCCAATTTATTTGTCAAAGCCTAATTCTTTTTCCGGAGCTAGATTTATCTATTGGGACAGGTATTGTTGTGAACAGTGTGAGGTTGTATGTGTTGGTTGAATGATTATATTGGTATGTTATAGTAGCTCTGCATTGCTATGTGCATTGTATAGTCATAGTCTGAGTATGTTGATTATTGATGCCATGTAAAGTTGAGTAGAGTTTGAGTCAAATTTCGTACAACATTGTCACTAGTGCTGTAAAATGATGGGATTTGAGGAGACTTTTGAAAATCTTACGAAAACCTTTGTAATTTCCCTTCCTAACTATTTTCCTAAGGTGAGAGAACCCAGTTTTGTAAATTTTGTCATTTTTGGTCTAAGGCAAATTTTGGTGGAGAAACTTACGAAAAGTGGGTCGAAGAGCTTTTTAGTGGAATGTGGGGGCTACTCACCCACAAATAATATGCACCACTTGGTAAAGAATTTCGAATTTCCTAAAGGAGGTTGAAATCATAGGAGGGACCCACATGGGACCAAGGGCAGCAAGCATAAATAGGAGGAAAGAAGCATCATTTGGGGCTTTTGACATTTTGATAACTGATTGTTGCTTTGGCTGTTCAGCTGAGCTACAAAGTGTTGCTTAGCACAAGAGATTCCCAAGGAGTGAAGTTCATCCTTTCTTCGATGGACCTCGAGTGCCACCCTAGGAAGGCTTTCATTTTCCTTTGGAGACTAGGAGAGAAGCATCCTACAGGAATTACACTATTCTAGTTCAGCAGGAATGCAAAAGGAGAGGCCACAAAGTCTTTGAGGAGAAGTGGTGCCAGGAATTGAGAGAATAGTGTTGTTGGGGTGTTTCTTGGCCAATTTCCAGACTAGAGGAGGTAGATTTTCAACAAGAAAGAGAGCATATCCTTCAATACAAATTTTTGGGTGTAGAGAGTGAGCCATCACCTACACGACTGCGCAGTCACTTGTGTGGGTTGGTCGAGAGAAGTCTTGGTTGGAGCTTTGAGTTGGGTTGTTGGGATTTTCGTTAGAAAGATGTTGTGAGGGGATTTTTAGAATTTTGGGAGCAGAAAACATCAGTCTTAGCTACAGGTGTAGATTTCTAGTTGTGGAGAAGGGCCAAGATATGGGAGGCTGAATTTGGAGGGGTCAAAACTAGGGAAAACCCTTTCTTCGTTTTTTGGGTTTTTGGCAAGGTGTTCAGCCCTAATTTATAGAATTTTCTGGGCAGTTTTGAGGGGGGAAATTAGGGTCTCAAGTCAGTCAATAGTGCAGAAATACTGGTCCAGTGAAGTTTTCTGGAGGACAAAACTTCTACAGCATTTGGGCATTTTTGTATTGATCACCTGAGGCTTGTAGCTTGCTTTGTGAAAGCCCAAGTGCACTCCTACCATTTCCTATTGTACTCCAGTCAATATATATAATAAAATTGGCCAATTTGGTGTTCCGGGAACAATTTTTGTTTTATGTGTGTTGACTGAATAATTTTGTGTGTTGAAATTATTACATGTCTTTGTTTATCACTGTAAATTTCTATTTGGAACATTACAATGATATCAGAGCATGTTCTTGGCCAGGTTGGGGAAAATAAGCAGGTGATGCCACCTAGATATCAAGGATTGGTTTTCCAGAGAGGTCGTGGTAGAGGCAGAGGCAAGGGTCAATGTAGAGAAGAAGGCCTAGATCCATTTTCGGACACAGAAGTGGAGAATATTAGATGAGGGATGGACAATCAAGAGGACATTGAGTAGCCCAAGAAAATGGGCCAGAACCAAGTTTTGGAGGAGCTGCTGAGAACTAATCAACAGATGTTGAGGCAAGGGCAGCTCATGATGGACATTATGCAACAGGTGATGGGGCTGCAGATGGGTGGAAGGCTAGAGGGGAAGCCTCATGGTGATGGGGGTTCCAAAGCAAGAGGGGGCAATCGTACTTATCATCCCCCACATACTCCCCAACGTGGGCAGGCTAGTCGTCCTACTTTGCCTCACTTTATGGATGACCCAGAGCCGAAGAGGGAGCCAGACCCGGTTGCAAATTTCGTCAACTCAGTTGCATCCGGTATTAATGAGTATGAGGGGATTGATGCCCGGATTAAGTGGCTTATGTCTTTTGGGGAGTACATACACCTCAATGAGAGACGCACTACAGGGGCTGGAGCCCACTACAGAGGAGGAACATCCAACCAGATGTGTAGAAGATAGCAGGGAAGGTTACACTCCCTAACTTTGATGGGTCGGAAAAGAGTTCAGCCAAGGCCTGGATCTAGAAGTTAGACACATATTTCCACCTAAACCCCATGCGAGAAGTCGATGGTATACAGTTTGCTACTCTTCATTTGGAGGGGATTCCCAGGAGTGGTGGTATCATGGGCTAATCACGTTGGGACACATACAAGGGTTGGAGCCCACTACAGAGGGGGAACATCCAACCAGGATGTGCGAAAGATAGCAGATAAGGTTACACTCCCTAACTTTGATGGGTGGGCAAAGAGTTCAGCCAAGGCCTGGATCCATAAGTTGGACACATATTTCCACCTTAACCCCATGCAGGAAGCCGATGTTATATGGTTTGCTACTCTACATTTGGAGGGGATGCCTAGGAGTGGTGGTATCATGGGCTAATCACATTGGGACACATCCATATCACCTCTTACACAGAGTTCACCCGGAGGTTGTTGGAGAGATTTGAGAGGAAAGACCCGGAGTTGCATTTCAAGGAGTTAGCCCATCTGAGGCAGATTGGAAGCACAGAGGCTTACATTACGGAGTTCCAAAGACTAGCAGTGATGGTGACAGACATCTTAGAGGCCCGAGTGATCATGCTATTTGTGGAGGTGCTTGATAAGCCTTTGCGTGGTTGGGTGAGGGCTTACAAACCCATATCACTTACAGATGTTATCTCCAAGACCTGGGATATGAATGATGCAATGCCCAAGACTCGGGTTTTCGCCCCCACTAAACCCACAACCCCACAAGGGAACCAAGACACTAGGCCATCTCAGAGGGATGGAGGACATGTCCAAATGGATGATGAGACTCGGAGAGACCTTAGGAGGAGGAGGTTGTGCTTCACGTGCCAGGATCCTTGGACACCCGAGCACAAGTGCACCAAGGGGAAGGCCCATTTCATTGAGGTGTATTCAGACATTGAGCCAGACGAGGAGGCCGAGATGGCAGACGAACAGGGAGATGAGGGAGGACAGTCATCAGGAGAGCCACCACCACCACCACCTAGAGGAGGATCGTTTGCCCCATCCGAGGGAGTCCTTGAGTCACTCAGGATCAGGGGGACAATATAGGGGAAGCGAGTGTAAGTCCTTGTAAACAGTGGGGCTACCCACAACTTTATTGAGCTCAAATGGTGGAGCGTAAGGGCATCCAAACAGAGACATTTGAGGGGTTCTTCGTGCTGGTGCGAGGAGACCAGACCATTCAGTGCACAAAGTATGTTCTCGGGCTGATTGTGAGGATGGGGAATTACTCGCTCATTGATGAACTTTTTTGTAGTTGATGTCCCAAACACCAACATGGTATTAGGTGTTCAGTAGTTGTACTCTTTGGGGAGGGTCACCACTAACTGGCAGAAGTTAGAGATGGAGTTTATCGGGACAGATGGGAAGTTGGTATTATTGATGGCAATGCACTCTTATCCACCCCAGACAATTTCATCTCGTTGGATGGAGGCAGATCTACGGCATAGGGACGTAGAGTGGGCAGTCGAGTTGAGGATCTCGAAGACAGGGGCTTAGACACAGCCTGTGCATCTGGACATATTGGCCTTGTTGGAGAGGCACTAGGGAGTTTTGCGGAGATCCCACCAAGCAGACCACCAGATCGTGAATTTGAGCACACTATTGAGTTGGAGGATGGAGTAAGTGCAGTCATCACTACCCCGTATAGGCAACCAAAGGCCTATCAAGACGAGATAGGGAGGGTCATCCAAGAGCTGCTGAGGCTGGGTCACATCAGGCCTAGCTCGGGTCACATCAGGCCTAGCTCGAGTCCCTTCACTTCTTCTGTGGTGTTGGTGAAGAATAAGGATGGGACACTACACATGTACATTGACTATAGGGCCCTCAATAAAAAGACATTGAAGAACCGATATCCCATCCCACGCATTGACAAGTTGATGGATGTGTTGAGATTTTGAGGTAGCATCGGGTGTGCTCTAGCCCTGAAATTTTGTGGAAGGGCTAAGGCACACGAGATCTCCAAAACCCAGAAAGTGTTGGAGAAATTTCATCTGGTGTTGAAGTTATTCTAAAAATTAATTTTTTTAATGAGGACCCCAAGTCTAACTTAGGGAATTAGAAAAATTAAACGGAATTAATTAAACACATGTGATGAAATGTTCCAAGTGACGTGGATCAAGCAATATTTTAATCTAAGCCATCGATTAGATATTAGATCAAGGTCATTGGTTTTCTAACGAGAAAAGTATAAAGGAAAGGCTTGGGCTCAGTTGGAGAATGCACACACTGACAGAGCACTGAAGCTAAGTCGAATTTCTAGGGCGGGGTTTGCTGAGAAATTCGAAGCGAGTTTGCCAGTGCAGTGAGGGGAACAGATCGGCAAGGGATGATCTGATCCAAGGTTAAGAATACAACAGTAGAGAGGTAGTGAGTACCAATCAGCATAGAGCCAGCTAGGAGGACGCAGTTCAGCGAGCACCACACAGAGACTGCGCAGAGGCTGCGTAAGCCCAGCTAGGGTGATGCAGACCTAGCCAGCGCATCGTAGCACCAGCAGAGGTGACGTAGGCCCAGCCGGGGCAGTGCAGAGGCAACGTAGTACCAGTCAGGGTGACGCAGTGGGGACGCTGCCCAATGAGGGCTGACGCAGAGGTTGCAGAGATAGCGTTGAAGGTTCTAGTGTGGCAAAAGGGACTCGTGATCAATAAATCCCATTTGAGGATGTGATACAGCCATATCATTTGTCTTCGAGTGAAAGGTACAAACTGTCATGTAATTTCTTTGTAGGGCCAACCATTTCTGGTGCCCAGAATGTTGAATTCAGATTCTACATAATATTAAAACCCTCTAGAGTTGTTGCACCGGTTTTTCCGCATTGGGTTTTTCCGAGGACATTTGTCCGAAAAATCGTGTAACCTTGTCACATGTGTAGGCTACAGTTAGTGTCTACTTTAATGTTTTTCTGAATAATTCAGTAAAATAAATTGTTAAGTTAATTAAACAAGTAGGTGAAGTAGATCTAGATACTGCAGTAGGGTTTCTATCTTGAAACTTTCACATGGTATCAGAGCATTGCAGATCAAGCTGATCCACCAAAAGAGCGATTGAAGAAATTGCTGCGAAGAAGGTAGCTGAAGCAGCAGAGTTCCAGAAGAGGGCAGCGCAACACCAAGAGGGACGCAACCCAGCCAGGTTGACGCAGAGGCCACGCAGAGCCAGCTGAGTGACGCAAAGGCAATGTAAAGCCTTCCAGAATGACGCAAGAGCAGCCTGCATTGCGCAGTCACTGCGAAGAGGCAGTGTTGTGCCAATCTGCTCACGTAGAAGCCAGCCAGAGGGACACTGTCCATGTTTTGAGCTTGATGTGCAGATTTTCCGAAGTCTACAAGCAAAATTTTGATCTTCAAAGGTTGCTGGTATGGCACAGGTTCTCTCTGTGTAGAATAGTGCCTAAAAAAGGTGACAAGAGCGAGAGGAGAACAATTGCTCAGCAGATCTGTGCCAAACAAATCTGAGATTTGATCAGGAGGGTGATCGTAGAGGACTGATTCAGTTGTTTTTGGCAGAGGATTTCTAGGAGGGAAATCAATTGTCAGAGGGAGCATCTATTATAGAGGATTTCTATCACCAAGAAACCCACATCCTGTTTTTTGTTGAGTGTTGTAGCAGAAAGAGGGAGAGGAGTATATGTTCCTACAGATTTGAGGAGAGATGGTTTCTCATGAACTGAGAGATCAGGCAGGTTCGACGGCATGTCCAACTTTGTTATCTAGAGGGCCAAGATCCTAACAGTCTTGGATGAGTACGACATCAAGGACCATGCTGAGAATGTCCTAGTTGTGCCTACTGATGCAGATCCTCTAAAGAAATTCAAAGAGAATCAGGCACGGGCAAAGCACTTGATCATGGATGGAGTCAAAGATCACGTAGTTCCACATATTGTCGGAAAGAACACAACAAATGAAATGTGGACAGCTTTGGACACGATGTATCAGGGAAGCTCCGTCCAGATGAAAATGCTTTTGGAGAATCAGATGCGGTTGTTCCAGATGTAGAAGGGTGAGGAAATAGATCCCTTCCTCTTTAGACTTCAGACTATCCAGGACCAACTGATTGCCATGGGTACAACTTCGGATGAAGGGCTCTTGGGGAGGACTTCCCTGAGTGCATTCACCGAGGAATGGGAAATGTTTGTCCAAAGCATCTTGGGCAAGGCAGCGTTACCATCCTGACCAGACATGTGGGCAATCCTCTGACAGGAGGAAATCAGGAGGTTTACCAAGAGGCAAAGAAGCAGCAGCGATACAGTCAAAGTAAAGAAAGAGGAGGAGGAGGATGCAGCCCTTGCATTAAAGGGACAGAGGCAACAAGGGAAGAAGAAGAGGGACCTATCCAAGGTCCGGTGCTTTAAATGTGGCGAACTTGGATACTTCGCTAGCAATTGTCCTAAGAAGAAGAACAAGGGATCTTCTGAATCCAAGGCAGCAGTAACAAAAGGGGACGATGGTAGTGATGATGACGTAGCCATGAGTGCTCATGAGCCACGAAAATGGGGCGATATTGATTTGTAGAGCAGCTACAAATGGAGAGGCAGGATCCTTGAGGTGCCCAAACCCTTGGATCACATATGAGCTACGGGAGCCTTAAGATGGTAGTGGGACAAGTGGAAGCAGTAGATGCAGGAGATCACAGTGAAGCGAAGGGCAAAGCTAGGACGCTGTAGATAGGAGCAGCACAGTGCAGAGGCAGCAACAGCGCAGTGGCTTTAGGGAGACAATGCAGCGCAGCAGCCAAGACAGCTTCAGTGATGAGGTGCAGCCCGACTAACTTGTCTGTCAGTATTTGGGTAGGGGTCCTCTAGTTGCTTACTTCTGAGCAACTGAGTTGCAGTGCAGTAGTTAGCAGTGGCAGTGCTATGGGCAACATGATGCAGCAAATTGAGAGGGAGTTGCAGTACGGATGTAGCAGTGTCAGTGGTGGTGACATGGGGAGCAGTACAGAAAGCAACAGCGCAGTGGATGGAGGGCAGCAGGCCAAGCATTAGCAATGCAAAGACTGATGTCGAGATCAGGCAATACTTGGTGTGGATGTATTGCTAGAGCACACTCCTCGCTAAGAGGGAGTGTTGAGATTTTGAGGTAGCATCGGGTGTGCTCTAGCCCTGAAATTTTGTGGAAGGGCTAAGATACACGAGATCTCCAAAACCCAGAAAGTGTTTGGAGAAATTTCATCTAGTGTTGAATTTATTCTAATAATTAATTTTTTTAATGAGAACCCTAAGTCTAACTTAGGGAATTAGAAAAATTAGAGTGAATTAAGTAAACACATGTGATGAAATGTTCTAAGTGACGTGGATCAAACAGTCTTTTAATCTGAGTCGTCGATTAGAGATTAGATCACAGTCGTTGGTTTTCCAACGAGAAAAGTATAAAGGAAAGGCTTGGGGTCAGTTGGAGAACACACACAGTGGCAGAGAACTGAAGCTAAGTCGAATTTTTGGGGCAGGGTTTGCTGAGAAATTCGAAGCGAGTTTGCAGTGCAGTGAGGGGCAGAGATCGGCAAGAGATGATCTGATCCAGGGCCGAGATACAACAGTAGAGGGGCAGTGAGTACCAGTCAACGCAGAGCCAACCATGAGGATGTAGTTCAGCCAGCACCATGCAGAGACTGCGCAGAGGTTGCGTAAGCCTAGCTAGGGTGACGCAGACCCAGCCAGCGCAGGGCAACGCAGCACCAACAGAGGTGACGCAGGCCCAACCAGGACAGTGCTACACCAATCAGGGTGACGCAGTGAGGACGCAAAGGCTGCAGAGGCAGCGTTGAGGGTTCCAATGGGCCAAAAGGGGCTCGTGATCTGTAAATCCTATTTGAGGGTGTGATACAACCATATCTTTTGTCTCTGAGTGAAAGGTACAAACTGTCGTGTAATTTCTCTGTAGGGCCAACCATTTCTAGTGCCTAGAATGTTGTATTTCAATTCTGCATAATAATAAACCCTCTAGAGCTGCTGCACCGATTTTCCGACATTGGGCTTTTCCAGGGACATTTGTCTAAAAAATCGTGTGTAATCTTGTCACATGTGTGTATTGTTCAGTAAATGATATGTAGATGTGTAGGTTTCATTTAGTGTCTACTTTAATGTTTTTTTGAATAATTCAGTAAAATAACTTTTTAAGTTAATTAAACAAGTAGGTGAAGTAGATCTAGATACTGCAGTAGGGTTTTTGTCTTGAAACTTTCACAGGATGTGCTAAGAGGAGAAAAATATTTCTCTAAGATAGATTTGCGCTTGGGGTATCATCAGATCTGGGTGAGGGAGAAGGGCATCCCTAAGACTGCCTTTCGTTGTCACTATGGACATTTCGAGTTCTTGGTGATGCCCTTTGGGCTAACCAACACTCCAGCTACATCCCAATCATGTATGAACCACGTGTTTCGTGGGAATTTGCGGCGCTTTGTCCTTGTTTTCTTTGACGACATACTCATCAATATTTGGACTTGGGAGGAGCATCTTCAGCATTTGGAAGTACTGCTTCGTATACTTAAGGAGTAGCAAATGTATGCGAAGATGTCCAAATGTGAATTTGGACTAACAAAGATGTTGTACCTTGGGAATGTGATTGGGGAGGATGGAGTGAAGGTACACTAGGAGAAGATCAGAGCCATATTGGATTGGCCCAGATCCAGGAACGTGACTGAGTTGAGAGGGTTCCTGGGCATTTGCACATACTACAAGGGATTCGTGAGGGGATTCTCACAGCTTGCACCACCCCTCACCGATTTGACAAAAAGGGGGGCTTTGTTGATTTTTGTAGCATTGGAAAGTGTTCCAAGTCTCATATTTTGGGAAGATGCTTGGACATCAGTATTCCAAAGAACCCAGAAATCGTTTGTAGAAATTCCACTCAGATCATGCTTTATTAAAATAATTAATTATTTTAAAGTGATCCCTATGTCTAAACTTAGGGAAATTAAATAATTAAAGGGTATTAATAAAGCAGAGTGTGAATCTTCTAGAAAATGAAGATCAAGTCATCTTTTAATCTGAACCATTGATTAAAGATATAATCTGGGTCGTTGATTCATCAGCGAGAAGACTAGAAGAGAAGGCTTGAGGGTCATTAGGAAAGTAAACTGGGCACACTCTCAGTACCCGAAAGAAATCGATTCCGAAGTAAGAGAATTCAATTTCAGAGGGAGAGGTTGTAGAGGCGGGGTTGCAGACGCAGAAGGAGGAAGGGGAAGTCAGTAGAGTGAGAAGAAGATAGAAGGAAGACGCAGAGAGAGCACCACTATGCAGCAGCACTAGCCCTTCACGCAGAGTGATGCAGTCCAACGCAGTGACTGCGCAGAAGGCCACGCAGAGTGATGCAGAGGAAGGAAGGGTGCCTCTAGTGTGTCAGAAATTCTTCCAAAGTGTTCGAAAAAATTATCTCAGGTGTATGCCGGACATCTACTCGTCATATTTTCTGTAAAATATTTTGCCATTGCTGAAGAATAATATAAACCCTTATCTTCTACACCGGTTTTCCCACATTGGGTTTTTTCGGGGACAATAGTCCAAAAATAACTGTGTTCATGTAATTGTTTCTATTGTGTTATATGTGCTCTATTTGTTCTTCTGCTTTTGATTAAGTGAATATTGCAGCTGTGATTATTTCAGAATTTACTGAAGCATCTGTAAATAACTTATAATAAATAAGTAGGTGAAATAAATCCATCAGTGCAGTGGTATTTCAGATTGAAAATTTCACATGGTGTCAAAGCTAAAGGCAAAAGACAGAAGAGGAGGTTTTGCAATGGAACTAAGGTCCAACATCGATGCAGCAACAGCTTAGACGGGTTCACGCAGTCCTCCAGAACACATGGAGAAACAAAGAGATCATGACATTGCAGTTCTGGCATCCAGACTAGAAGAGGATTTCTCTTGTGTGTCAAGCACAACCTCTCCAGGGGTCTGGTATATTGACAGTGGAGCATTTGCTCACATGACGGGAGTTCGAGAATGCTTTTTGTGCTACCAGCAAGAGCAAATGAATTTTCAGATCACGATGGGAAACAAGGCCAAGTGTACCCCCGTTGGAAGCAGAACCATAATATTTCAAACGGAAACTGGTAACAAGCTTCGGGCCACCATTGTACTGCATGTACCGGGATTGGGGATGAACTTGCTCTCGGTGTCTCAACTTACTTTATTGGAAAAAAGGTTTATGTGTTAGGTCCCTATATTACTAGTTTAGTCCCTTATTATTATTAGTGTAGCCCCATTATTGTTTTTGTACCCCTGTAACCCCAATATTGTTCATTTATGTAATGTATTGGAGGTTGCCCCCTCGAAGTGGCTGATTTCTAAGGCGTTGATCTCTCTTCTCTTCTATTTTTGTAGTTGGTTTCAAAACATTATGTCAAACACCCTAGTTGGAAAAGAAGGGCACAAATTGGAGTAAGGAGCCATAAACTATATAAGTTACAACTCGAGTCTCCAATGGCACTGATAGGTAGTATAGATGAAAGGGATTTGAATGAGTTATGGCATAGAAGAATGGGGCATCTACATCATGGAGCCTTTAAGATCCTCAAAAATACTGTCATGGGAGCTCCAAAACTGAGCACGAGGAAAGATGAAATTTGCAAGGGGTGCGTACTAGGGAAGTACGCCAAGGCAGCATTTCCAAGAAGCGGCAATAGGCCAAGAGCATATTGGATTTGATACACTCAAATATCTGCAGAGCAATGTCCACGAATGCTCTCAATGATGCAAATTATTTTGTCACCTTTATTGATGACCATTCTCGGAAGACATGGATCTAATTTCTCAAGACCAAAGATGAAGCTTTTGAGTGATTCAAAGAATTCAAAGCATTGGTAGAAAATTTAACCAAAAAGCGGATCAAGAAGTTGCGATCAGATAATGGTGGAGAGTATATGGATAAAGACTTCACAATGTTCTGCACAAATAAAGGCATCAAGAGATTATGGACAGCTCCATACAATCCAGAGCAGAATGGAGTTGCAGAAAGAAAGAATAGGACCATTGTGGAAGCTATGAGGGCGATGTTGTATGATCAAGACATGCCCAAATTTCTATGGGAAGAAGCCTGCAATAAAGCAGTGTATGTGCAGAACATGGTGCATCATAGAGCATTGGGGAAAGTGACTCCTCAGAGTGTGTTCACTGGCAGCAAGCCTAAGGTGAGCCACTTCAGGATATTTAACAGTATAGCATATTGCCACATACCTGATGAGAAGAGGAAGAAATTAGATCAGACTGCGGAGAAGGGTTACCTGTGGGATATAGTGAAAATGAGAAGGCATATCGCATCTATATTCCCGAAAACAGGAAGATCATAGTAAGGCAAGACGTGAAATTCATGGAGGAGAGAGCCTTCAAGAGATCCCGAGAAATGGCTACAGATACACAGTCTGAGGAGGATCCGCTACTGTAGCCAGAGCAGCCTACAGAGGATGGCTCGAGTGCCTCTCCGCGGCACAAGGATTCTGAGTAAAGTTATTCTGAAGAAGAGCAATCAGGAGAGCACGTAAATCCACCCACCACCAGTAGAAGAACGAGCAGAGAGCTCCAACAGACTTTGAGGGATGCAGAGGAATTTACTGGAGGCCCTAGATATCAAAAGAGGGTACGCAGGCAACCTAACAGGTACCAGGCACTGCTACCACATGTCGGAGAACCCTCTAGTTTTCGAGAGGCAACTCAACATCAGGTGTGGGTAGATGCTATGGTGGAGGAGTACAGCTCCATCATGACAAACGATGTGTGGGAAGTAGTCCCTAGACCTTAGAACATATTGGTTGTAGGATCAAGGTGGATCTACAAGATCAAGTATGCTGTAGATGGCAGCATAGAGAAGTTCAAAGCCAGGTTTGTGGTTAAGGGGTATGCACAGAAGGAAGGGATCGATTATGAAGAAACCTTCGCCCCTATAGCTTGGTACACTTCAATCAGATCCTTCATCTCTCTTGCAGCGCGGATGGGATGGGAAATTCACTAGATGGATGTCAAGACAGCGTTCTTGAATAGGGTGATAGATGAGGAAGTGTACATAGAATAGCCAAAGGGTTTTGAGACACTTGAGCAAAAGACTCATGTATGCAAGCTTAAGAAAGCCTTGTACAAACTAAAGCAAGCCCTTAGAGCATGGTATGGGTGAATTGATAGCTACCTACAGAAGATGGGATTTGTCAAGAGTGACGCAGATCCCAACCTCTACTATCTAAGAGTAGGGGATGAGCCGCTAATTCTGGTATTATATGTAGATGATTTCTTCTTGACTGGATCATCTAAGCTCATCAAAGATTGTAAGGAGAATCTGGATACCGAATTCGACATGAAGGATCTGGGGCAGATGCACTATTTTCTCGGTTTGGAGGTCTGGCAGGAGAAGGGAGAAATCTTCCTTGGGCAAGGAAGATATTGTGAAAATTTACAGCAGTTATAGTGATAGATTTATTTCTCCTACTTATTATTTCAATAATTTATTATTCAAAAATATTACGGCAAATATCGAAATAAATACTACTGTAACATTCACAATTATATATGCAGAGAAATAAACAGTAGAGAACATAAGCAAAAGAATCAATCACATGTACACAGTTATTTCTGGACAATTGTCCCCGGAAAAACCCAATGTGGGAAAATTGGTGCAGCAGATGAGGATTTTATTAATTCTTCATCAATGATATATTTACAGGGAAAATATATGGCAGATAAATTCTAAACCACCTGAGACTAAATTACTGACTTACTCAGACAATTCTCTGACACCCCGAACAGCCCCTGACTGCCCCTGCGTCACTCTGCATGATTTTTTGTGCAGTCCCAGCATTGGACTGTGTTAATATGTTTGGAGACTGCGTGGGGTCCCTGCATTGCAGCTTCAACCTGCCTCTAGTGACCCACTACTGCCCTCCAACCCTGATCTTGATCACCCCTAACCTCCTCCTTCTGCTTCTGCAACTTCTCGCCCTGCAACTCTCCCACTGAGATCGAATTCTACATCAGAATGGATCTCCTTCAGGTACTGAGTGTATGCCCGGCTTATTTTCCAAGTGACCCACAAGCCTTCTTTTATAATCTTCCTGTTGGAGAACCAACGGCCCAGATTAAAAGATTAATCAATGGCTAAGATTAAAACTTGACTTGATCCATGTTTTCTAGAAGCTTCACACTCTGACTTATTAATACCCTTTAATTATTTCATTTCCCTAAGTTTAGACTTAGGGTCTTCATTAAAATAATTAATTATTTTAATGAGTCTTGAACCGAGTTGAATTTCCACAAACTATTTCTTGGTTCTTTGGAATGTTGTTGTCCAAGCCTCCCTGCAAAATTTGAGACTTGGAACACTTCCGGATGCTACAAAAATCAATAGTTATACTACAAATATCTTGAAGAGGTTTCAGATGGAGGACTGTAGACCCATGGCTATGCCAATGATTACAAATTGGAAGAAGATTGACACGTCCAAGAATGATGAGGCTGACCCTACCTTGTATAGGCAGCTCATAGGATCATTGATGTACCTGGTAAACACTAGACCAGACATCTGTTATGCAGTGAATACCCTCAGTCCGTTCATGGTATAACCAAGGAGGGCTCACTGGGCAGTAGCCAAACATGTTCTCAGATACTTGAAGGGGACAGTCGAGTATGGGTTGAAGTACACGAAGGGAAATGAAATCTACTTGAGTGGGTTCACTGACGGAGATTGGGCTAGAAACCAAATGGATCGGAAAAGTACCAATGCGTATTGTTCAAGTCTCAGATCAGGAATGACTTCCTAGTGCATAAGGAAAGAGAAATCTGTGGCACTGAGCTCAACCGAGGCTGAATATATGGCAGCAAGCATAGCTTCGTGTGAGGCCATATGGCTTCGTAAGCTGTGCATGAACTTGCTCAAAAAGTGGATGGAACCAACCAAAATTTTGTGTGATAATCAGAGTTGCATCAAGTTCTCTGAGAATCCTGTGTTTCATGACTGGTCGAAGCACATTGACATTAGGTGACAGTTCATCAGAGACTATGTTCAACAACGACTTGTACAATTGAAGTACATTCCTACAGGAGAACAGGTGGCAGATATCCTCACAAAGGCTCCAGGTAAGATTAAGTTTACTTACTTCAAGGAAAAGATGGGGATGGTCGAGAACCCATTCCAGTAGAGGAATGGGTGGACTTCAAATTTAGAGGGAGTTGCAGTACGGATGAGGCAGTGACAGAGGTGGTGTCACAGGCAGCAGTGCAAAGATGAGGGGCAGCAACCAAGACATCAATAGCACAGCAGATGCTTCAGGTCAGAGAAGATACAGTTGGTACCTTGCTTAAACACTTTCCTCGCTAAGAGGGAGTGCTGATTTTTGCAGCATTGGAAAGTGTTCCAAGTCTCATATTTTGGGAAGAGGCTTGGACATCAATATTCCAGAGAACCCAGAAATCGTTTATGGAAATTCCACTCGGATCATTCTTTATTAAAATAATTAATTATTTTAAAGTGATCCCTAAGTCTAAACTTAGGGAAATTAAATAATTAAAGGGTATTAATAAAGCAGAGTGTGAATCTTCTAGAAAATGAAGATCAAGTCATCTTTTAATCTGAGCCATTGATTAAAGATATAATCTAGGTCATTGATTCATTGACGAGAAAACTATAAGAGAAGGCTTGAGGGTCATTTGGGAAGTAAGTCGGGCACACTCTCAGTACTCGAAGGAAATTGATTTTGAAGTAAGAGAATTCGATTTCAGAGGGTGAGGTTGTAGAGGCGCGGTTGCAGACGCAGAAGGAGGAAAGGGAAGTCAATAGAGCGAGAAGAATACAGAAGGAGGATGCAGAGAGAGCAACGCTGAGCAGCAGCACTAGCCCTACACGCAGAGTGATGCAGTCCAGCGCAGTGACTGCGCAAAAGGCCACGCAGAGTGACGCAGATGGAGGAAGGGTGCCTCCAGTGTGTCATAAATTCTTTCGAAGTGTTCTAAAAAATTATCTCAAGTGTATGCCAGACATCTGCTCGTCATATTTTTTGTAAAATATTTTGCTACTACTGAAGAATAATATAAACCCTCATCTGCTGCACCGGTTTTCCCACATTGGGTTTTTCCGAGGACAATTGTCCAAAAATAACTGTGTTCATGTGATTGTTTCTATTGTGTTATATGTGCTCTATTTGTTCTTTTGCTTTTGATTAAGTGAACACTGCAGTTATGTTTATTTCAGAATTTATTGAAGCATCTGTAAATAACTGATCATAAATAAGTAGGCAAAATAAATCAATCATTGCAGTAGTATTTCAGATTGAAAATTTCACAAGCTTTTGAGTGGACGCAGGTGGCACAGGAGGCCTTTGAGCGCCTCAAGAGGGTTATGAGAAGTTGTCCTGTCTTAGCTTTGTCGGATTTCACGCAGTCCTTTGCGTTGGAGTGTGATACTTCCGGTGAAGGAGTTGGGGCCATGTTGACGCAGGGAGGTCATCCTATTGCATTCAAGAGCAAAAAGTTGCTACCCCATGAGTGGTTGTACTTTGTGTATGAAAAAGAGATGTTGCTTGTGATGCATGCACTGGCCAAATTCAAACAGTATTTGGTGGGCAATCGGTTCAAGGTGAAGACTGATCGCAACAGTCTTCGGTTTTTCCTGGAGCAGTAGTCATTGGAGGAGAGGCAGCAAAAATGGGTGAGTAAGCTCCAAGCTTACGATTTGATATCGAGTACGTGAAGGGCAAGCATAACATGGTGGAAAATGCCCTTTCTAGGAGGCTCGCAGTACTATCTTTGATGGGTGTTACTCATGACTGGAAGGCTCAACTTTTGGTTGAGTACTCCAAAGATAGGCAAGCTTGCGAGATTCAGAATGGCACACACAGGGATGTCAAATTTCGAGTGATGGATGACGTGATCTACTACAAGGATAGGATATACTTGGTGCCAGGATCTCAGCTTAAGGAGAGGATTATGCAAGCAGCCCACGATTCCTCTCTAGCAGGACACCCGGCTTCCTCAAGATGTATCGTGCCATTAGGGAGAGGTTCTCATGGTGGGGCCTCAAGGGAGATGTGTTGAGACACGTGCACGAGTGCGTAGACTTTCAGAGGTACAAGGTGGAATTGTCACATCCCGCAAGTTTATTATAGTTGCTTCCCATTCCGGAGAGGAAGTGGGAGAGTGTGTCCATGGACTTTATCACGGGGATCCCAGCTGCACAAGGGCAAGATTACATTTATGTTGTGGTCGACAGATTGACCAATTTTGCCCATTTCTACGCCATCTCGTCGAGATCTTCAGGTTCCCAGGTGGCTAAGTTATTCTTTTGGGAGGTCTTCCAATTACATAGACTCCCAAAGACCATTGTTAGTGAAAGGGGCTGCAGATTTATGGGGGCTTTCTAGCAGGAACTGTTCCGGTTGGTGGTTACAGAGCTTACACCCAGCACTAGCTATCACCCCCAGACAGATGGGAAAACCAAGATCGTGAAAAAGTGTTTGGAAGGGTACCTACGCAACTATGTGATGGGGTAGCAGAGAGCGTGGGTAAAGTGGCTTCATCTAGGATAATTCTACTACAAGCCTACAACACCACTTATCACATGTCGATCGGTATGTCCCCTTTCCGAGCACTTTATGGATATGATGCACTCTCTTTTTCTGATATGATGTTTGGAGATAGCAAGGCCCTAGGGGCAAAGGATTGGGTTCAAGAGAGTCATGAGATTCTCCATGGCTCAAAATCAGCAAAAGATGTATGTTGATAAGCACAGGGTGGAGAGACAATTTGAGGTAGGAGACATGGTCTAACTACGTTTGCAACCTTATAGACAGTCTTCACTAAAGCAAAAGGGGGAAGAAAAGCTTGGACCCCAATTTTATGGGTTGTATCAAGTGATCAGGAGAGTTGGAGAGGTGGCTTATGAGTTGGAGATACCTTCAGAAAGCTGGATCCACAACGTGCTCCATGCCTCATGCCTGAAAAAGGCATTGCGGCAGCAGGTTATAGCAACAACTGAGTTGCCTCCCTTGGATGATGAGGGGCATTTAGTTTTGACACCAAAGTCCATATTGGAGACTCGAGAGAGGAGTTTGAGGAACCGGGTGATCAGAGAGCACTTGATCAAGTGGAAGCATTTGCCGGAGGAGGATGCTACATGGGAAGGTAAACAAATTTTACAACATCCAACTTTGCAATTGCTTAGGGACAAGCAACATCCGGGAGGGGAGGATTGCAATGTCCCTTCCTAGTTATTTTCCTAAGGTGGGAAAACCCAATTTTGTAAATTTTATCATTTTTGGTCTAAAGCAAATTTTGGTGGAGAAACTTAGGAAAAGTGGGTCAAAGAGCTTTTTACTGGAATGTGGGGGCCACTCACCCACAAATAATATGCACCACTTGGTAAAGAATTCAAATTTCCCAAGGGAGGTAGAAATCATAGGAGGGACCCTCATGGGACCAAGGGCCAACAAGCATAAATAGGAGGAAAGAAACATCATTTGGGGCTTTTGAGATATTGAGAACTGATTGTTGCTTTGGTTGCTCAGTTGAGCTACAAAGTGTTGCTTAGCAAAAGAGCTTCTGAAGGAGTGAAGCTCATCCTTTCTTTGGTGGACCTCGAGTGCCACCCTAGGAAGGCTTTCATTTTCATTTGGAGACTGGAAGATAAGAATCCTACAAGAATTACACTATTCTGATTCAGCAAGGACATAGAAGGAGAGGCTACGTAGTCTTTGAGGAGAAGTGGTGTCGGGAATTGAGAGAACAGTGTTGCTAGGGTGTTTCTTGGCAAATTTCCAGACTACAGGAGGTGGATTTTCAGCAGGAAAGAGAGCATATCCTTTAGTACGAATTTCTGGGCATAGAGACTACGTCTTCACCTACAGGACTGCGTAGTCATTTGTGTGGGTTGGTTGGGAGAAGTCTTGGTTGGAGCTTTGAGGAGTTGGGTTGCTGGGATTTTGGTTGGAAGGTTGTTGTGAGAGGATTTCTAGCATTTTGGAAGCAGAATCAGTCTTAGCTACAGGTGTAGATTTCTGGTTGTGGAAAAGGGCCAAGCTGTGGGAGGCTGAATTTGGAGAGTCAAAACTAGGGAAAACCATTTATGGGTTTTTTTGGGTTTTTGACAAGGAGATTTTTATAGAATTTTCTAGGAAGTTTTGAGGGGGAAAATTAGGGTCTCAACTCAGCGAGCAGTGCAGAAATACTGTGTCAGCGCAGTTTTCTAGAGGACATGACTTCTACAATAGTTTGGCATTTTTGTATTGATCACCTGAGGCTTGTAGCTTTCCTTGTGCAAGCCCAGGTGCACTCCTTCCATTTCCCATTGTATTCCAGTCATTATATATAATAAAATTGGCCAATTTGGTGTTCCAGGCACAATTTATGTTTTATGTGTGTGTTCACTGAATAATTTTTTGTGTCGAAATTATTGCATGTCTTTGTTTATCACTGTAAATTTCTATTATGAACATTACAACCTTTAATGACTTCAAAAGAAGATGGTACCAACTACAATTTGAAAAATCACTTGCACTAGGTACTTGAAGCCGCAATGCTTCCTTGTATCAAAGAGAAAAACCGAACAAAAAACCATTTTCAAAAGGGATACATGTCATCCTACAGTTGGAGCAGATAAGGGATTTGCAAAAGGAGTTGGAAGTAGGAAATTGGATCTTTGCACTTGGATCTGATTTGAAGAACCTAAATATGACCGCAAAAACTTTCCTTAATTTGGAGAAGCTGGATTCACATATTTCGAAAGTGAGCCAATCAAATTTGAGGGTCCTAAATTGAGCACTCAAACCAACAATGCTTGCTTTGATTCAGCCAAGATTCTTGGAGCATCCTTGTGAAGGAGTCAGACTTATAGTAGCTTCTTGTCTCAGTGAGATTATCAGAATAACTTCACCTATGCTTCCTTATAATGATGACCTTATGGGGAAATTTTTCCAGCTAATAGAAAAGAATCTTCAAGATCTACGTAACATCTTGGGTCTTGCCATTGAGAAGAGGCTCAAGACCTTAGAAATCATGGCCAGAGTCATGGGAAACCATGATGACATTTATAGGATGTTGCAGTCCAGGTTGTTGGCCATTTGGAGGAAGGAGCTGTGTGTCTCACTAGTTGCTTACGAACTCGCTAAAATATTGGTTGAGCAAAGTTTAAAATTGTTCAGGAGACGATTGACCTACAAGGAGTTGCGGAGGATTGGTGGTCACCAACCATGTAGCAAGAATGAGATGAGGAGGACGGGTCTTTGCTTCATCTGCAAGGAACCTTGGGGACCTAACCACTCATGCTTGAGTGATGCAGAGGAGATGATAAAGGTAGAGCATGAGGGGATTCCTTCTAAATTTCAGGATGAGAATTCTTCTTTGGATGAGTCAAATGGGATATATTCAAGGTGATGAGTCACCAATGATGATTCAACATAAGCAGCATATGGTGGATCATGAGTCAGCTGAGGAGGATGTTATACACAGTATGCATGATGATCCTTTTGTGGAAAGCCATTTGGAGGTTCATGTTGAGCCCATAATAGAGGAGGATAAGAAGCCATCTTTTGGACCAACCATTGATGAAGAGCAGACAGATGCACAAGCAGCCAGCAAAATTGTTGCACTTTCAGTTAGTAGCCGTTGGGAGAATATTGAGCATTTTAGGACAGATCTTATGGCTTTGAAGTAGAAGATCCAGATAATCTGAGGCACCATCATACAGCGTAACAATAAAATTGAGGAGCTTATAAGGGTGTGTGCTAAGTCAGCAGACAAGTTGTCTAATGTTGAGGGGCGGCTAAGGGTCCTAGCAAGGCAACAAGAGGAGTACACTTTGGAATTTCATAGCAACCATCTCCAGGAGTACCTAGACAGAGCTTGCAGCACGGATTATCCACTCTTTTCCATTATAGAGAGAGGGGCAGGGTTTCCTGGACAGATGTTGTTGATTGTTCGAGTAGAGCAACATGAATTGAGCATGGACCAACATCATCATAGTAGACTTGTTCCACGAGCAGGAGCCCATGTGTTCAATCCTTCCCATACGATGGATTGGCGAGAGATCACGAGTTGGTATCCTATTGATGGAGAAGTATTTTTATTCAGGGACATAGTGCAGCGAGAAACCTTAGGTGTGAGGGATATTGCATGTTTCAGTTCCTAGTGGGATGTAGGCCATCAATTCATTAGCATTCCAGCAAAACATCAACATAGTGGGATTGACCTTGGTCTATGCCAAGGGTTGGACTGGAGAGAGGTGATGAGTTGGTATTCTACTAGTGGAGTAGCATTTATGGACAGAGACGAAGCACGATTAGGGCCATGGGATTTGGAAGATGATTGGCCATGGTGGCATTGGGATCTAGGTGGATCAATTGGTAGCAGAATGAGTCAATGATGGACTTGGGATCTAGGTATTGAGGGATCCAGTCATGTTTGGATTGCTTGGAGGCATGATGTGGACCAATGTTTCATATGGGATCCTGGTATCAGTTTGCAGATGCCTCTAGAGTGGATAGGTGTAGATTTATTGAGGGCAAGAAATCTTGGGGCGGGAGGATTTTTCATGTCCCCATTTTTAGTTTCCTCTATAGTACAGCCAGGATGGGTTTCCAGTGTATGTGATGGCCACGCCGCGGGAGTAGGATTACATCATCGGGGGTCCCAGAAGAGTTTTGAGGAGTTTTTATGGGATTTGATGGCATTCACTTGGAATATTCTATCATTCGCACAACTTACCTTTCGTTTCATTGCATTCTGACAACTTTCAAAAATTAGCATTAATGGGGCCTAACTTAATTGATAATGCTCGAGGTGGCATTCTGGGAAGATTTTTTGATGAAACACCTCAGTGTGATAGCTCGTTGGAACCAAAACGAGAATATATATAGTATGGGATACTAAGAAGTGAATTCCAATGGCCTAAGCGAGTATGGTGGGTGATTTACCATTTTCCTTAATAAAAAATGACTTTAAGTAGTCATTTAATTAAGGAAAAGTAATTAATTGGAGGAAAAGACCAAAGAGTCACTTAAGTGAAATAAAATTAAATTAAAATGTCACTTAAGATAAAGTCAATGGAGGAGCTTCTTGAATAATAATAAAAAAATAAAATAAGGTACTTCTAGAGGATTGAAGATCTATCCATCAAATCTATAAAAGAGGAGGAGGAGGTCATTTGGAGACATCTTGGATTTGTGTATTGTCTTTGTCGTGAGGTTTTGAGAACCCGATTCTCTACTTCAGCAATAGCCCCGGGACGGAAACCCTCAAGTGATTCAGTGAGAGTTGGCAAGCACCCATCTCTTCCCTTGGTGAATCCATTCACGATTCACAGGTTGCAACTTATTGATTTTCAATTTGTTTTGGAGACCAGTTGCGGCATTATTGTAGATCTATTTGGAGCCATCATCTCAGCCATATTCTTGCTCTTGTACCAGCTTATTTACATATTAATAAGGTTCAGATCTTCTGTGTGTTTATATTGTCTATTATTTAGTTGCATATTCTATTTCTTGTTTTTGCGGTTAAATTTTGTGGTTGAATTTGTGCAAATTGTTTATGGTGTTGACGGCTTAAATTTTAGAAGCTATTTTCTACAAATTTTATATTTGGCATATTACAGTGGTATCAGAGCTGAGTTGCAGATTGTATTTTTAAGTTTTGTTGTTAAATTGATGGTTGAATTTGTGCAAATTGATAATTAAATTGACAGCATAATTTTCAAAAGAAATTTTCTGCAAATTTTATATTTGGGATAAGTACATTTAACCAGTACAAAAGGTTGAATCCCTCAAACTAAACAAGAAAGGTTGTCCTAGGAGTCTATCAACCAAGCTTAATCTTGGAGGTGAGTTATTAGGTGCAAGACTAAGACTAGAATGTTTTATGCAATGATTATGGGTGAGGTCCTTAGTTTGAGAATATCTTAAGGTTAAGTACTTTAAGTTATGATGAATCCTCAATGGAAAGAGTACTTGTCAATTAATTATATGCAAATATTGTAACCAAAGAAGTGCCAATTAACTTAGTGCCAACAATAAATCAATCTACGAGATACTTAATCAATGATAATTGAAAGAAATTAGAACACTTATCCACTTGTTGATTAACCAATAATTATCAACACAAGATGCCAATCACAATTACTCAAGATATTCAAATAATGATCTTATGCCAATATCACAATGCCAATTAGATTTCAAATGCCCAAAATAACTTAACTCATCAACAAGATTAGAATATTAGAGCATAGATGTGTGAATGTCTTAGTGCAAAGTTTTAACAATTCTTATAGCTAACACAAGACAAGTAAGCGTTAGATTCCAAAGTTTAAGCAATAAATCTTCTCCACAATGAATTACTTAAGAGCATGAAACAATAAAAACCACTTATGAGGAATTATTTGATGTTATATCAGATCTGAAAGTGCTTATGACAGCAGAGAAATTAATGAGCTATCAATATGAGGGTGTGTGCCAAGTTGTGCCCAAGAATTAGCCGAGTGTTAGAACAAGTTAGCCAATACGAAATTATGAGTTCTCAACCCTCTTAAGATGTTATGTTCAGCATATATCAGATCTGAAATGAATTGTTACAGCAGTAAGTAAGATGGACAATTAGTGAGCTATTGATGCTACAACAAGTGCCAAATTATGCCCAAAACTTGGAATAAGCTTGCAAAACTAAAAAAATTGACTTTTAGGCCTTTTAAAATGCAATATTCGGAAAATATCAGATTTGATTATTCAGTTATGCAGAGATACTTCAGCAAGCTAAAAAATAGATCTAGGCTAGATATTCAATGTCGAAGTGGCCAAAATTTTAGGAAAATTTTATTATGCAAATTTTAAGGTGTTTTGACCAATTAGATGTGTTTTTAGGGCTTTTAATTCACCGTTATGAAAATGTTATTACAGTTGTAAAACAACGGTGAGGAAAGAGGGTTTAGAGAGCAAACCCTAGGCCCAAGGCCTTGTGGATCACTTGTCCGAATTTGCCAAAATTTCTCCAATGACTTTGCCACTTGAAAATACCAACTTAGGGCCAAATTTTCTGCAAAACAAACAAAGCTTCAGTCCCAAAAAATTTCAGCAATAGGCAAGGGTCAAATTAAGTCCAAAGAAGGCAACGCTATGCCCAGCAGGGCTAGCGTCGTGCAAGAGATGCCTTAGCAGACCAAGTAATAGGCAAAGGTAGCGGGAGACGGCCAAGAAGCCTTGACACTGGAGGGAGAAATCCCTCTAAGGGATAGCGGCTAGGTTTAGGGGCTGAATGAGGGCTAAAAAGGGGTCAAAAGGAAGCCAAAAAGGGAGAGCGAAGGGCAGAGATGATGATGAAGGAGGGAAAGGCTAATAAAGGGCTTGAAAATCCCACATCCAGCCCTAAAGGTAGCCGTCCAAGGTCAAGGAGGGGGGCCAAGGGCCCTAGAAGCCACAATTAGGCCGAAAAAGGCCAAGGAGGGAAGGCCGAGAGGCCTGGAGTATGGCGTAGGCCTTTGGGAGACCGAAAAGGTGATGCAGAGGCTCCTAGGGCTGATGCAGGGCCTTAGGAGGCTAACGCTGACCTTGGAGAGGCTAGAACTAGGCCCGGGAGAGGTGAAACTCGAAACCCTTGCTTCTAGAAAAAAATAATTTGCTTCGGATCTCCAATTTTGTTCAATTTCTTCAATGGTTGGCCCTCCAAAAATTTTGGAGACTAGATCTTACCCTCAAGGGCCTAGATAGAGCTCTATTCGATCTCTTTCTCTTGATCTCACCTGCAAAAATGGAGATAAAAATACCCAAAATCCCAATATATACAAAAAATATTAAAACCCCAAAACCCCAATTAGAGAAAATAATTTACAAATTTACTATACAAATCTGTTTACAAGATTTACAAATATATAATGCTTCTAAAAGAAATTTTGAGAAATATTTTTTTATGGAGTTTTTCTTTGATAAATGGCTAATAAAACTTTTGAAATTAGATGCAATCTACAACCTTAACAAAGTTAGATAAACCACAACAAATATTTGAAGTCCAAACAAGGTCAATTCATGCCCACAGTTTGTGAACTTGGAGCCCAAGGACTCGGGAACCTGCAAACAGTATATATTTTCTCAAGCAAGCTTGTTACACAATATGGCGAATCATATTACCTAAGATAAACCCAAAATCTATCAATAGAATGATCTTATCTCCATCTAATGAAAAAACAAACTTTTAAAAATAATTAAGCATAATATAGGAAAGCTCGTACCCAGCATATACTACAAATCAATGAACACTAAACACCATGCACTGCACCCCAAAGTCTTTATTATGATTCAAATAAACATTCCCAACGAGACAGTAACGTTACATCATCTTTTCTGCAGAAACTTTTTTAGCCAAAAATCAAATGGCTTGAGACTCAAATGACTCTCTATTTAGATAGAATTTTTGGGATTCAACTGCGTTAAGCAAGTCATTCATCTATGACCATATCCATGAGAGGTAGTCATAACTGATTAATTTCTCATGATTTTTGAATAGTCCACTTAGCACTCATTGCATTGGGTGATGCTCACAGGGGTGAAGAAGTGGGATTGAAACTAGTGAAATGAATCACACAACGTCAATCTTCACTTCCGGGGCTTGCACTCGATAACCAGGACTTCTCGGGAGGTCACCCATCCCAAAACTCCTCTGGCTCAAACGCGTTTAACTGTGGAGTTTTTCCCCACAATCAAGCCCACTTAGCTTGCTACCCCATTTGCAAAACCTTAGCAAGTATTGTGTCGCATTAACCATTCAAGAAGAGCTCCCTTTACTCTTTGTATTTAAGTATGAGGGGTTTCCACAGGGCTTAATTGTGGGGAAAAACTCCACAGTTAAGCGTGCTTGAGCCAGAGGAGTTCTGGGATGGGTGACCTCTTTGGAAGTCCTGGTTATCGGGTGCAAGCCCTGGAAGTGATGATTGACACTATGTGATTCATTTCACTAGTTTCAATCCCACTTCTTCACCCCTGTGAGCATCACCCAATGCAATGAATGCTAAGTGGACTATTCAAAAATCATGAGAAATTAGTCAGTTAAGACTACCTCTCATGGAAATGGTCATAGATGAATGACTTCCTTAATGCAGTTGAATCCAAAAAATGATATCTAATATAATGCACTGCGGAAACCCCTCATACTTAAATACAAAGAATAAAGGGAGCTCTTCTTGAATGGTTCATGTGGCACAATACTTGCTAAGGTTTTGCAAATGGGGTAGCAAGCTAAGTGGGCTTGATTGTGGGGAAAAACTCCACAGTTAAGCACGCTTGAGCCAGAGGAGTTCTGGGATGGGTGACCTCCCGGGAACTCCTAGTTACCGGGTGCAAGCCCCGGAAGTGATGATTGACACTGTGTGATTCATTTCACTAGCTTCAATCCCACTTCTTCAGCCCTGTGAGCATCACCCAATGCAATGAATGCTAAGTGGACTATTCAAAAATCACGAGAAATTAGTCAGTTAAGACTACCTTTCATGGAAATGGTCATAGATGAATGACTTACTTAACGCAGTTGAATCCCAAAAATGATATCTAATATAATGCACTGCGGAAACCCCTCATACATAGACTCTTTGTTTATAAATAAATCCTCCAAGTGGAAAAATAACAACTAGTTGGCTCGATCCTCGTCAAAATAATTATGGTAGTTGATAAATCCTTGATGATATTTTAATCTTAGCCGTTGAAATAATTATTTTGAGGAATTTTCAAGCTTCTCATTAAATCTCTTTTCTATTAGCTCAAAATTAATTATTTTGAGCTAATTTCCTCAAAAAATTTACTTTGACATAACCACCAATGTCCAAAGGTCCAATTTTTCTTGAAATTTCCAATATTCCCTTGGTGGGGTACCTCCAAAAATTAATTTCTTTGATACCCACGAATTTTTCCACTTGGAGAATTTAATTTCTCTAAGACTTTTAATTTGACTCTATTAATTTATTTTTTGGATTAGGATTAATTTTATTTTTGCCAGAAAAATTAATTAATGATATATGAGGAGATTTAATATCTTTTCCACCCTCTAATATTTTAGCCATGGTGTCTAAGCATGAGGGACCATGCACTAAAATATTTTTTACATAAGATTTTTACAAATTAAACCCTCAAAGGGGGAATACCTATATCTAGAGACAGATGTTATGGCGGATCCAGCAACTGGATGAAGAAACCCCACAGGTGATTGTACAGTCCCTAGTGCTGCTGAGCTATGGCTACAGCAAGCTAGACTACATCACCTTCTCCAAAAGTTGTGTCAC
Source organism: Pinus albicaulis (assembly GCA_034641835.2). NCBI lineage: Eukaryota > Viridiplantae > Streptophyta > Pinopsida > Pinales > Pinaceae > Pinus > Pinus albicaulis. Next base: position 1,367,593,420 of record CM076572.1, on the reverse strand, counting down.
CCTCTCCGTGAGCCTTCCTGGCTCAAAAATCGATCCGTTGGATAGCTGCTCGATCTGCCCCACATAAACCCCAACGCAACTCTTTGAATGACTGTGTCAACCTCTCTAACTTTGTGTCCCTCTGCGTGATCCCTGCTGGCTCTGTGTCACCCCTCGTGGGTCTGCGTTGTCTCTCTAGTGTTGATCTGCCTCTCTGCTATTGTATTCTCGGCCTTGGATGAAAATCCTGCTACCAAACTGCCCCTCACTGCATTGTAAGCTCACGTCGAAATTCTTAGCAAACCGCACCCCAAAATTTCGACTTAGCTCAAGTGTTGCTCACTGTGTATGTTTTTTTCCGACTGACCCGAAGCCTTCCTTTAATACTTTTCCAGTTGACGATTCAATGACCGTGATCTAATCTCTAATCAATGACTAAGATTAGAAAAGACTTGATCCTCATCACTTAGAACATTCTCACTCAGATGTTAAATTAATTCACTTTAATTATTTAATTTCCCTAAGTTTAGATTTAGGGTCCCCATTAAAATAATTAATTATTTGAATAACTTAAGCTTTGGGTGGAATTTCTCCAAAAGATTTCTGGGTATTGGAGATCTCATATGTTCTAGCCCCTCCACATGTTTCGGAGCTAGAGCACATCAGATGCTACCCAAAAGTCAACATTTATAAAACTAGAATTTATAAAAATAGAAAGTCTAAAAATAGAATTTCTAAAAATAGGAAGTCTCAAGTATGACTTTCCAAAAATAGTAAATCACCTTGCATCAATTGGTAATCAAACATTGTTGATGGAAAATCCCTTTTGATCACCAATCAATCTTAATAGTGCAATTTCGACTTAATCATCAATATTATTAATAATTATTATTATCACTATTATTCTTATGATATTATTATATTATTATTAAAAAGAAATTCAAGTCTCTCAATCATGTTGAGATGTTGTGTATTTGGGGTAGCATCAGTTGTGCTCTAGGTCCCAAATTTGGAGAAAGGACTAGAGTTCACCTGATCTACAAGACCCAGAAATGGATTTGGGAAATTTCATCTAGTTTAGGAGATATTAAATTAATTAATAATTTTAATGCATTTCTTAAGTTAAAACTTAGGAATATAAAATAATAAAAGTGAATTTAATTAAACATGTGATGAAATTGTCTTAAGTCACACGGATCAAGCTTTTTTTTAATCTTAGCCATTGATTAAAGATTTAATCTTAGTCGTTGATTTGTCAACGAGAAAAGTATAAAGGAACGGCTTGGGGTCATTTGTAACATACACAGAGGCAGAGCACTGAAGCTAAGCTGAGATTCTAGGGCGGGGTTGCTAAGAATTCTCAGAAGTGTTTCAATTGCAGAGAGGGGAATTTAGACCAAGGGGATGATCTAATCCAGGGGTCTAGAATACACAAGAAGCAGAGAAGAGATCAGCAAGGACAGCGCAGAGGAAGGCAGCAGCAGCAGCAAGGATAGCATGATTTTCAGGAAGCCCTTCAGGGGTTACGCAGAGACCCTTAGGGGCAGTGTAGTGACTACGTCACCCAGTCTGGGGTAACGCAGTCCCTTCCAAAGGCAGCACTGAGGGTTTGGAGGTCATCCAAGGCTGACGCAGAACCCAACAGAGACTTCAGAGGCTGACGCAGTGCCTTTCAGGGGCAGCGCTGGGGTTTCTAGGCCTAGATCTGGCTGAGTTCTGTAAATCTCGTATGAGGGTGTGGATCAGTCAGTGTTTTTGGTCTTAGATCAGCCAAGAGCTGTAGATCTAGAGTTTTCTCGCTAGGGTTTTCCAGATCTAGAACCCAAAGTGGTGTATTCAGAAATATTCTTAATAATAAAGCCCTCCAGCAGCCAGAGACCGGTTTTCCCACCTTGGGCTTTTCCGGGGACAGTTTGTCCAGAAATAACTGTGCCACTTTGTCTATGTGTGCATGTGCTTATTCTAGATCTGAATTGGTAGAGATCTGTTATGTGTTTTGCTTTGATGTTAACTTGAATTTATTCAATTGATAACTTGTATAAGTAGGAGAAGCTTAACCGGATTAACAGTAATAATTTCTGCATAAGACTTAAGATTTAGAAATTTCTACATGGTATTTGAGCAATTGCAGATCTAGAAGGGTCACCAGCTGAAGAATCTAAAGGATTTGGCTGCAGAAAGCAGCTAGAAGGGCAACAGAAAAGCATATCTGAAGGGACAGCGCAGTTTTCAGGAGCAGATTCACACAGAGGGAAAGGTGACGCTATCCAACGCTGTGTCCTAGCAAGCCCACGCAATTACTGCGCAGAGGCAACTCAGAAACAGCGATGGTTGGGTCTCAAGCCAGCTAGTGTGATTCAGATCTGAATCTGTCAGATCTAGAAAAAGTCTGCAGAAAAGTTGCAGAAATTCAGAAGAGCTGGTGGGGTTAAACTTATGAAGTTTTCAGATTTTTAGCCTTAGCACAAGTGACAAAGTTTGGGAGGAGATCAACTTCTCAGAGAGTTTCTTGCCAAAGGAAACTTGCAGTTTGATCAGATGATCAAAGAAAAAGTTGAATCATAGTTGATTTGGTAGATTTCCAAGGAGGAAACTCAAGTGTCAGAGGGAGCAGAGGGTTCCCAATTCGAAAAGGACCTTAGATCCAAATCTCTAACATAGAGAAGAGGTGCTCCGACACACTCTGAGCAGATGGCTCCTCATGGACTACGTGATCAGGATAGGCTAGAGGGCCTCTCAAACTTTTCGGTATGGAAAGCTAGGATCCTGATTGTCCTTGAGGCATATGGTTTAAGAGACCATGCAGAGCAGACCCTAGCCACACCGACAGATGTGGATCTCCTACGGAAGCATAGAGAAGTTGTTGGGCATGCCAAGCGGCTGATAATGAACAGTATCAAGGACCATATTGTACCACACATAGCTAAGAAGAAGACAGCTAATGAGATCTGGAAGGCCTTGACTACCCTATATGAGGGAAAATCAGTCCAAAGAAAGATGATGTTGGAGGCCCAAATGAGGTCATTCATGATGACCAAGGGAGAAGACATCGAGCATTTCCTCTTCAGATTGCAGTCAATCAGGGATCAGCTGACTGAAACTGGTGTAACTGTAGATGATGCAGTGATAGTCAAGACTGCCATCAATGCAGTCACAAATGAATGGGAAACCTTTGTCCAAAGTATCTTGGGCAGAGTGGACCTCCCAGATTGGGACAGCTTGTGGCCAATCCTGCGGCAAGAAGAACTACGCAGATTCACCAAGAAGTAGCACAGCCTTGCGTTGAGCAAAGTAAAGAAGGAAGAGGAGGAAGATGCAGCCTTGGCATCAAAGAAGCAGTCGAAGAAGAAGAAGGATCTTTCTAAGATCAAGTGCTTCTAGTGTGGCAAAATGGGACATTTTTCCAACCATTGCCCAAAAAAGAAGAAGGAAAAGGAAGCATCTTCTTCCAAAGCAGCAGTGGCAGATGATGGGTCTAGAGATGATGTAGCCATGAGTGCTCATGAACCACGGAGGTGGGGTGTCATGGACATGTAGAGGAGCTACATGAAACTAAGGCAGGATCCTTAAGCAACTCATCTCTTGGATCACAAGGGAGCTACGACAGCCTTAAGACAATAGCGGGACAAGTGGAGCATTGGGTGCATAGATCACAGATGAAGCAGAGGCAGAGGCAGATCTGGAGGCTGGGAGGAGCAGCGCAAAGCATAGCAGCAGCAGCATAGAAGCAGTAGCAACGCAGAGGCTGATGTGACTTCAGCAGTGTAGTGCAGTACTGCTTACGCAGTGTAGAGCTGCAGCAGCGCAGAGAGCTTCGAGGGACAGCGCAGTGCAGCAGCAGCGTGATAGATTTCAGCACAAGGAGCTGATGTGACTTCAGTAGTGCAGAGGGAGTCTGATTATGCTAGCAAAGTTGTAGCTGTGCATCAATATTTAGATGCCAGCACAGATCTGTAGTCTATGGAGCCTCAGTCAAAGATTGGGCAAGAGATTCAGTTGTTACTCTCAACAACTGAAGTTGCAGTGCAACAGATCAGCAGTGGCAGTGCTATGAGCAGCACAGATGCAGCATATTGAGAGGGAGCTATAGTACAGTGGTTGCAGTGGCAGTGGCAGAGTCAAGGGCAGTAGTACAGAATGGCAGCAGCAGTGCAGAGTTGAGTGGCAGGAGGCCAAGCTTCAGTAGCACAGAACCAGTGCCCAAAATCATGTAATGCATAAGTGTGATGTATTGCTAGAGCACACCCTTGATGCTAAGAGGGAGTGTTGAGATTTTGTGTATTTGGGGTAGCATCATTTGTGCTCTAGGTCCCAAATTTTGAGGAAGTACTAGAGTTCACCTGATCCACAAGACCCAGAAATGGATTTGGGAAATTTCATCTGGTTTAGGAGATATTAAATTAATTAATTATTTTAATGCATTTCCTAAGTTAAAACTTAGGAAAATAAAATAACTAAAGTGAACTTAATTAAACATGTGATGAAATTGTCTTAAGTCACACGGATCAAGTTTTCTTTTAATCTTAGCCATTGATTAAAGATTTAATCTTGGTCGTTGATTTGTCAACGAGAAAAGTATAAAAGAAAGGCTTGGGGTCATTTGTAACATACACAGAGGCAGAGCACTGAAGCTAAGCTGAGATTCTAGGATGGGGTTGCTAAGAATTCTCAAAAGTGTTTCAGTTGCAGAGAGGGGAATTTAGACCAAGGGGATGATCTGATCCCGGGGTCTAGAATACACAAGAAGCAGAGAAGAGATCAGCAAGGACAGCATAGAGGAAGGCAGTAGCAAGGACAGCGTGATTTTCAGGAAGCCTTCAGGGGTTACGCAGAGACCCTTATGGGCAGCGTAGTGACTGCGTCACCAAGTCTGGGGTAACGTAGTCCCTTCCAGAGGCAACGCTGAGGGTTTGAAGGTCATCCAAGGGTAACGCAAAGCCCAGCAGGGGCTTCAGAGTCTGACGAAGTGCCTTTCAGGGGCAGCGCTGGGGTTTCTAGGCCTAGATCTGGCTGAGTTCTGTAAATCCCTTTTGAGGGTGTGGATCAATCAGTATTTTTGGTCTTAGATCAGACAGGAGCTGTAGATCTAGAGTTTTCTCGCTAGGGTTTTCCAGATCTAGAATCCAGAGTTGTGTATTCAGAAATATTCTAAATAATAGAGCCCTCCAGCAGCCAGAGACCGATTTTTGGAGATAGTTTGTCCAGAAATAAATGTGTCACTCTGTCTATGTGTGCATGTGCTTATTCTAGATCTGAATTGGTAGAGATCTGTTATGTGTTTTGCTTTGATGTTAACTTGAATTTATTCAGTTGATAACTTGTATATGTAGGAGAAGCTTAACCAGATTAACAGTAATAATTTCTGCATAAGACTTAAGATTCAGAAATTTCTACAAATCATGAAACTCAATCACGTCATATGTAACTCCCCTCAATTAATGCATATGTTACTCTCTCTCTCTCTTCATTGATTATTCCTCTCTCTTTAATGCTCTTACGCACCTCTTACACTCTTTAATGACTCGTCATAAAAAGATTCCTCTTACACCTCTTTAATGCTCTTACGCACCTCTTACACTCTTTAATGACTCGTCATAAAAAGATTCCTCTTACACCTCTTTAATGCATAAGTTACACTTCTCTTCTAAATGCATAAGTTACACCCCTCTCCTTTATGGCATAAGTTACACTCCTATTTTGGCATATGTAACTCCTCCTCAAGGCATATGTATTGCTTCTCCTTTATGTCAATAATTCATTGCCCCTCCTCTATATATGTGTCTCATATCATCTCACCTCACGTACTTGTGCATTGTGAATTTGAACTTGAGAGAGAGTTGGAGAGTCTTGAAGGAAATTGTGAGAGAGAGAGACTTGGAGAGTAAGGGCAAATCTTGGAGAGCCAAAGTGATTCAGTGTCTGCATTAGCTACTGCTATCAGAGATATTCTTCAGATTTGGGTGAACTTCTTCAATCTCTCATTGTACTTTGTATCTCTGTTGAACAATTGATTTCTAATAGAAAAGGAATCTAGTTGGCTTTTCTCCTTGTGGGTTTTACCCTGGTCATTGACCTAACTTTTCTGTGTCTCATTGAGTTCTTTGTTGTCTTTCATTGTGCATATGGTTTATATGGTTTATGTTCTATCTACAATTACTTAACTTATTTTGCAGCATAAAGAAATTCTTGATTTAAGTGATTGTAACAACATAAAACATCAAAATTTCAACATAAAGCAGAAAAAATCTCAAATAAAATCTGATGAGAGCGGTGGGAGAGGGCGGCGACTGCCTGGGAAGGGGTATTTATCCGGGTATGCAGAGACACCAAGAGGAGAGAAAACTGGTCCTTCTAGAGGTTGAAGTGTGGTTCGGAGGAGAATTCAATCATAATTGGAGATTTGAGTAACGGTTCTTGAAGCTTTTGGGCATGAAGGCCATAGTACTTCAATTTTGAAGTATTCTAAATCTGGGTACCGAGATTGTGCCCAGTTTGGTAGGGAGGATTCGGTCATTTTGGTAACGGGAGCAAATTTGGAGCTACAACAGCTCGAGATCGTCTTCCAACATGGAAGCCATTTAGGTGTGTATTAAATTGAAAAATTCCTGCTTAAATTGTAGCTGTTAGAATTTAGGGATTTGATTTGGTAAGATTACTTCACTCCCAACTAGTATGACACTCAATCATCCTAAGATCCACATGCTCGAATATTGTATGGTTTGAAAGGTTGTTATTAATGGACTTGCAGTATAAAAACTAATGCTTCAAAGTTCAGACACTTCAGGTGAAAGTCTAGAAATGATCAACAGGATATACATTCAAGTTGTCATTACATTTAAACGACATTGATGTGATGCCAAAATTCAAGTAGCACAGTTGAACACACAATAAAAAGTTGAGCAATGTTTTGCATCATTTAAAAAAAGAAGTTGAGGCATTCCAGCATACAGAAAAACTCCAGAGTAAATAAGCACACAGCATATGAACTGAATTTAAAGGGTTTATGACTACCAAAGAAAGCATTCAAATTTCATATACCAGAGAACAGTCAGGGCCTGCTTCTTTGGATGTCCTCGAAAGTCGGGGTTTGTTTTATGCTCCAAAATCCACACGACAACTCCTATGACGAGAAAAAAGGCACCAGTAGTACACCACATTTGTAATGTGAAGGGCTGCAGGAAAGCCCAAGTGCCACTCGAACTTCTTGTTTGCAGAGGAGCCACCACAGCTAGACCAGCTTCTATGTAAGGTTGTGTGAAGTCCACAATCTTTGACCGATTTGTCACAATCGTAATGTCACCCACTGCTGCATCAAATTTCTGTAAACGTCCATCTATTAGTAGCTGCACTGAATATGTAATTGTGAATTAATTTTGATACAATAACCCACGCTATGCAAGGACTATGTTGGGGCTTACGATATTGTATATTATAAAATCAGATTATCAAAAATCTTAGTACGTACCAACCTTTGAAGAAACTTGTTGCACAAGCCCATCATAGTCCGGATTCAAATGTCCATCTCCAAAAGGTACAAACGTGTATGGAAAAGCATAAGGTAATAAGTTCACTGCAGCAACAAACACATCAATACAGAATCCTTCCATCATTTTGTTACCTTCTATTTTCACAAACTCTTGAAATCCAACCTTTCTGGGCACGCCTATGAGAAGGTGTTTGCCATTGTCTGGCAATGCCCACCCGCGTGGCACCAATTTGTTTTCACCTGGCCATATTACATCATACAGTTTCTGACCACTGTGTGTGGCATGCGAGCTGGAACCTCTAATATCTGGAGGAATGACAGATAGTCCGGATTGATTTGTCCAGTAACCAAGTTTGCGATACCCTGTTCCAACAATATTGATGATCTCAAAAGTAGAACCAAGTAAGTCCCCATTCTTATCGAAATTCACTGGACCAGTCAATCCTGTAAAATTAGTTTGTAACAATATCTTCTGCAGTTGTGGACCTCCGCCAAAGACCTTTAGTTTTGCTAGCTCTGTTTTGCTTCCACTTGCACTAGATAGCTGAGGATAATCTGTAAAAGAAACGTTTCCACCTTCGCTTAAGAAAGTATCAATAGAATGAGCAATTGCCCAAACTGCATCGTAAGCATAGAGTCCAAACGCATTTAAACGGGCATCAACACTCCCAGATTTGTATAGATTGTTCCATCTAACAGTAAAAGCATGTTCCTGATCTGAAAGTGGAATATGCCGACGTAAACTGATGACTCCTTGGAGTGAGTTCATGGTATCATAATCAAGTGTGGTGGTGTCCAAAGCAGAAGACAGCCAATCCGTAGCAATCCAAACATAGCCATTGCTCAACATTCCAAGGTACAGTGCTTCAGAGAAAAGATTCAGACCTGCATCAGGATTCATATGTACCACAAATATTCGTGACTCCAATAATGCCAACTGCACCATGACACTACCGATTTCATTTTTACTGGCTCCAGGAGGCAATGCTGCTTTACAAGCAATTTTAGCTCCTACATTTCCAAGCACATCACTCAATGCAGATATTCCATTTCTCCCATAGTCATCATCTATATACACAGCCACAACAGTCTTCCAGTCATAGTTGCCAATCACGGCAGCAACTGCTGTCATTTCATATAAATCACTGTGTGCCATGCGATGAAAATAAGGGTATTGCAACGAGGATAGAGTTGGATCTGTTGCTCCAAATGACAGAACTGGTATGTGGAGTTCATTTGCTACACTTGAAACAATGTGAGCCAGCACAGAGAACTGTGGTCCTACTATTGCCACATTATTCTTTTTCATTAGCTCCAAAGCTGCAATTATAAGGCAATATATAGAAACATCAGCCATGACTTTATTTACTTTAACTCTTATGAAGAAAAGATCTTCAAACTCCCTAAGAAAGCCCGAGATGGAAATGAAGTTGATGCTACAGAAAATTAAAGAAAATATAATGGAAGAAAGGTTATGAATAATATGACTTTAATCTACTTTCAAGAATTGCCTGCCAAACACATCAAGGGATGATAAAAAAGAAGCAAATATTGAACCAAGAGGATGGATCTCGCAAAATAAAATTGTTACCCCTTAAATGTATGAGGTCACATCTGTGATTTTTATCGCAATCTAATTGCACAAGATAGACATTTTTTATGGCATTGATTGATCATTGGACAGATCAAGATGGTATTTAATGGACACATAGTTTCCCTGCCATTACCCTTATGATTCTACTGACTAACTGCCTCAACAGTTAGGTGTGTGATGTCTGTAGGAGAGCGGATAGTGCAGAGTGATTTTTTTGTGCCACTAGAACCTAGTAGGAGCACCATTGATTTACCAACGATACATGACTTGTAGAGCACTAGTGCTACCTTGATGTGTTTCAGTGATATGATGATACATTTAGTATGAGGTATCCTTCTTCAAATGGTTCAGGATGGTTAGTGTGGTTCAACATGATGTATATGATGGTGTGATACAAAACTGTCTAGGGGATTATTTCCTTAGTAAATTGGGTTCTATTTCACATGATGATGGCACATTTCTATGGTTGATATCATTTTTATCATTTTTATTGGAATGCCTAGCTTATTGACCCCTTTCACATGGTTCTAGAGATGATTGTTGTTGCATTCAATGTGGAGACACCTTCATAGTGGGAATGCCCTAGCTCATGATGGTATAGTTGTTGTTTAATTCACATTATTATAGCATATACCTTAGTCTAGATGAAGCACCACCCTTTGTGCACACATGTTCATGTTGATTTGATTATATAGATATAGTTTGACCACTTACTTAAGTTTTATCATTAGAATACTTCATCATAAGTAGCTCTTCGTGATTAAATTGGCTCCTGGTGGTTTATATTGTTAAGTTCTAACAATTGCTTGTCTTGTGTCAGATTTGAAATTTTTTTAAATTGTCACCTAAAACTCTCAAACATCTATCTTCCAATCTTGTTGATGAACTAAGTCACTTTGGCATCAATATCTAATTGACATTGTGGTTGAAGCATTGTTGAATAAGTGCTCTAAGTTTGTAATCTTAAGAAGCTTTGGTAACCTTATTGTCTATCTTGAGAAATTAGCATCTGAAGTGTTATTTCATGTGAGCATCTTTCATTATTGGTATTGTCTAAGAACATAATATTGGCATAAGATTGTTGATTGTTATCATTAGAATATCTTGAGTAACTAGCATCTTGTGGATTTGACATTGGCACTAAGTTATTGGCACTTTCTTGGTTGTAAGATTGCATTTTGATTTACAAGCACTCTTGTCTTTAAAGATCCATCATAACTTCAAGTACTTGAGCAAATCTTAAACTAAGAATCTCACTCATAACCATTGCATAAACATTTTAGGCTTAGTTTGCACTAATAACTTACCTCCAAGCATAAGCTTGATTGATAGAATCCTAGGACAACCCTTTCTCATCTAGCTTGAGGGATTCAACCCCTTTTTAGTGGTTAACACAGTGACCTTGCATCGTCAGAGCCACAGTCTTTGCAACGCCGGAGGCATTGGGTGGTTGGAACACAGGGGGAGGTACCGTTACTTGGTCCATCCGGTTACTTGGTCCTAATTTATAAATAAGCAAGTATTTCGACTCCATAAGGCACTGGTCTCAATTCCAAATCTAATTAAATCCTTAAGTCTTGTTGAATTTAACCAAGTAGCTAGGCCACTCAACTGTGTCTCCCGGACAAGTTGGTTCCTAATGTTGAGATTTTGGGGTAGCATCGGGTCTTCTCTAGCTCTAAAACTTTATGGAGGGTCTAAGACATACGAGATCTCCAAGACCCTGAAAGCGTTTGGAGAAATTTCATCCGATGTAATAGTTATTCAAATAATTAATTTTTTTAATGGGGACCCTAAGTCTAACTTAGGGAAATTAAAAAATTAAAGTGAATTAATTTACACATGTGATGAAATGTGGATCAAGCATTCTTTTAATCTCAGTCTTTGATTAGAGATTAGATCACGGTCGTTGGTTTGCCAACGAGGAAAAGTATAAGAGAAGGACTTGGGGTCAGTTGGAGGACACACACACACAATAGAGCACTGAAGCTAAGTCGAATTTTTGGGGCGGGGTTTGCTGAGAAATTCAAAGAGAGTTTGCAGTGCAGTGAGGGGCAGAGATCGGCAAGGGATGATCTGATCCGAGGCTGAGAATACAGCAACAGAGAGGCAACATCATACAAGGGCAATGCAAAGGCCAGTAGGAGGGGTGCAATCCAGCCACGCTAACGTAGAGGCAACGCAGAGGCCACGCAGAGGGTGACACAGAGGCAGCGCAGAGCCTTCCAGAGTGACGTAGGAGCAGCCTATGTTGCACAGACGCTGCGTTAGGCTAGAGGGTTGATAGTGAGGTTGGAGAACACTACACTAAGGGTTCCGGTGGGCCAAAAAGGACTCGAATTTGTAATTCCCTGCAAAGGGTTGAATCAGCCATTTTTTCTATCTCCGAGTGAAAGGTACAACTGTCGTGTATTTTCTCTATAGGGCAGACTGTTTCTGGTGCCTAGATTGTTGTATTCAAATTCTGCATAATAATAAAACCTCTAGAGTTGTTGCACCGGTTTTCCCACATTGGGTTTTTCCAGGGACATTTGTTAGAAAAATCTGTGTAATTTTGTCATATGTGTGTGCTATTCAGTAAATGATCTGTATATGTGTAGGTTGTAGTTTGAATTTGCTTTAATGTTTTTCTGAATACTTCAAATTAATAACTTATTAATTAATCAAACAAGTAGGAAAAGTAGATCAAGACACTGCAGTAGAGTTTTTGTTTTGAAACTTTCACACCCAACTTTTCTCTCCTCATCTTGTTTTCATAGGGACTACCCCCCATAGCTTCTTGTTGGAAGACAGCTAGAACGGAGTGGGAGAGGATCAGGGTAAAAAATCCTGCCCTGAGTCGTTGTCGCGGTGCATGTACAATCTAAGCGACAATAGGTCCAAAGCTCAACAAGGGATCATTTTGTTTACCATGATCCATATTTGACTTGCCACGTTGAAATTTTGGCAAAATAAACTTTTTCTCAAGAAAAATTTAGCAAGTAAAGAGAGATGTGAGGATATTAATGCATGAGGGAAAGGTTTAAAAGTATATTTACATTGCATGCAAGATGTTTTAAGTTGAATGTCATGCACAGAGCCTCCTATCACACATGACAACCTCCTAGAGCCTTGTTGCCGCAAAATCTAGCAGGCCTTGGGAGAGGACTCACAAGTCAAGGGCCAAACCCTATGGAAACAATGACGAAGGGTTGCCACCGTCACCTCAACAATCTTCCTCCTGTTGTTTAGTGGAGCATCACAAGAAGGTAGGCTTCCCTATATTCACCTATAAGTATATTCTAATTGGAGGGCTCCAAGTGATATAAGTAGGTTGGGGAAATATACCTTAACGATGGAATAGGTTCAAATATTTTTTATAAAGGAGAAAGTATACTCGCCCTAGACTAGACAAGGATTACTACACACTAGGGCTTATTGATATGTAATGATAAAAGAGTACCTAGACATGTAGAAGTTAGAGCAAGAGTTTACTCAATGATTAAATCAACAAAGCAACAAGGTAAACCCTCAAATAGGCTTCAAGTTGAAGCCTGGTTAGGGTTTCTTTGGCACAAAATTGTTACGGAAGGATGATGTCAGCCCTGTTACGCACCAAAAGTGGGTAACCCCATAGGAGATTTTTTTCTCCTAGTTATCTCTTCAAATGATAGCCATCAATGTAGCCGATATATTGTGCCATTTGATCTTCGCTCCCTACATCAGTGATATGTTCGCTCGCCCATCTGTCAAGAGCATATGTTAGAAGGTGGACAATCCAACCCAAAAGGTGTGTTTTTCATTGTGCAATCGGGTGCTTATGCTTGTTTTTCTTGGGCATTTTGGGCATGGATTATTCGGTGACTTGGAAGGACGGGCTTTGACCGTGGTTTTGTTCTCTCACCTTAAATCGGGGGTTAATCCTCGATTCTAGTCCCGTGGGATCTCCCCTATTGACCTATGGTTTTAGGAAGGGCACTACTTGTGAAACCCCTAGTTTGGTAACGTGGTTCCATTTCCCCATTCATTGCAGCTATAGTGATTCAGCAAAGAGAAGTTCGAGCCAGAGGGGGGATGCAGATATAGTGAGGGGCAAAGACAATAAGTCCAAAGGAATTTTTCCAGTTCCGAAAAGTCAGCTACAAGAGGGCCAAGTTTCCTCAGTGAGGCTACGCAGGGACTATGCAGGAAAATTCAAAGGCAGAGTTTGATTTAGCTGGAGTGAGGGTCGATTCAATTGCTAGAGGCTGGGAGAATTTTCGAAGTGGCTAGCGAGCCATTCTTAGAGGCTGAGTTGGGCAAGACATCTTGATCAAATCAGCTTCCAGGCAGTGCGTGTGAGGGTATGCGCAGAAGGTTAACGCAGGGGTTCGAGCAGCCCAGTTTGTGCCAGTATCTGGAGTTGGACCGGTGTCGGGGGATGCAAGAATTGTCTCACAAATTGTTGTGGCTAGTTTATCTTGTAGAGGATTTCCAGTTTTGGGCATCCAATTGTACTCAAAATTTCACTCTTGCATAATAATAAAACCCTCAGTTGTTGCATCGATTTTCCGGCATTGGGTTTTCTGAGGAAAATTGTCCAAAAATAATTGTGTTAAATTTTTATGTGTGTGTGCATATTATTTCTTATTTTCCACAGTGTTTTTATGGTGAAAATTGTAGTTTTGATTTTATTCGTTATTTTCCATAGCAAATAAACTGCTTAATAATTAATCAATTAGAAAAATAATTTCCAGTTGTTGCAAGAGTTGAAATTTTCACACCAAGGACCCGCCTTTCCCCTTAAGGTTATGGGAACACCTAATAGGATCATTTATTAACCACTCCTACCTAGGGAGGTAACACTACTACGAAATCAAAACCCCAAATTTGGAAGAGAAGACCCATATGAAGTCTCAATTTTCCCTTGATTGACAAGTTTGGATCACTTAGATGCACTAATGAATTATTGTACCTGATGGTGAGGATGCAACACTGGACGTTATATGTAATTGGCAGGTGGTTTCATCATGGGTTGGGCAACTTAATTGGGGAACAAGTCTACCAGAGGATCATATTGACACCCCCGAGTGAAGCGTCGAGATCCATGGGACTCCCATCATGTGAAGAGCATCATTTCATGCCATGGGCACCTTTAGCACCCTCAACAGTTTGCTCATTGCCCCACATTATTCATGAGATGATGCACTTGGACTAGTGTGCCCCAATCGTCTTAGCATTTACCATGGGGTGTGGTAGTTGATCCAAGGCCCAGAGGAGGTTTGTCTCAACCATTGAGACATGGGAGGGCAAGCACCATCGTCAAAACCCTCAGTATTGGAGCATTACAGGATATTCTATTATCAGGAGACCCATGAGACTAGTTTTTGTGTCCGAAACACAAAATTTGGGCCCACATGATGACTTACATGGACAATTGGCAGCCATCTCCTAGTTCGAGATTTATGGAGCCCGCTCAAACAATTTGGCACAAAGAGGACTCAAAGTTGGCTTCCAACAACCTTGCATAAACATGACGTCATCATTTTGGCTTGCAATTGGATGTCTAATTCATATTTTTGTAAAGCTACTTGGTCGATTTGTGACAAAGGGATGTATCTTGCCCATTTTTATAATGTTGTGGGGAATATAAGCATAATGCGACTTAGTAGAACACATATAAATAGATGAGAGCTCATTTGAACTTCTCATCATCATCACACTTGGATTAGATCTCTTGAGAAGAACTCACACTTGTTTCTTTGCCTATTGGAGAATCTTTTGGAATGCATTTTGACATTTGGAGCTAATTTGCATTTCTTCTTTGAAGCTATTTCTTGGAACTTAGATGGATATATTGCATGTAATCTTGTAAATGCTTAATGTTGATGGAATTTTTCTCTTGAATTTGTTTAATTTATGGAAATTTTCTCTTGAATTTGTATAATGTGCCCTAATCATTGAAAACCAATTTTGGAAGGCTTTCTAGTTGAGTATTGCATATGTTATGTAATGAATGTTCCTAGTGGAGGAAATTCTTAAACTCTCCATGAAATTCCATTATCTCTGAAGTGTGTAAATGCTTAAATGTGGTACCTAGGGCATCATTTTTAAGCCTCCTTAGAGACGATTTAGCTCATCTTGAATATCCTGAGACTATATGTGTTAGTTTGTGTAGCATCGGATGTGTTCTAGCCACGAAATTTTGTGGAGAGGCGAGAATACATGAGTTCTCCAAAACCCAGGAATCGTTTCTGGAAATTTCACCCAGAAGTGTCTCAATTAGATTATTAACCAATTTTTAAATATTTCTTAAGTCTAAACTTAGGGAATATGGTTAATTAATCAGTATTAATTGAGATGAGGTGATAACCATCTAGAAACTCACACAGATCGACAGGTAAATAATCTGGACCATCGATTATGTTTTAATCTTGGTCGTTGGTGCTCCAACAAAATATTATAAAAAGTCAATGGGTAGATGGAGGAAACACCAATGCAGCTACTCAGTTGCCCAAGCAATTCGATTTTCTCGGTGGTTGTGATTCAGCAGAGGAGATAGAGCCAGAGGGTGAGTAGCAGGTGAGAGAGGCTAGCAGCAGAAGTCCAGAAGGAAGATTTTTGGATTCTGGAAGAGGCAGCGTGAGGAAGAGCATAGTCCACTAGAGCTATGTGCAGTCACTGCGTAGAGAGTGACGATGAGGTTCCAGCGTAAGGGCAGAGGGTCCATCTCGAGGGCAGAAATTCGTTGTGGAGAATGAGAAGTTTCGCACAAAATTTCTCTCAGTATTTTTCTCTGTTTAGATTGTCAGTAGGGCATCTAAAATTCTTGTACTCAGATTTGTTGCTGAAGATTAATAAGAAAACCCTCATCTACTGCACTGGTTTTCCCAAGTTGGGTTTTTTTGGGGACAATCGTCCAAAAATAACTGTGTTAATATTCTTGTGTGTGTGCTAGAATTTCTCTATTTCCATTATTTTATTTTCCGTAGTAATTTATTGTGAAAATTGCAGTTGTAAATTTACTCGATGTTTGTCGTAGCAAATAAACTGCATAATCAAATTTACAGTTAGAAGAATATTTTTCAGTTATTGCAATAGATGAAATTTTCACATGGTATCAGAGCAGATATGATCAGCCAGAGAGCTCGGTAGCAAAGAAAGGAAGAGGTTCACTGCTCAGCATGAGCAGCAGTTTGAAACCCCAGATGCCAACTCAGTTCCTTGGCCAAGAAGCCGTATTTCTTGAGGAAAATCAGTTTTTCTGAGAGCAACAGAAAAACTTGATTTCTTCAAATCAAGGATTCCAAAGGCAGAGGGAGCAGCCCCGTATTTTTTCAGAGCAGATATCTAGTTGGACATAGTAATTCTTGCAGTAGTTTGCTAAACAAAATCAGCGTCGGGAGGAAAGAGAAATAGCACACAAAATCATGGACAGAATTAACAATCAGGAAGCTTCAGATCTATCTTCCAGGTTGGAGGATGAATTTTCCTGCTTATCAAGATCAGCTTCACCTGGTGTCTGGTATATAGATATTGGAGCTTCAGCTCATATGACAAGAGTTAGAGAATATTTCTCTAGCTACGAGGAGCAGAAGGACATCCACGTCACTATGGGCAACATAACTAAATGTACTCCAGTAGGGAGAGGCACCATAGAGTTTCAGAGGGAGTCAAGAGCCAGCACCAGTGCTACAAATGTATTGCATGTTCCAAGATTGGGTATGAACCTAATTTCAGTGTCTCAGTTACAGGATAAGAGGTATGATGTCCACTTCATAGGGAAGAAAGTGTATGTCAAACACTCAAGCTGGAAGAAGGTGAAACAAATTGGAGCTCAAAGCAAAAGGTTATACAGGTTGCAACTCGACTCTCCAATGGCACTAATAGGTAGTGACAATAGCAGTGTGAAGGAGCTTAACGAGTTATGGCATAGGAGAATGGGACAATTACACCATGGAGCACTCAAGATGCTCAGAGAAACTGTAACAGGGGTTCTAGTTCTTATTACGGAGCATGAAGATGTGTGCAGAGGATGCATACTTGGGAAGTACGTGAAGGAATCATTCCCTAGAAGTGACGACAGAGAAGATGGCATGTTAGGACTGATAAATTCATATATTTGTGGCCTGATGTCCACTAGAGCTCTTAGTGGTGGCAAATACTTTGTCACCTTTATTGATGACCATTCCAGAAAGACCTCAATCTATTTCATAAAGACCAAAGATGAGGTCTTTGATCGGTTCAAAGAGTTTAAGGCGCTCGTAGAGAATGCGACAGAGAAGAAGATCAAGGTACTTCGCTCAGATAATGGTGGAAAATACATTCATAAAGAATTCACAAATTTTTGTGCGAAGGAAGGCATCAAAAGAGAATAGATAGCTCCATATAACCCTCAGCAGAATGGTGTAGCGGAGCGGAAAAACAGAACAATAGTTGGGGCTGCAAAGGCCATGTTGTATGATCAAGATTTGCCCAATTTTTTATGGGCGGAGGCATGTAACACGACAATGTATATTCATAACAGAACTCCTCATAGAGAATTGGGGAAGAAAATGCCAGAAGGAATCTTCACAGGAAAGAAGCCTGAAGTGATTCACTTCACGATTTTTGGGAGTGTAGCTTACTGCCACATGCGAGATGAAAAACATAGCAAATTGGATCAGACTGCAGAGAAGGGGTTCCTTGTCAGGTATAGCGAGACCTCAAAGGCATACGGGATCTACATTCCTAATAGTAGGAATATTGTAGTGAGGCGAGACGTAAAGTTCATGGGGGACCGAGCTTTTAGTAGATCTTGAAAGATGCCTACAGGTGATCAGAATCAGTCAACAAAAGTTTTGTTAGTCCAGCAGCAGGGGCAGCCAGTGGGACTGGCAGGAGGACAGTCACAAGGATCAAGTGCAGTGACTAGTTCCAGTGTTTCCTCAGGGGTAGCAATTTCGGGGAGTTCTCAGCAGACAAGGCAACAGGGACAGGAAGAGGAGTTGATTGAACCTCCCACCACTAGTGGTAGAGCCAGTAGAGAAGTTCATCAGACATTTAGAGATGCAAAGGAGTTTATCAGAACTAGTAGGACGGACAAGAGACAGCGTGGGAAGCCAGATAGGTATCAAGCTTTGGTAGCTCAAGTTGCAGAACCTTCCAGGTTTCAAGAAGTCGCACAACATCAGGTGTGGGTGGATGCCATGGTAGAAGAGTATAGTTTTATCATGAAAAATGATGTTTGAGAGGTAGTGCCAAGGCCAGAAGACAGATCAGTTGTAGGTTCTAGATGGATCTACAAGATCAAGTATGCTGCAAATGGCAGAATAGAGAAGTACAAGGCCAGGTTCGTGGCAAAGGGGTATGCACAAAAAGAAGGAATAGAATACGAGACCTTCGTCCCAGTTTCCAAATATACGTCTATCATATCTGTTATATGCGAATATTCCGTAAACTCAGGAATCCTACTGCAGCAACTAGAATATATTCACCTAACTGTTAATTTTAACTTAACAATATATTTGCAGTTTTACTACAGCAAACACTGAATACATCACACTGCAACCTACATTAATAAACTACGGAAGAAATACAAGTGCGGAAACAAATCTGAACAAGCATAAAGCACACAACCATTCGACACAATTATTTTTGGACTAATGTCCTCGGAAAAACCTAATGCGGGAAAACCGATGTAGCAAATCTGAGGGTTTATATATTATGCAGTAAATATTTCTGAGTACAAATCTATGATTGACACACCCATCAAATCATACAAAGAAACTGACAGAAGAGATCTTGAGAGACAAACCTCACTCCTCCACGGGAACCCGACACTAATCTGCACCAAGACTAGATTGCCCTGCGTCGCCTCTACGTAGTCTTTGTGTCACAACGATGGCTTCCCTTCTGCATCTGCGTTGGTCGCACTACTAGCTGGAAACTGAGGCCTTCTGTGTAATATTCCCAATTAGCGATAGCTAATTGGAAATATTAATTTTGACCAATTTTGCCTTATTATAGTCGGAGCATGAATAAAGTGAGTAAAATATTAATTAACTCACTTAGGATAAAACACTTTCCTAAGTCCACATCGAAATTAAGGGAGTGGGGCCTAGTGGCTAAGTGGACAGTGCAGGAGAGGGATGCAGACCACGTGGGCAGCGTGGGGCTTACCTCACGCAGATGAGAGGGACAGCATGGGCCAAGGAGCAGGTGGAGATGGTGGGGCCTAGGGAGAGAGAGGCCCAACGTTATAAAAGGGAGGAGAGCCCCCTCATTTGGTCATTCATGTTTATGGATATTGAGCTTGTCATTTCGACTTGGAGCACGCTGGCTGTTTAGCTTGTCTGCAGTACTGTTCAGTACATCGGGTGTCTCCATTCAGAGATCCCACCCTCAGCCTGGGAGACTTCGAGTGCTTGCTCGGGTGAGGTATTTCCATTAGCATTTTTGCAAGAGGATTGGTGGTTGCATTCGTGGAGGAGTAAAGCATCTAGGGACTGCGCAGTCTTGAGAGGGAGGACACAGTTCATTTTGGGGGAGCTCCGGATTGGTACCATTTCGGAGGATTCAGGCCAGAGGATTGAGCAAGGGGCCAGCCCTTGCCTATTGGAGACATTTGACAGAGAGGGAGGCCATATTTTGGAGGATAGCATTCAGCACCAGCGTGGCCCTTGGGAGGATAGCGTAGATCCTCAAGGGAGGCATTTTCGGGGGTCGACCATTTCATAAACGCTCTCTGGGCTTTTCTGGGTATTGTGAGTAGAGGTCGTTTCCAGAGTATCCGATTTTTCCGAGTAGGGGAGCAGCCCCAAACACTCATTTTGTTCCAGCAGTAGCAGCAGCGTGGCAGTATTTCAGCAGCTTGGAGTTACAGCAGAGAGCAGCCATTTCCATTGATATTTTGAGAGTATTCCTACACTTTCCTGGTGCAAGTCAAGGTGCCATCATTCTGATCACCTCTTTTACTTATTTCTATTTCTCAGTATAATAAAATGGCTTAGCATTCTCTCTATTTCATGTGTATATGCTTCATGATCTGTTTCTAGCATTATATATCTTGTTGCATGCTTTGTATTACTATCTAATTCCCCTTCGGGATATTACATTCTGCCCTCTGGAAAATCTCTCCGGGATATGGCACTGGCCCTGCGCTGTCTCCTCAGGAGGAAAACGACTTCCCTTCTTGCTCTATGTAGGCACTGCATCACTGACTTTGAGCTGTTGCTGTGGCTCTCTCTATCTCTGCTACTATGTACTCTCTAGCTCAGGAATCCTTCCAACCAGAGCTACTTCCCCTCTTTGCAAAAGACCTCTCTATCAAATTTTCTTCCTGAGCACTGTTCACTAAAGAAATCAATCTCTGATCTCTGCCTTGTGTCTCCAAAACGTGTTTTCCAAATGACCCTTCAAGCCAATCTTACAGTCTTCTCGTTGAGACTTCAACAGCCCAGATTAGATCTCTAATTGACGACTAAGATTAACTTTTGACTTGATTTGTTTATTCTAGATCATTCTCACTCATATTCTATTAATTCACTTTAATTATTTTATTTTCCTAAGTTTAGACTTAGGGTCCCTTTAAAAATAATTAATTATTTCTATAGAATACAATCCGAGTGGAATTTCACTAAACGATTTCTGGGTTATCTAAGTCTAAGTCTCCCTGCAAATTTTGAGACTTAGAGCACATCTGATGCCACCCCAAATCAACACTCCCTCTTAGCGAGGAATGTGCTCTAGCAATACACCCTCTGAGTCTTTCTCTAACTTTGTAGCATCTCCCTCTGCATTGTTGATGTCTAACAGTGATGCCCATCAACTCTGCGCAAACGTTGCAACTTTACTGCTACAACCACTGCCAATACTACATCTGTAGTATGTACTGCAACTCCCTCTCAATTCTGCATCTGTGCTACTGCTGACTCTGCCATTGGCCCACTGCCAACTACTACTACACTGCATCACAATTGCTTATTGCAACTGAAAAAACATCCAAAATTGGACAAGTATGATGCATCTCGATGATGAAGATCTTACTGCTGTTAGCCTCTATGTTGTCCCTCTGAAGCTATTGCGTTGCTACTAGCTTCTACACAGTGCCTTCCTACACTATTGCCAACTCTGCTCTACGCTGCTCATATTCTGGTGTTGCTAACTACTGCATTGTTACTTTTGCACTCCTCTATACCAACCGGCACTCATCCATCTTGCTACTTTTGATTTGGACTCCTGTAGCAAGGTGATGATCTGAGAGGTGAACTCCTCAAGGATCGTGCCCAATTTTTAGATCTCTGAGTCTACAACTCCAAATCAGCCCACCTCCCTCCTGGAGGTATACAAGCAATCATAGCAAATTCCTCCTCCTCTATCTTTGCTGCTACGGCCTGAGGATCATGCTTCTCATCCTTGTCCTTCTTTCTGAGAGGACACTATGTGGCATAATGTCCCATCTCGCCACACCGGAAGCATTTGATATTTGAGAGATCCTTCTTCCTCCTGCGTTGCTCTTATTATCCCTTTGAGACAAGGGTCGCATTCTCTTCATCCTCCTCCTTGATCTTCGAACCATTACTGTTGTCGCCCTCAAGTTGACACTTGAGTAAGTCTCTCCTCATCTCTTCTTGCTGAAGAGTTGTCCACATCGACTCCTAGTCCGGAAAGTTCTCTCTACCGAGGATGCTCTGGACAAAGACTTGGTAATCCTCGGATACTGAGTTGAGGACCAATCTGACCATATCTGTGGGCTTAGGAGCTTCTCCTACGGCTTCCAAATGATCTCGGTTTTCCTAAAGTCTAGACAGGAATGGATCAATACGCTCTCCTTTATGCATCCTGGTGGTCCGCATTTTCTCTTCCAAAAACAACTTCCGTTGCTCGAAAGACCCCTGATATAGCGTCTCCAGCCCATCCCACATCTCCTTGGTTGTCCCTTTGCTAGAGATGTGTGAAACGATACAATACCTCACTCCATCGACGATCAATCGCTTGGCTTTAGCCATATTCTTCTTGAAGGTCTATTGGTGCCGCATCCATCGGTTCTGCCTAAGCATCATCAATAAAGTGCTTGAGGTCATGCTCATCTAGAAGGAAGGAGATCCTTGCCTTCCATATTACATAGTTGGAGGCACCCTCCAACCAGTCCTGGTCACGCAATCCGTTGGTGGCCATCTCACCCAAACGTTGTCGATCTGCTGCCTCTCATCCTCTGCGCAGCTGACTTTACGCACTTATGATGGAGAAAACCACAAAATCTATTGCTTCTGCACGAGGAATCTGATTTTCTTGGGCAAGAAGCTCACTGAGGTCAGAAATCCCCAAAATTGTGTTTCAGCTACTCTTCTTGATGCTCTGCACCAGCAATCACTATTGCGTAGTCAACTGTGTCCCTTCAGCTATTGATCTTCGTAGATCTGTTGCGTTGCTCCCTCTGCCTTGAACAAACACCAATCTGGAACAATCCTACCTCTCTGTCAGCTCACTTAGAGAGAGATTTTCCTGCTAGTCTAGCCCTCCCGGTTTGGACTGCACAATCAACTGGGAGATCGATCTGCTGCTTACGCATCTCTTTGATCCCATCTTCACGAACGTTGAAACTGTTGGATTTGTTCTTTGTCTCGCCTGCACTCAGCTTAAACAACCTCTAATACCATGTGAAAATTCTGTAAACTCAGGAATCCTATTGCAACAACTAGAATATATTCACCTAACTATTAATTTTAACTTAACAATATATTTGCAGTTTTACTACGGCAAACATTGAATACATCACACTTCAACCTACACTAATAAATTGTGGAAGAAATACAAGTGCAGAAGAAAATTTGAACAAGCATAGATCACACAACCATTCGACATAGTTATTTTTGGACTAATGTCCCCGGAAAAACCCAATGCGGGAAAACCAGTGTAACAGATCTTAGGGTTTATATATTATGCAGTAAATATTTCTGAGTACAAATCTATGATTGACACACCCGTCAAATCATACAGAGACACTGATAGAAGAGATTTTGTGAGACAAACCTCACTCCTCCATGGGAACCCGGCACTGATCTGCACCAAGACTAGACTGACACAACAATGGTTGCCCTTCTGCCTCTGCGTTGGTCTCACTATTGGCTGGAAACTGAGGCGTTCGGGCATCTGGAAAACCTCTTCGAGATCTGGCACTGGCCCTGTGCTGTTTCCTCAGCAGGAAAACAACTTCCCTTCTTGCTCTGCGCAGTGACTGCATAGGCACTGCATCACTGGGAGGTTGTTGTTGTGGCTCTCTCTGTCTCTGTTGCTATTTACTCTCTGGCTTAAGAATCCTTCCAACCGTAACTACTGCCCCTCTCTGCAAAAGATCTCTCGATCGAATTTTCTTCCTGAGCACTGCTCAATAAAGAAATAGATCTCTGATCTCTGCCTTGTGTCTCCAAAATGTGTTTTCCAAATGACCCTTCAAGCCAATCTTGTAGTCTTCTCATTGAGACTTCAACGGCCCAGATAAGATCTCTAATCAACGGCTAAGATTAACTTTTGACTTGATCCATTTATTCTAGATCATTCTCACTCATATTCTATTAATTCACTTTTATTATTTTATTTTCCTAAGTTTAGACTTAGGGTCCCTTTAAAAATAATTAATTATTTCTATAGAATACAATCCAAGTGGAATTTCACCAAATGATTTCTGGGTTATCTGGATTATATGTGTCTAAGCCTCCCTGCAAAATTTGAGACTTAGAGCACATCCGATGCTACCCCAAATCAACATTATATCCCTAGCAGCTCAAATGGGATGGGAGATTCACCAAATGGACGTCAAGACAACATTCTTGAACGTGGTGATAGAAGAAGAGGTGTATATAGAACAGCCAGAGGGCTTTGAAACTCATAAGAAGCGCACTCATGTGTGCAGATTTAGCCACTCATTCTAGTTTTATATGTGAATGATCTCTTTTTGACAGGATCATTAGGGCTCATAAAAGACAACAAGAGGAACTTGGTAGCAAAATTCGACATGAAGGATATGGGGTTGATGCACTATTTTCTAGGTTTGGAAGTATGGCAGAAGAATGGGGAGATCTTCCTTGGGCAAGGGAGATACGTTACAAATATTCTAAAGAGGTTCAAAATGCAGGATTGATGACCCATGACTACGCCCATGATCACAAATTGGGCGAGAATAGATGCATTAGATGGCAAGGAAGTCGACCCCACCTTGTATAGACAACTCATTGGGTCTCTCATGTATCTGGTCAACATTAGACCATACATTTGCTTCGTTGTCAATACCCTTAGTCAGTTGATGGTAGAGATGAAGAGGGTACATTGGGCAGCAGCAAGGCACATTATGAGGTATGTGCGCAGCACAGTCGAGTATGGGTTGAAGTATACTCGAGAAGATGACAGCAGAATATGTGGATTCACAGATGCAGATTGGGCAGGCAGTTCAGTGGACAGGAAGAGTAAACCTGGGTACTGCTTCAATGTTGGATCAAGGATGGTTTCTTCGTGTAGCAGGAAGCAGAAGTCAATAGCACTGAGCTCAACAGAAGAAGAATATATAGCAGCCAGCACAACCACGTGCGAAGCTGTATGGCTTAGGAAGCTGCTTGTGAGCTTGTTCAGGCAGAGGATGGGAGCGACCAGTGTCTACTATGATAATCAGAGTTGCATAAAGCTCTCTGAGAATCTAGTGTTTCATGACAGGCCGAAGGACATAGATATCAAATGCCATTTCATCAGACACTGTGTACAGCGTGGGGCAGTCCAGCTGCAGTATGTTCCCACAGGAGATCAAGTGTGAAGAATCCTAGATCCGGATTCCTACTGCAACAAATCTGAATTACTTCTATTATGTTTCATAATTATTTCATTACAGTGAAATATCAATGTAATTTCTAAAGTAGTCTACACAAATAATGTTGCGGAATAAATCTAAATGCTGAAACAATCTGAACAAAATAAAATGAAAAACATCCACATTGACATAGTTATTTTTGGACTAAGTCCCCGGAAAAACCCAACTTGGGAAAATCGGTGCAGCAGATATGAGGATTTGTATTATTAAGCAGCAAAATCTTGAGAACAAATAGGGTGCCAACATCCGGCAAACCCTTAAGAGAAATCTAGATAGCAAATGTAATTGTGAGATATACCTCACTCTGCAAGTCTTCGGCTGATCTAACAGCACTAGTGAAGCCCTTCTTTGTCTCTACGTGAGTGCTTACGCTGGATCTGCATAAGCCTGCGTAGGCAAGCATGAGAAACTACGTCACCTCTTCCTGCAACTAATCTAGTTGTTCTGAGAGTAGATTTTGGCCAACCTCGCTCAGAAACGCCAACCTCTAGCAATCTCCAGACTGACTCCAAGAGACACTGACTGCGTCACCTTTTCAGAAAACTGCGTTGTCTCTCTCTGCGTCACCGATGCCTCTCTCTGAAATGCACTCCTGGTCCTCCTGACCAGTCTTTGCGTCTGCCCCTCTCTGAATCTGATCACTGAATCAAAATCACTTAGCAAACCCTGCCCTAGTGATTCGATTATGATCAAAATTTGTGTCTCCTCACACAAACTCGAAAATGCTCAATGGCTCAAGTGTCTCAATGTATTTTCCATAAGCCCCTCACCCTCCTTGTATTCTTCTATTGACTCTTCAACGGCCAAGATTAAAACATAATCAAGGGCTAATATTAACTTGGAGGTGATCCATGACTTTATCTAGAAGATTCACACTTAGTTTAATTAATACCCTTTAATTAATCAGTTTCCCAAAGTTTAGACTTAGGAAAACATTAAAAACAATTAATTATTTTAATTAAACCATCTCTAGGTGGAATTTTCCAAAACCATTTCTGGGTTTTATGGAATACATGTGTCCTAACCTATATACAAAGTTACAAAGCTAGAGCACATCCGATGCTACAATAAATCAACACTCCCTCTTAGCAAGAAAATTGCTCTAGCAAAACAACTCAATATGCTTCTCTGACTTCTGGAACATCTGCTGCTGTGTTATTGATGCTGCACACCAACACTGCAAAAGAAAATGCTACAACTGTACTGTTGCTGACTCTGCATGCTGCTGCCAATTGCCACTGTACTGCAACTCCCTCTGAATTCTACAACCATGTTGCTGCACTGCGTGAGCACTTCTCTACACTGCGTGAGCACTACTCTGCACTGCATTGCACCTCTTGTGCACTGCGTTGTTGCTGCTCATCTGCTGCTACTGCTCAACTACTATTGTTGCTAATTGCAACAGAAAAACATCCGAAATTGGACAAGTAAATCTGCAACTGAAAAATAAGACCGATTGTTGCTAGTTTCTACATTAGCTCTCTGAAAATACTGCGTTGTTTTTGCTCTGCACTACATGAGCATTGCACTGCACCAGTGTGCACTACGTTGTTGGTGCTCAACTGTTGATATTGTTGCTCCCTCTCTGCGCTGATCAGGCTCTAGTACTGCTAGCCACTGCACTGTCTTCTCATCTTCTGCTGCAACTGTCCATCCTGCTACTATCTTTAGGCTATCGTAGCTCACATGTGATCCAAGAGTCCGGAAATACTCTAGGATCCTGCCATTTTTAGATTCTGGATCTACAACTCCAAGTCAGCCATTTCTTTCCTTTTGGAATATGAGCTAACATAGCACAATCTTTTTCTGCCTCAATCTTGGCAGCTCCTGCTTGTGGATCTTCCTTCTCCTCTTTACCCTTTTTCTTAAGAGGACATTGTGTGGCATAATGTCCCATTTCCCCACACCGGAAACACTTGATCTTGGACAGATCTTTCTTCTTCTACTTTTGTTGCCCCTTTGATGCAAGGGCAGTGTTATCTTCTTCCTCCTTCTTGACCTTTGAACCGTTGTTTCCATCCTCCAAATGGATTTTGAGGAGATCTCTCCTCTATTCTTCTTGTCGTAGCGCTGCCCACATCGCTTCCCATCCTGGAAGTCTTTCTCTACCCAAAATACTTTGGACAAAGACCTGATAGTCCTCTGAAACAGAGTTCAAAGTGAGCCTTACTAGCTCTGAGTCTCTAGGAGCAGATCCTACCGCTGACAGTTGATCTCGGTTTTCCTTAATACGAGACAAGGAGTCAAAACACTCTCCCTTCTTCATCCTAGTATTACGCATCTTCTCTTCAAGGTACATCTTCCACTGCTCGGAAGATCCTTGGTATAGCTTTTCCAGCCCTACCCACATCTCTCTATCAGTGGTCTTTGCTGCTATGTGGGGTACAATATGATCCTTCACACCATCTAGGATCAATCGCTTGGCTCTTGCCATATTCTTCTTGAATTGTCTCAAATGTGCTGCATCCAAGGGTTTTGCACATGCACTCTCTATGAGGGCCTTCAGATCATGCTCATCAAAGAGAAACTTTATCCTTGATTTCCAAATAACATAGTTGGAGGCACCCTCCAATCTATCTTGGTCACGCAGTCTATTGCTGGCCATCTCCTTAACGGTTGATTTCTTTCTCTAACCCTCTGCTCAGCTAGACTTACGCACTCTTTGTGGAGTAAGTCACTGCTTCTGTTGCTGCACGGGATAAACTGAGCTTCTTTGAGTAAGAAACTCTTTGAGGTCAAGAAATCCCCAACTGTGTTTTTCAGAAATTTTCTGACGCTTATGCATTGGCTCTTATTGTTGTGCAGTAACTGCGTCCTTCAGCTATGTTGGTCTGCTACATTTTCTCTTTTGCAATTGAAAAAGCTTACCCCTCTGTCGACTCTCTCAGAGGGAGCTTTTCTGCGCTGGAATGCCCTCCTGGCCTGGACAGCGTAATTTCTGGGAGGTTCTGCTACTGCTTACGCAAATCCCAGACTCTTCGGCGTTGATCTGTTGGTTCACTTGTGTTTCACCTGCACTTCAACTTGAATAAGCTCTGATACCATGTGAAGAATCCTAGATCCGGATTCCTACTGTAACAAATTTGAATTACTTCTTCTACTATGTTTCATAATTATTTCATTACAGTGAAATACCAAAGTAATTTCTGAAGCAGTCTACACAAATAATGTTGCGGAACAAATCTAAGTGCTGAAACAATCTGAACAAAATACAATGAAAAACATCCACATTGACATACTTATTTTTGGACTAAGTCCCTGGAAAAATCCAACTTGGGAAAACCGATGCAGTAGATCTGAGGGTTTGTATTATTAAGCAGCAGAATCTAGAGTACAACTAGGGTGCCAACATCCGGCAAACCCTTCAGAGAAATCTAGACAGCAAATGTAATTGTGAGTTATACCTCACTCTGCAAGTCTCCAGCGAATCTAACAGCGTTGGTGAAGCCCTTCTCTGCCTCTGCGTGAGTGTTTACGCTAGATCTGCATAAGCCTGCGTAGGCAAGCCTGAGAAATTGTGTCACCTCTTCCTGCAACTGATCTAGTTGATCTCAGACTGGATTTTGGCCCTCCTGGCTCAGAAACCACAGCCTTTATCTATCTCCGGATTGACTCCAAGAGACACTGTGTTGCTTCTGCATGATTTCCTGCAGGGACTGCGTCACCTCTTCAGAAAATTGCGTTGTCTCTCTCTCTGTGTCACTGCTGCCTCTTTCTAAAATGCACTCCTGATCCTCCTGACCAGTCTCTGCTTCTACCCCTCTCTGAATCTGATCACTGAATCAAAATCACTTAACAAACCATGCCCTCGTGATTCGATTCTGATCAAAAGCTGTGTCTCCTCACACAAACACGAAAATGCTCAATGGCTCAAGTGTCTCAATGTATTTTCCATAGGCCCCTCACCCTCCTTCTTATATTCTTTTGTTGACTCTTCAACGGCCAAGATTAAAACATAATCAAGGGCTAAGATTAACTTGGAGGTGATCCATGACTTTATCTAGAAGATTCACACTTAGTTTAATTAATCAGTTTCCCTAAGTTTAGACTTAGGAAAACATTAAAAAACGATTAATTATTTTAATTAAACCATCTCTAAATGGAATTTTCCAAAACATTTCTGGGTTTTATGGAATACATGTGTCCTAGCCTATATACAAAGTTACAAGGCTAGAGCACATTTGATGCTACCATAAATCAACATCAAGTGGCAGACGTACTCACGAAAACTCTAGGGAGAGCTAATTTCATCCAGTTCAGGGAACAAATGGGTATGGTGGAGAACCCACTTCAGTAGCAGGGACCGGGTACTTTAGATGTTTCTTAGTTATAGATGTTGCAATTGCAGCAACAACAGATCAAAGGGAGTTGCAATGCAGATGCAATGTTGGAAGCAGCTCAGTTGGGTCAGCAGCAGCACAGATGCAGCTCATATCAGAGTTGCGCGGTGGTTGGTTGGCAGCAATAGCCAGACATCAGCAGCGTGACAAAATATGATGCAGCAACAGGGTGTTGTGGCAGCAGGTTCAGCACTAGAACACATTCTTGGCTAAGAGGGACTGTTAGTTTGTGTAGCATCGTATGTGTTCTAGCACAAAATTTTGTGGAGAGGCTAAAATACATGAGTTCTCCAAAACCCAGAAATCGTATCTGGAAATTCCACCTAGAAGTGTCTCAATTAGATTATTAACCAATTTTTAAATATTTCTTAAGTCTAAACTTAGGGAATATGGTCAATTAATCAGTGTTAATGAGATGAGGTGAGAATCATCTAGAAACGCACACGGATCGACAAAAAATAATCTAAGCCATCGATTGTGTGTTAATCTTGGTCATTGGTGCTCCAACAGGAGATTATAAGAAGAAGTCGATGGGTAGATAGAGGACAAACCAGTGCAGTTACTCAGTTTCCTAGGCAATTCGATTTTCTCAGTGGTTGTGATTCAGTAGAGGATATAGAGCCAGAGGGTGAGTAGCAGGTGGGAGAGGGTAGCAGCAGAAGTCCAGAAGGAAGATTTTTTTTATTCTGGAAGCGGCAGCGTGAGGAAGTGCGTAGTCCACTAAAGCTCTATGTAGTCACTGGGCAGAGAGTGACGCGGAGGTTTCAGCGTAAGGGCAGAGGGTCCATCTCGGGGGCAGAAAGTTGCTGTGGAGAGAGAAATTTCTCTCAGTATTTTTCTCTGTTTAGATTGTCAGTAGGGCATCTAAAATTCTTGTACTCAGATTTGCTGCTGAAGATTAATAAGAAAACCCTCATCTGCTGCACTGGTTTTCCCAAGTTGGGATTTTCCATGTAATATTCCTAATTAGCAGTGGCTAATTGGAATATTCGATTTTGCTCAATTTTGCCGTCTATAGTTTATTAATAAATAAAAAGTGAGTGGAGAGAGTCTAACTCACTTAGTGGAATAAAACCCACTCCCTAGTAGCACAACGTTGTGACTTAAAGGGAGCCAAGGGGGGCCAAGCACCACGTAGAGAGGGGGCCCACGTATGCTCTAGAAGAGACTGCGCAGATGAGGATGAGCACGTGGCAAGAGGGAGGCCACGTTGAGGAGATAGGCCTTAGGGTTGGAGGAAGGCCAACGCTATAAGAGAGGGAGGAGCCTCCTCATTTCATTCATTCGTTGTTGATGATATTGAGCTAGTCGTTTTGACTTCTTGAGCACGCTGGCTGTTTAGCCTGTCTGCAGCACTGTTAGTGCGTTGAGTGTCTCCGATCGGAGATCTCACCCTTAGCCCCGGGGGACTTCGAGTGCCTACTCGGGCAAGGTATTTGCTTCAGCATTTTGCAGGAGGTTTGGTGTTTGGGTTTTGTTGCGAAGCCAAGCATTTAGAGAGATTGCGTAGTCACTGGGAGGAAGGACGCAGTCCATCTAGGAGGAGCTCCAGATTGGGATTTTTGCAGGGGTTTTGAGCTGGGAGACTGAGCAGAGGATCAGCCTTTGCATTTGGAAGAATTTTGGTGGAGTTTGAGGCCGTATTTCATTCATTCCTATTCAGCCTCTGTGCAGAGCCTTGGAGGCCAGCGTAATTCCCCAAGGGGGTGTTTTTCGGGGGTCAGCTATTTCTGATATGGTTTCTGGGTTTTGCCGAGATTGGTGAGTAGAGGAAGTTTCCAGATTTTCAACTCATTCCGGCAAGGGGAACAGCCCCTAGTTATCAGTTCATTTCAGCAGTAATAGCTACACGGCAGTTTTCCAGCAACTAGGACGCAGTTCAGAGAGCAGCCATTTCCTGTGTATTTTGAGAGTATTTCTTCACTTGCCTTGAGCAAGTTTAGGTGCCATCAGTCTGATCACCTATTGTATTTCATTATATTTCTCAGTTTAATAAAATGGCTTAGCATTCTCTCTCTATATTTCTGGATGATTTGTCGTACATTCTTTTTATACTATTGTATGTCTGCTGCACTGTTATCTATATATATTTTCGGGCATTCTAGTTCTATACCACTTGGTGTGTTTATCTTACACTCTTAGACAGAGTCTGGAAAGGGCCAGGTAGCCTCCAGATTTTGTCCTCTTTTCAAAGGCGGCATATCTGGTAAATGCCCTCCCAGTCCAATTCTGGTTGGAGTTTGCCGTGTTTTAGAGATATCCCCGAAACGGGATATTACAGTGGTATCAGAGCATAGTTCTGGCTCAGCCTGTGGAGCTAGTTGTCTATGACACCGGGGAAGAGACCATATATTTGTTACAGAGGCAGGAAGTACAGAGATCGTGAGCGTAGGTTGGAGAACACCTACGGAGAGGGAGACTGTGTTCGGGTGGTGGACACATAACAGGAGGAGCTTGTGACAGACGCAGAGCAGGAGGAGCCTGTGTTAGATTCAGCGCAGAGAGAGCCGATGGCAGATGACACTGAGGCCAAACAGCTTGGGGAGGCACTCCTCAAATCGGTGCAGGATTTAGCGAGACAGATAGAGGTGATGGGTCAGAGATTCACCGTTGTAGAGGCTAGACAGCGTGAGACCCCATGGGTATTCCAGGTAGGTGAGGGATCAGGTACATCCCACCATTTGCCGAAGCATGGTGCTGCTCAATGTGATACTACTCAGCCGATGGCTTCACGTGCACCTACACGCTCTACCATGCCCACTTTCTTGGGAGCAGACACAAGGGCAGGAGCCCAGCAGGAGGCAGAGCCCGAACACATGGGCGAATATTTTGCAGAGTATCAGGCCTATGGGCAGGAGTTCAGGGATGCTCTCTCGTTCCGAGATTTTGTTCAGCTCCAGCGGGACAGTAGACCCCACGACCATCATAGAGGGCACCGACATTATCATGATGGAGATACCCACCACACATCTAGCAGATTCCATTTGCCTACGTTTGATGGCTCATCAAACAGTTCGGCAAAGTCTTGGGTGGAGAAGCTGGACATCTATTTCCAGCTTAACCAGATGCCGGAGACGGAGGCCATCAAGGTGGCAACATTACATTTGGGTGGTGAGGCCCAAGACTGGTGGTTCCATGGGATGGTTACACTCGGACATTCTACAATGACGACATATGTCGAGTTTACCAGGAGGTTGATGGAGCGATTTGACCGGAGGGATCCGGAACAGCACTTTGTTGAGCTGACGAGGCTCAAGCAGACTGGGAGCCCAGAGACATACATTGCAGATTTCTTGAGGGTTTCAGTGATGGTGCCAGATCTATCCGCGGCACGGATGATCTATATGTTTGTGGAGGGGTTAGTAGAGCCACTTCGGCGTCTAGTTAGATCTACTAGACCAGCTACACTCCAGGATGCTATTAGCAGGACCCGAGATTTACAAGATGCATTGCCCAGGACTCGGACGCCTTACCCGCAGAGACAATGTTTCCAGCCCAAGGGGAAGGATGTGAGGATTCCACCTCCAAAGGGGAATCCAGGACGGGCCCAAACAGATGATGATGCCAGGAGGGAGCTGAAGAAGAAGCGGCTATGCTTTACTTGTCAGGAGTCGTGGGCACCAGGGCATAGGTGTGCTGCTGGCAAAGCACACTTCATTGAGGTCTTCTCCAAGGATAGCGGGGAAGAGGATGACGAGGATGACGAGGAGGCAGGAGATAATCAAACAGCCCAGGATCAGTTGTCACCTCCACCACCAGGTACAGGAGGTGCAGCTTTTGCACCCACAAGAGGGACCCTTGCAGCATTGCGAGGAGTTCCCAAGTATTTGACGCTGCGCGTACAAGGGACAGTACATGGCCAGCGAGTATCAGTTTTGGTCGACAGTGGGGCAACCCACAACTTCATTGATCCACAGATGGTCGAGCAGAGAGGTATACCGACCAAGAGCTTTGACAGATTTTCAGTTTTGGTCCCAGGAGCCCAGACGATGCAGTGTGCCCGATATGTTCCAGAGTTAGCAGTGACGATGGGTACCTACACCGTGACCGACCAGTTTTTCGTGGTCAACATACCGGATACCAATGTGGTACTGGGTGTTCAGTGGTTGATTACTCTGGGGAAGGTCACCACAGATTGGGAGGCCTTAGAGATGGAGTGGGATGATAAGAAGACCGGGAAGCATGAGAAGATTCGCGGGATCCACACTTACCCACCTTAGACTGTTTCAACTCACTGGATGGAGGCAGATTTCCGGAAGGGAGACATAGAGTAGGCAGTTGAGTTGCGGGCATCAGAGGCAGGGACCACTGGTCAGGCAGTTCATCCTGATATATAAGCCATCCTTGACAGGTATGATGCAGTGTTTGGGGATATACCACCAGGTCGGCCATCGGACCGAGGGTTCGAGCACACCATTGAGCTTGAGCAGGGCATCCAGGCAGTGATTACTACCCCCTATAGGCATCCCAAAGCCTATCGAAATGAGATTGAGCGGGCCATCCAGGAGTTGTTGGCTCTTGGGCACATCAGATCGAGCACGAGTCCCTTCGCTTCTTCCGTGCTGTTGGTGAAGAAGAAGGATGACACCTTGAGGATGTGTATTGACTACAAGGCCCTGAACAAGAAGAGCCTGAAGAACAGGTATCCTATACCCAGGATCGATGAGTTGATGGATGAGCTGAGAGGAGCCAAGTTCTTCTCAAAGATTGATTTGAGATCAGGGTACCATCAGATTCGCGTGAGGGAACATGACATTCCCAAGACCGCCTTCGGGTGTCATTATGGGCACTTTGAGTTTTTGGTGATGCCCTTCGGGCTAACCAATGCCCCAGCTACTTTTCAGTCTTGCATGAAACATATCTTCCGCAGTCATCTGAGGAAGTTTGTATTGGTCTTTTTCGATGACATACTCATATATAGCAGGACTTGGGAGGAGCATCTCCAACATATAGAGGCAGTACTACATATCTTGGAAGAGCAACAGTTCTATGCTAAGCTCTCCAAGTGTGGGTTTGGGATGACGGAGATGTTGTATTTGGGTCACATTATTGGAGTGGACGGAGTGAGAGTCCATGAGGAGAAGATCAGGGCCATCAAAGATTGGTCGAAGCCAAGGAACGTGACGGAACTTCGAGGGTTCATTGGCATATGTACTTATTACAGGAAGTTCGTCAAAGGTTTCTCACAACTTGCTGCACCCCTTACAGATTTGACGAAGAAGGGGGCATTCAGTTGGTCGAATACAGCGCAGCGAGCCTTTGACAGGCTCAAGGAGGTGATGAGTCGCTGCCTAGTGCTTGCATTGCCGGATTTTACGCAGCCGTTTGTTTTGGAGTGTGATGCATCGGGAGAGGGGATCGGCGCAGTATTGATGCAGGGAGGACACCCTATAGCCTCTGAGAGCCGGAAGCTCCTTCCGCACGAGAGGTTGTATTCTATATACGACAAGGAGATGTTGGCCATTATGCATGCATTGGCCAAATTCCAACAGTATTTGGTGGGGAACAGGTTCAGGGTGAAGACTGATCACAACAGCCTCAGGTTCTTTTTGGAGCAGAAGCAGCTACAGGAGAGGCAGCAGAAGTGGATCAGTAAGATCCAAGCATATGACTTTGACATTGAGTATGTCAAGGGTAAGACTAACGTGGTAGCAGATGCCCTTTCACGTAGACCAGCCACGTTATCTCTTATGAGCTTGGATACAGATTGGAGGGCTCGACTTTTAGTGGAGTACTCCAAGGACAGATTTGCATGTGAGGTTCTGGATGGACAGGTGGCGGATGACAGGTACAGGGTGGTCGATGAGATCATCTACTACAGGGACAAGATCTTCTTGACTGAGGGATCTCAGCTCAAGAAGAAGATACTTCAGGCATCACATGATTCACCATTGGCCGGCCATCAGGGGTTTACCAAAACCTACAAGGCCATTAGAGAGAGGTTCTCATGGAAGGGCCTCAAGGAGGACGTACTCCAGCACATCAGGGAGTGCGATGTTTGCCAGAGGAACAAGGGGGAGATGAGCCATCCCACAGGATTATTGCAGCCTCTTCCCATTCCGGAGGGGAAATGGGAGAGTATATCGATGGATTTCATCACAAGGTTGCCCATGATGCCGGGCAAGGATTGTATCTTTGTCGTTGTTGATCGACTGACAAAGTATGCGCATTTTTTCGCCATATCCGCACACTACACAGCAGCACAGGTGGCCGAGCTGTTCTTCAGAGAGGTTTTCAAGCTACATGGTCTTCCTAAGACCATCGTCAATGACAGGGACAGCCGCTTCATGGGCAGATTTTGGCAAGAGTTTTTCTGGTTGGTGGGGACAGAGTTGACACCGAGTACTAGTTATCACCCACAAACGGATGGACAGACGGAGATAGTTAACAAGTGGCTGGAGGGCTACTTGCATAACTATGTCAGTGGGCAGCAGCGAGCATGACTGAAGTGGCTACATTTGGGGGAGTACTGCTACAACACTACACATCACATGTCCATTGGTATGTCTCCATTCTACGCTTTATATGGATATTACTCTTTGTCTTTTGCTGACGTGATGTTTGGTGCTAGCAAGGCTCCGAGAGCCAAGATTTGGATCCAAGAGAGTCAGGATATTCTCCGAGCTCTCAAGGATAATATGGCCACAGCGCAGAACCAGCAGAAGCTGTATGCTGATAAAGGTCAGGTGGAGAGACAGTTTGAGGTGGGGAACTTGGTCTACCTATGATTACAGCCATACCGACAGCCGTCACTGAAGCAAAAGGGAGCTGAAAAGCTCAAGCCCCACTTTTACGGGCCATACAGGGTGATACGCAAGATTGGACAGGTTGCGTATGAGTTGGAGCTGCCCCAAGGCAGCAAGATCCATAACATTTTTCATGTATCATGCCTGAAGAAGGCACTGGGGCAACAGGTGACAGTGACAGATGAGCTACCACCCACGGATGATGAGGGGCATTTGGTGTTGCAGCTAGAGGCTATTATTGATACCAGGGAGAGGCAGCTACGGAGCAGGACAGTCCAGGAATTCTTGGTGAGGTGGAAGAGTTTGCCAGATGAGGATGCCACTTGGGAGAGTGAGAAGATTTTGCAGCATCCATCACTTCAGTTGCTTGAGGACAAGCAACGTTTTGCTGGGGGAGACTGTAATATTCCTAATTAGCAGTGGCTAATTGGAATATTCGAATTTGCTCAATTTTTCCATCTATAGTTTATTAATAAATAAAAAGTGAGTGGAGAGGATCTAACTCACTTAGTGGAATAAAACCCACTCCCTAGTAGCACAACGTTGTGACTTAAAGGGAGCCAAGGGGGGCCAAGCACCATGTAGAGAGGGGGCCCACATATGCTCTAGAAGAGACAGCGCAGATGAGGATGAGCACGTGGCAAGAGGGAGGCCACGTTGAGGAGATAGGCCTTAGGGTTGGAGGAAGGCCAACGCTATAAGAGAGGGAGGAGCCTCCTCATTTCATTCATTCGTTGTTGATGATATTGAGCTGGTCATTTTAACTTCTTGAGCACGCTGGCTATTTAGCCTGTCTGCAGCACTGTTTAGTGCGTTGAGTGTCTCCGATCGGAGATCTCGCCCTTAGCCCTGGGGGACTTCGAGTGCCTACTCGGGCAAGGTATTTTCTTCAGCATTTTGCAGGAGATTTGGTGTTTGGGTTTTGTTGCGGAACCGAGCATTCAGAGAGACTGTGCAGTCACTGGGAGGAAGGACGCAGTCCATCTAGGAGGAGCTCCAGATTGGGATTTTTGCAGGGGTTTTGAGCTGGGAGACTGAGCAGAGGATTAGCCTTTGCATTTGGAAGGATTTTGGTGGAGTTTGAGGCCGTATTTCATTCATTCCTATTCAGCGTCTGCGTAGAGCCTTGGAGGCCAGCGTAATTCCCCAAGGGGGTGTTTTTCGGGGGTCAGCTATTTCTGATATGGTTTCTGGGTTTTGCCGAGATTGGTGCGTAGAGGAGGTTTCCAGATTTTCAGCTCATTCCGGCAAGGGGAACAGCCCCTAGTCATCAGTTCATTTCAGCAGTAGCAGCTACACGACATTTTTCCAACAGCTGGGACGCAGTTTAGAGAGCAGCCATTTCCTGTGTATTCTGAGAGTATTTCTTCACTTGCCTTGAGCAAGTTTAGGTGCCATCACTCTAATCACCTATTGTACTTCATTATATTTCTCAGTTTAATAAAATGGCTTAGCATTCTCTCTCTATATTTCTGGATGATTTGTCGTACATTCTTTTTATGTTATTGTATGTCTGCTGCACTGTTATCTATATATATTTTCGGGCATTCTAGTTCTATACCACTTGGTGTGTTTATCTTACACTCTTAGACAGAGTCTGGAAAGGGCCAAGTAGCCTCCAGATTTCGTCCTCTTTTCAGAGGCAGCATATCTGGTAAATGCCCTCCCAGTCCATCTCTGGTTGGAGTTTGTCGTGTTTTAGAGATATCCCCAAAACGGGATATTACATTCCAAGGAGAATTTCCAAAAATAATTGTATTAATATTCTTGTGTGTGTGTTAGAATTTCTCTATTTCCAGTATCTTATTTTCCACAGTAATTTATTGTCAAAATTGCAGTTGTAAATTTATTCGATGTTTTCCGTAGCAAATAAACTACATAATCAAATTTACAGTTAGAAGAATATTTTTCAGTTACTGCAATAGATGAAGCTTTCACGATATGCCCAAAGGATAAGGCACTAATCCAAGTCCTCGATGGTCATCTCTACTTTTCATCCATGATTTTTCCTCTTAAAATTCAGTCCTTTTAGGGGTAGGACAAATATCGAGCTTGCAGAGAAATTTTAGGGAAACTTTTTGGGAATTCGAGAGCCTAAACATCAAGCTTAGGGTCTTGACTACCTATGCTCCAAGTTTGGTGGGCATTCACACAAGTTTCATCCATAAAATCTCTTGCCCTAGGTGTTGCTCCAAGAGGGAAACCCTAGTTTCTTCTCCCTCAATTTGGGGACTTCTTTGAAGGTTGTATGAGCTTAGTACTTGTTGAAGTATATCTCAAGAAGCCTTTTCTCTTGGGCCTTGACCTTGTGAATGCCTATTACCATCGAAAAAACTCAAAACCCTAGGTCTTGTACCTTCTTTTCTAGGGCTTTTCTTATAGAGCGATTTGGTTCTTTGAAGCACTGTACCTTTATTGAGCCTCTCTTTCTAATGAGCTCTAGCTTGATCACCTCGTGCCCTATACCTGGCATATCTGTTCTAAGTGATCTCCTTCCTAATAAGACTCCTTCCATCGGTGAAAGTCCGTAAAGAGCAAGGGACCTTGGTTGTGGTGATAGTGGGCCATAGTCCCATTGTTAGAGCTTAGTCTATCTCTTTATCTTGTAGGGTTTACCTCTCTAAGGCCTGCTAGACTGCGTGGTAGTAAGCCCTAGTTGGGGGGGATTCAACACAACAAATGCTAGATTGTATTTAAAATATTTAAGGAGGCAATATTTTCATCCACAAACATCCAACCAAAATAACCCACATGCAAATCAGCCCTATAAAAGCCCTGGCAGTTTGTCTTCAAAATCCTAGGAGAGATAAAGAAGGGAAAATATTTTAGTTCTAATTATTTTTTATCAACATAGCCTTGGTCAGTGTTTATTCTAACTTGAGCAATTGGTATTTTAGGGAAACTTCTTCGTGGAAGATAAAAATCATTTTGGAGTAAGAATAAGAGGGGAAAGATAATTTTCCACTTGTAAAACCCTAACCATCTTTTTCATGGGGAGAGAAATTAAATATAGAAAATGCACCCAAGGAGTTCTTTTATAGGTTTCATGGAAGAAAACAATTACCACACA
Organism: Pinus albicaulis; assembly: GCA_034641835.2. NCBI lineage: Eukaryota > Viridiplantae > Streptophyta > Pinopsida > Pinales > Pinaceae > Pinus > Pinus albicaulis. The sequence continues at coordinate 1,367,554,409 of CM076572.1, read as the reverse complement.
AAAAATTACCAATATCTCTAATAAATAATAAGAATTTAGTCATAGAACATTTAGAAACCCTAGCAATAATTCACTCACATGCAAAATATGGAAAAATTAGCAATAAACTTACAATTTCTTCCCAAGAAAAGCCTTCTTTCAATCCCAAAAATATATATCCAAAGAAAAAATCAATCTCCAATAGTAAGATGCTCCTCCACAAAAATCACATTTTTACCAAGTATAGAAGTAGACAAGGCAATTCACACTCTCTCTAAGGAGGCAAAGTTCACACATGTGATGATGAACAAATGAAGTGGAGGGATCCTCTATTTATATGAGGTATATCCCTTCACTTTTACAAAAATGTTATCCTACAATCCCTAAAACAACTTTGACGTTGAGTGTTTTAAAATAAAAGGTGTTACAAGCCAAAACCATAGCTCAAAACAATAAAATAATTCCATAAAAGCCCACATGTGGGTCAATGTCCTCTGAAAGCATAATGTTATGCCCCTTTTGGGCCATAAATGCTACAAAAGGATGTGGGATGGGCTATTGAGATGTCCCATCATCATAATTGACTCCAAGTCTTGAGGGGATACTAAGAAGTGCCTCCATGTCAAAAAAACATGCTCTGGGTACCCTACGTCATCCTCTCAAGGGTTAGATGTTTGGCATGGCACCATATCCATGCAACATTGGGGCTCCGAGAGTGAGTACAAGTCCTCCCTTGTCATCATGGGGATGACCATCACCGTCTGGAGTCTAGATCAAGCAACAACCATCAAACAGTGTCAAGACCAACCTAGGGGCATCCTGGATCCACTAGATACAACATCAAGAAAATCCAACACCAAGCAAGAGGAGCTCAACGTTTCAGCATCAGAGGGTACTTTGAGTTGTCAATCGTCAAAGTGCCCAATGCTCTACTCTAGAGGGGAAACATGCATCTATATGGTCATTACTACTCTCTGGAAGGTGCACAATAGCCTGGGCATGTTGTGTTATGGAGTGATGTAATGCGCCCCGCCTCTACTGCTATGTGAAAACCACCTAGAAAAGCCATCTCAATATCAAGTCAAAGCCACCAATCACTAGGGACAATGACCATAGATGCATCATAGTGTACCATACATAATTGTTAAGGGCATAATAACACTTCAAACTAAGATCACCTTCAAATATCTAACTAGACTAAGTCTGGTAATATTGTTCCCTACTTGCATTAGGGATGGCCAGATGGTCAGCCTATTAAGTTATTTTAGCCCCCTAAGGGGAGGTGACATGTCATAGGTCAACCCTTCAACATATATGTGCTTGTGATAATAGTGCTAACGGAGGGGAAGAACTTCAACGCAGGGTGCCATGGTCATGGGACTAGCTAATGGAGTTCCATCATCTTGCGTGTATAGATGTGAGTTTGAAAATTTGGCTAACCCTAAACCCTATTGCAGCAACTGATGTTAATTCTCCTAATTGTTAGATTAATTCTTAAAAATCTATTTATTGTTTCCTGCGGCAAATATCGAATTAAATACTCTGCAACCTTCACAAATAATTTGCGGAAGAAAAATAAATGCAGGAAGAAATATATGCACACACACAAATAACATAGTTATTTTTGAACCAATGTCCCCGAAAAAACCCAACTCGGGAAAACTAGTGCAGTAGCTGAGGGTTTTATTATTATGCAGTAGTGAAATATCTGAGTACAAACTATGGATGCCCAAACTGGTAATCCAAACATAGAAAACTAGCAAAAATATCTAGCAAGGAAAATTCCTCACTCCCAAGGCTATCCGACACTGACCTCAGCTCGAAATTAAGTCATCCCAACTGCTTCTGCGCAGTCTCTGCGTCACCCTACAGAGTCACTGTGTCACTATAGCTCGAAACTACGTCACCTCAATCAATCTCGTCAGTTGTTGTCTAGGAAATTGATTATCCCAGCCTCTAGAACCTCTACCCAGCTTTTGGCACTGAATCTCGCCTTCTCCCCAGCAAAACGGAACTTCCTCTAGAGGGCACTGTGCTTCCTCTACATTGCCTCACTGTGGCACTTTCTGCCTCTCTGCAAGTGTACTCGTCGGATCCGGAATACCTCCTTCGGATTCATTATCTTTGCCCCTCTCTCACTACTTCGATCTCACTGAATCACTTCCGGCAACACACAACTGCTACTTTGGAAATCGATTTCCCAGCAAAATCGAACACTTAACTGATTTGGTGTGTCTTCTCCAAGCCCCATCAACACCTTCTTATAATCCTTCGTTGAGACTTCAACAACCATGATTAAATCTTAATCGATGGGGAGGATTAACTAGAAATTGATCCATGTGCTTTTCTATAACATTGTCACCATGACTTAATTAATTTTGATTAATTAATCATATTCCCTAAGTTTATACTTAGGAAATATTTAAAACTTGACTAATTAATCTAATTAAGTCGTCTCCAGGTGGAATTTCCAGAAACGATTTATGGGTTTTGGAGAATACATGTATTTTAGCCTCTCCACCAAATCTCATGGGTTGAACACATCCGATGCTACAAAAACTAACACTCCCTCTTAGCGAAGAATGTGTTCTATTGCTGCAACTCACCTAAGCAACACCCTGTCTCTGCATCATCTCTTGTCACGCTGCTGATGTCTGGCTACTGTTGCCCACCAACCACTGCGCAAATCTGATATGATCTGCATTTGTGCTACTGCTGACCCTGCTGAACTGCTGCCAACACTGCAACTCCCTCTCATCTGTTGTTGTTTCAACTGCAACATCTGCAACTGAGAAATATCCATGATACTGAACCAACTGTGTTCAGTATGATACATCTATCACCCGAATCCTGACTGCTACTAGCCTATGCACTGTCACTAAAGGCTCTGCATTGTTGTTGACTCTGCACTACTACCAACTCTACACTGCGCTCCTCGGCATCTGACTGCAACTAGTGTCTGCAACTATCTCTGTGGCATGAGACTACATACACTGCCACTGATCCATCCTTCTACTAAATACTATGGGCTCCCGTAGAAAGGTACTGATTCAAGAGGTGGACCTCCTCAAGAATCCTGCCCATCCTGTAGCACTCTAGGGCTACAAAACCAAATCGATCCACCTCACTCCTGGAGGTATGTCTGCGAACATGGAAAAATCTTCCTCCAACCTAGAGGATACCCTATCGATCTCCGCAAAAGCTTCTTGTTGGTCTTGCTTCTCCTCCTTTTCATTCTTCATGTTAGGACATTGAGAACTATAGTGGCCTAGCTCGCCACACTTGAAGCACTTGACCTTCGACAAGTCCTTCTTCCTATGGTGTTATGTTGGAAATGTTGTCATTGATGGCAAAGGTAAAGACAGGAGCTGCACCTAAACTATTCACAAGGCATGAGACATGAAGAAGAGGCTTCAGGAGCAAGGAGCAGCATCAGACAAAGAAAACAAGTAGACTAGGAAGTTGAATAATGATTCACCAGTGATGTTTAAACTCTGGCCAACAAAAAGTTTGTAAGATAATTCACTGAATAATGAGGAAGCTGTTTCAGGATTATTGTGCATCTATCGAGTTAAACCCTGGGTGAACATATGAGTTCTGGATGAATGGTAGCAGATTTCTGTACAACCAAGTTGATAGTGATTCTACATGGGATTGAAATAAATTGATGACAGTAAAATTATTTAGTATGCCTAGCCATACCTAGAGGGAGAAGACTGTGAAACTATATTTACCTTGGCGCCACAGCACATGTTTTTTTTTATATCTAGTGAATATTTAATGGTCATGCGAGGAAAGACCGACCATATCAGAATTCTGTTTGAATGTTGGTATGAATCCTCGTGAGGGATTATGAAGGTCCGTTGAAAATTGGAAGAGTTCCCTGCTCAGACGTAGTAAGAAGTTGAGTTCACGTCCAGGGTTAACGTGTTTATGGTGATTATCGAAGCACAGAAAGGCCGGAAAGGAATCCCATTCCTAGATCAACCATGGTGGTGAGAGCCGAACTGGAGGTTGATGATTCGGGGTGACAAACCCTGGGAGCACAGAGAAATAGAACTGTGCGTTATACAGAACCCTGGTACATAATATAGGCAACGGAACCCGGAATATGAATAAACGGAAACATATAAAGAAACATTGAAGCGGAGTCGAATCATAATAATACATTGAAAAGTGAACGATTTTTTAAATAATAAAGGCGGACCGGAACCTGGAGCATAGGGAGAAGCAGAACTGTGACGGATGAACAGTAACGGTGGTTTGGAGGAACAGTAAAGGCTGGAAGCAAGTTTTTCCGCACCACTATTATACGGAAGGCGGTATTTCTGGGTTGGGCAGCGATTCCATAGGATTGGTGACGCGTGTCCCTGGATGAACAGTAAAACCGCTGGTTTAAAGTGCGCCTTCGCACATTATACCTCGACTGAAGACGTGGAGCGGAATTGACATACACCGTTGATCCAGAGGCTCGACATCTAACGGTGATCGCTCGCAGGATCCGCACGAAGGTTAATGAAAAAGCCCGGAGGTTAAGCCAGGTATGGTGCGTGCGGTTGATTGGCTATTGAAATACATAGGTGGGGCCGGAGCCACGGGTTCATTACAAAGTCATACAAGTGTTGGGCTATTAAAATTCCGTCGGGTGACAACCTTATTGTAAAGTGGAGAAATATAGAATTCGGTGATATAATTTGAATCACAAAGGTTATATATATATATATAGATATAGTCAATTGACTAAACCAGAGCGTCGACACTAATACACGTTCGAAGGGTTAAACTTTGATTATAAAGGTTCGGAGGTAAATATAGGGCGGAAACTTATAATAAAAAGGTCGTTGTTTATGTTATTTATCAAATTCTTCGAATTTGATAAATAAATTAAAGATGTACTAAGGTTTATGAATTAATAAAGGTATGCCTATATACATGGGATTCCGTTAACAATTGAAGAACGCCGAAATATATATATGGATATGTTACGTGGGTTGATATATGTACCTGCCGAGGTCAATTTACATGGTTTAATAACCCAGCCTTATTTAATTGAATTTGCCAGCGTGGAATTAAAGAGAAGTGGGAGATTGCCCGGACTTGGGAAATGATTGGGCATGAAACTTGGATGCAATTATGGAAAAGGAAAAAGAAGAGGAGAGCCTACAGAGATGAAAGTTCGGTGAATAGGAATATGTACAGGAATGAGTTGGACAGGTGAATAAGCACAAAAAACAGGGAATATGCAGATGACAGCGAACAAAGTGTATGCTAAACAGGTTCTTAACAGTAGCAGGAAAAGACAAATCCAGTAAAGCCAAAACCCAGAAAAGGAGTTGAGTGAAATTGATGTATAACTGAAAAATGTAAATGTTGTAATTATTTTTATTGTTTGTGATGCAAAGGCAAGTATCCTAAGGAAAAGACAAAATCCCACTGTAGCATGGAAATTTGTACATATTGTAGTAATTATAAAAATGAGTTGGAAAAATGAATAAGAAGACAGAAGCCAAAGAGTCATCACTGTTCACTTCAAATTCCTTGTGAAATACAAACAGTCATGTGAGAATTTCTATATATAATATCAATTTTGATAAGCTCAAGAGAGTGAGAGAGAGAGAGCAAATATAGAGAAGCAGAATATAGAAGAATAAAGCAGAGAAGATTAAGAGAAGAAGAGCAGAAAGAGAAGCTACAGAACAGAGCTGATATCTGAAGTAAATCAGCAAACATTCAGTTTGATAAATTGAGGAAGTTGGAGCTTCCTTATCAAGTTGCAGCTTGATAACTGTCAGTTGTAGTTGACTGAGGTAGGAGCCTCCTGTAGGTTGGTGCCTGCAGAAAAACAATGGTGAGAGGGAGTTGGAGCTTGCCTTTGCATCACATCAATAATAAGATGTGGTTTTCTCCCTTTATGGGTTTCCACTTACATCTGATGTCTCTGTGCATGATATTTATGTGTTGATCTGATTTATATCATCTGCTTAATACCTGCTGCTCTCATATTAAGTCTACTGTTATATTATACTTGCTGCTTACATTCGAAGATTACTCACATATTAAATTAGATATGAAATGAAAGTGTAAATAAGTATAATGAAAAGTTTTAAAAGTTAAGGAATGTGTTAAACTGATTCACCCCCCCCCCCCCCTCTTAGTTTAACTAAAGGTTCAACATGTTATTCATCAGATTTCGCCTGAACTCCTGCTGCAAGCCTGCCCACATATTGTCCCATCTAAGCAAGGTTTCTCTGTCCAAAATACTTTGGATGAAAACCTGCCACTATTCAGACACACTATTGAGGGCTACTCGTACCAGCTTTGTAGGTTGAGGCGTTGACCGTACGGCTGCCAACTCATCTCTGATCTCCTGAATCCTAGTAAGGAAGGGTTCTATGCGCTCCCCTTTCTACATCTTGGTGCATCTCAACTTCTCTTCCAAATACATCTTCCACTGCTCGGAAGATCCCTGGTACAGCATGAAAGAATATCCCACATCCCCTTGGTCGTTGCCTAGCCTGCTATGTGTGACACCACATGATCCCGAACTCCATCAAGGATCAATCGCTTTGCCTTCGCCATCTCCTTGTACTGCTTAAGTTGATCTGGATCCGTGGGGATAGCTACCACGTTATCGATATAAGCTTTGAGATCGTACTCATCCAGAAGGAAGGATATCCTTGCCTTCTAGATCACATAGTTGGAGACTCCATCCAACCTATCCCGATCTCATAGCCTGGTTGTTGCTATCTCAACAAAATATGTTGAAAATCTCCTCTTCCCTTTGGCTCAGTTGTTGCTAGGCTTTACGCACTCCCTGCTGGAGTGAAAAACTCTGCTCACAGCGACTGTTGATCTGCAAGGGAAATCGAATTTCTGAAACTAGAAGTTCCCTAAGTAAAATTTTCCCTCAATGTGTGCTCTTTCTTCCACGACACACTATTTTGCTCTAGCAAACTGCTGCAAAATAACTGCGTCCAGCTAGAGATCTGCTATGGAAGAAAATATTGGTTGCTCCCTCTGCCTTTAGAATCCCTCGATCTGGAGAAATCTGATTTCTCTGTCACTCTCTCAAAGAAATCGATTTTTTCCTCCAGAAATTGACCTCTTTTCTTCTTCTAATGAGCTCTCTCGCTGATCATCTACGCTCTGATACCATGTGAAAAATCGGCTAACCCCGAATCCTATTGCAGCAACTGATGTTAATTTTCCTAATTGTTAAATTAATTCTTAACAATCTATTTGTTGTTTTCTACGGAAAATATCGAATTAAATACATTGCAACCTTCACAAATAAACTGCAGAAGAAAAATAAGTGCAGGAAGAAATATATGCACACACACAAATAACACCGTTATTTTTGGACCAATGTCTCCCCGGAAAAAACCCAACTTGGGAAAATCAGTGCAGAAGCTAAGGGTTTTATTCAATGTTCCACCGAGTTTCCGAGATGGGGAAACGCGGGAGCGGGGATACGCACAAGGGGGACGTATATAAGCAACCCCAAAATTTAGGGAAATTTCGAGGAAAAGGGGGGACGTCAGACCCATAAAAATTGTAGAAATTATACAACATGCATGTATATTACCGGATTCTCCTGATCTAACAATTTAATCCTTATGTTAAATACAGAATCCTTCTACTTAATTCTTTGAGGAAATTAAATCGCCAGTTGCAAACACATGAAGAAAAATCAATCACACATAACACAATTGTTTTACCGGGAAAGCTTAAAGCTAAAACCCCAACTATCATATATTATGTATATCAATGGATCATGAAACAATCTCATATATCTCATACAAAGCTCAACTCATATTGCTCCCAGTCCAATATACAATCGTCTCACACTGTGTTGCAGAAATTTGCACCTCCATACAATTTCTTGCCTCCACTGCGCAATCCCTGCTGAAGAAGAACCCTGAATGAATTCGACCTTACCTTGCCTTGACTGCGCAATACTCATAAGCATCTCCAATGTGTGTGTAGATGCATTGAATGCTCCACTATAGTCACAACAGATAGTCCATCTCACCCTTTCACCTATCTCTCCACTGGGTCTCCACTGGATCTAACATGCAAGTAGTTAACTATTGTATTTCTCCAATTGCAAGTAAGACACTACTTGTGAATTAATTAACTAATTAATTCACTCATCTTTCACTAGTGTATGTTTAGTTACAACTAGCACAACTAAGTTTAACTCACTGAACTGAGTTAAACTAAATAACAACTCACATAACTACTCTTCCAACTCTGTTACAACTTGCCACAATCAGTTATAACTAAGTCCTCCATGCATGAGTCACCAACCAATTCTAGGAATTGCATAATTCCTTCAGCCCACTGATGTGCCACATCTGTTCACTGAAATCAAGTGCTCCAAGAGAATAAGTTACTATTTATTGTCTGATTATTATTAAGGGCTAATAATAATCGACATGCATTTTATTTTTAGATTAGAGATCTATAAATAGACTTCGCCCATCTTCTAAAAATAGAAATTCATCCAAAGATAGAATTTGCTCAACCATCTAGAATCAGCATCATGCTAACTTTAGAATATGCTCACCATTCTAAAAATAGACATACACCTAAAAATAGCCTGTGTGGGCCCCACCTAGTTTAGGTGTTGATTTTTCACTAGGATCAAGGATGATGTTTCTGGATGCCACTTTCACTGTTTCTTGTTGCAATCTTCAATACTCCCTCTCAACAAGAAAGGACTGTCTTCGCAAGCGCCCTACAACTCCATGCATCCACCCTGCAATACTTGCTTGCAACACTTCTGAAACTAAATAACCTCCAAACAACTCAATCAGTCTAATGCATCTATCATCAAAGTCTTCTAACTTCTGCAAATACCAACTGCACATGTCTTCAGGAACCAGTGCGTTGTTGAACTCTGCACTTGCAGTTAACTCTGATCCGCGCTCCAGTATCTGACATTGTCACTTCGATCTGACTGCATCAATCCAATTGATCATGCTACTGCCACTCTATGGGTTCCTCGTAGCCAGGTTCAATTCATGGGATCCACACCATCCCAATGAATTCTGCCCAAAAATCTCCTCTTGGGATTACTCATGCATGTCGCCCCACCTCTTACCTGGTGGTATAGGCGCATGCACTCCCTCTGCCCATCTGGCACGAAATTTCTCTGCATGAATGGTTGCTCCCACTCCATGATCCTCATCTTGTGGTTAGTCCACATCCCGAGATTCACTCTTACCTGCATGCAAATCCTGCTCCCTCTCAAGCTTCAATTGCATGGCTTTCTCACAATTCCAAACAGTAGGAAGCTCCGTAGAAATCCCATCTACTTCAACTCTGTAGAGATTCTTAACTTGAATCCCAACCTTCTTGGCTTGCCCTGTTGCTTTTTGTCGCTGGAACACTTTTCCTTCACTAAAGACAACATCATAGCCTCTATCCTCTAACATTGCGACTGAGATTAAATTCTTTTTTAAACCTGGAACATGCACAACATCTTTTAAATGGAGTTTACCTAACGCCCTCTAAAAGGTAGTGGTACCAATGTCGATCGCACTGTATCGTCCATCGTTGCCCAACTCAACATGCATCTGGAGATCTTTCTCCACCAAGTCACTGAACAATTTCTCATCTCCCGTCATGTGAAAGGAAGCACCACTATCAAAGTACCACCCCAATCCCAATGCACTAGACACCATGCATGCAATCAATGAGAAGTCAAGCTCAAATTGCGAGTCAAGAGCCTCACCAGCGGCAACTCCAGCAGCCATCTTGTTCTTCTTCTTATGTGGACAATTTGTGGCAATATGTCCAAACTCGTGACAGTGAAAACACTTCACTTTGGACATGTCGTGCTCCTTGCCATCTTCTCCAGCCTCAGATCTAGAATGGAATTTCTTCCCCTTCTTCTTCTTTGCCATAACAGCCAAAGCACAGTCCTCTTCATCATCATGGTTCGATGAAGAACCATCCATCGTGTTCTGCCTTATCTCCTCCTACACTAGATCCGACAACAGTCGCTTCCAATCTGGCAGTTTCTCCCGTCCATTGACCGAGTCTTCATAACTGTGCCAACTCTTCAGAAGCCCAAGGAGAGCCAAGCTCACCAAATCATCATCAGCAACACTGACTCATACACTCCCAATCTCATCCCTGCATTGGACAAACTTTGTCAAGTATACCAAAATAGTGTCGTTCTTCTCCATCTTGATTTTTCTAAGTTTATCCTTCAGCGCCAATTTCCTATGGTCGCTGCTGCTTTAGAAAAGATCTGTCAAAGCCTTCCACATAGCATATGGAGTGGCTTTCCCATGAAGGCTTGACACAATATGGTCTTTCACACCTTCCAACAGAATCCTCATTGCCCTTGCTACTTTCTTTTGCTATGCGTCAAGTAATGCAACATCCGTCGAAGTGGGCTTAGGAACATCTCTCTAGATGAATTCCATCAAGCCATTATCTTCAAGCACCGCCTCCATCCTGTCCTTCCAAGCTATGTAGTTCGAGCTGCCCTTGAGTGCAAACTCCAACCGCAAACCATTGAAATCCATTTCAATGTATACTCAACTGTAGCACCAAGAAATTCTTGCAGCAATTTCGAATTGTTTCCACCAACAAAAACTCAACACTGCTTCACTATTGCAATCTCTTCAGCACTGATACCATGTAGAAATTATACAACATGCATGTATATTACCGGATTCTCCTGATCTAACAATTTAATCCTTATGTTAAATACAGATTCCTTCTACTTAATTATTTGCGAAAATTAAATCGTCAATTGCAAACACATGAAGAAAAATCAATCACACATAACACAGTTGTTTTACTGGGAAAGCTTAAAGCTAAAAACCCCAACTATCATATATTATGTATATCAATGGATCATGAAACAATCTCATATATCTCATACAAAGCTCAACTCATAGAGCTCTCAGTACAATATACAATCATCTCACATTGTCTAGCAAAAATTTGCACCTCCATGCACCAATTTCTTGCCTCCCAATAGCCTGCCTCCACTGCGCAATCACTGCTGAAGAAGAACACTGAATGAATTCGATCTTACCTTGTCTTGACTGCGCAATACTCATAGGCATCTCCAATGTGTGTGTGGATGCATTGAATGCTCCACTATAGTCACAACAGATAGTCCATCTCACCCTTTCACCTATCTCTCCACTGGGTCTCCACTGGATATAACATGCAAGTAGTTAACTGTTGTATTTCTTCAGTTGCAAGTAAGACACTACTTGTGAATTAATTAACTAATTAATTCACTCATCTTTCACTAGTGTATGTTCAGTTACAACTAGCACCACTGAGTTTAACTCACTGAACTGAGTTAAACTGAGTTAAATTAAATAACAACTCACATAACTACTCTTCCAACTCTGTTACAACTTGCCACAATCAGTTATAACTAAGTCCTCCATGCATGAGTCACCAACCACCCTAGGAATTGCCTAATTCCTTCAGCCCACTAATGTGCCACATCTGTTCACTAAAAGCAAGTGCTCCAAGAGAATAAGTTACTATTTATTGTCTGATTATTATTAAGGGCTAATAATAATCGACATGCATTCTATTTTTAGATTAGCGATCTATAAATAGACTTCGCCCAACTTCTAAAAATAGAAATTCATCCAAAGATAGAATTTGCTCAACCATATAGAATCAGCATCCTACTAACTTTAGAATATGCTCACCATTCTAAAAATAGACATACACCTAAAAATAGCCTGTGTGGGCCCCACCTAGTTTAAGTGCTGATTTTTCACTAGGATCAAGGATGATGTTTTTGGATGCCACTTTCATTGTTTCTTGTTGCAATCTTCAACAAAAAATTATAAAATTATTAAAAAATTAATATATAAAAATAAAAAAATAAAATCCCAACAATATGTTAATAACTAAATTATTAGATAGTAAATCTTACTAATTATGAAATGCAAATCTAAATATGATCCTCATTTCATATTAGACTATTGTGAAGTAAAATTATCATTTGAAATTTCTGCAATCATCAACGTAAATCTAAAAAAAAAATTACTAAATTGATCTATCATTTGGCATTATGCTATGTTCCATTTAAATTCATGATTTGGCAAGGGCATTAATATTATGCAAGATACATCTAAATTAAATTCATCATTTGACAATTGAAACTACACAATGCACATCAAAAATTAAATTTATCATATCACAATGACATTTGTAGTCTAAAACAGCCGTATAAAACTGAACTAAACACAGAAAGCAATGAAATACAAAAATTGTTTTTTTTTTTTAATATTAGGGGAATGCATCCCCCCTGCATCCCCTCGTACCCCCCACAAGAGAGAAGCATTCATCACCAGAAAAACAACCCCCTAGAGTTTCCCCAAGTTTTCCAAAAAAGGGGACATGGGGAAAGTTTCCCCAGGAGTTTCCCCATCTCGGGAGCGTGGGGGAGCAGGGAAGCGCGTCCCCCACCCTGGGGGACGCATCCCCATGGAACACTGGTTTTATTATTATCCGGTAGTGAAATATTTGAGTACAAACTATGAATGCCCAAACTGGCAATCCAAACAGAGTAAATTGGCAAAAATATCTAGTGAGGAAAATCCCTCACTCCACAAGCTATCCGACACTGACCTCAGCTCAAAATTGAGTCGTCCCAACTGCTTCTGCACAATCTTTGCGTCACCTACGCAGTCACTCCGTCACTACAGCTCAGAACTACGTCACCTCAAGCAACCTCGTCAGCTGTTGTGTGGGAAATTGATTCTCCTGACCTTGGAACCTCTGCCCAGCTTCTGGCACTAAATCTCGCCTTCTCCCCAATAAAACGAAATTTCCTCTAGAGGGTGCTGCGTTGCCTTTTCACTGCCTCACTGTCGCACTCTCTGACTCTCTGCAAATGTACTCGCTAGATCTGGAATGCCTCCTCCGGCTTCACTATCTTTGCCCCTCTCTCACTGCTTCGATCTCACTGAATTACTTTCGATAACACGCAGCTACTACTCTAGAAATCGATTTCCCAGCAAAATCGAATGCTCAACTGTTTTGGTGTGTCTTCTCCAAGCCCCATCGACTTCTTCTTATAACCCTTCTTTGAGACTTCAACGGCCACGATTAAATCTTAATTGATGGCTAGGATTAACTAGAAATCGGTCATGTTGGAAATACTGAGACAGGGGGGTGAATCGGTATTCCTTTCAATTAGAGCATTAGTTAATCTTCAATTATTATCAGTGTTTGTACAATGATAGCAGCAAACAAAAGGAACACAAATGCACACATTTTTTAAGGTGGAAACCCACTCCAAGACAAAAACCACCTAATGCTTTTCTAATAATTCTTTAATATTCAACTCCAATTGAAAATAAAGCTCCAACTTCTTAGAATCTAGAAAAGAATTCTTTTCCAACTCCCACTGGATGGATGCTCCAACGCCCAAGATTCTTCAGTAGTCAACTGAACGGATGCCCCAACACCCAATGAGCTACAACTCAGCCTAGCACCACCCTACCACCCTGTACAAGAACAAAAGAAGAATGGACTCTCGTACCAGGGAAAATGGTCCACTTTACAATGATATAGAATGATGTAGAAGAAGAAGACACACTAGACCATAACCCCAAGTATGACACAACCACATAATGATGATCCTAGACCTCCCAACACTGCCTCTTCAACTCCTGGCAGATAGAGACTAGTACAATTTTTACAA